>OX375781.1:87500-90000 GCA_947359385.1 Chesias legatella | reverse complement strand
GGGTAACCGTACCCTACTACTACTCCGTACTCAAACACACTGCTCCGCCCCGACACGACACGACACGACACGACACGACACGACACTATCTAACATACATTTGTAGGTACTCTTGTGTGTGTCACGAGCAGCGTAGAGCCGCACCCGCACCCGCACCCGGCCGGCCCGCTGCGGTGCCGCGCCCCCGCGCCCCAGCGCTCCAGCGCCCCAGCGCCCCAGCGCCCCAGCGCCCCCGCGCCCGCTCCAAGTACCTGCCTGCAGATCAGTTGTTTGTAACCGCTCACACATCATGGTTGTTCTCGCTGTACTTCACTCCGAGTATTTTCTCGGTAGCTACATTGATTTCCGAATGTTAATATCCAGAACAAAATGTATTCGTTGTGGCTATCTAGGAAATAGTGATCATCGTAACCCGACCTCTAGCCTAACCGACGGAGGCGCGCTCTGGGTTGTAGCGCCGCCGCCGTGGAGCCGGCCCTCGAAGGCCTCTAACACGTAACGACCGCGACTCATACATGGAATGTTCCAGTAACAGATTTGATCATTTTGTGCGATAGTTGTCGTAACTTACCCCCCCCCCCATACCCCATACCCCATACCCCATACCCCATACCACCAGCCGGACATAGATTGTACGAGTGATATATGCAGGACCGTGTTTTATTTGATGTTTCCCCGAGTGAGTGTTCCGTGTGACTCCGTGTGACGTACATACATACGTACGTACATAGACTGAACACTAAAGTTGAACCTTGGCACTTTTGTAAACTCTTGTGTAATCTTACAGCTTCACATTATGCTGCTTTTTTAACGAAGCCGCGGTAAAGTAGGTTTAATAACTTGATCATTAGACAAGATTCATCTTTAGAAGCATGTTGCGTGTGGGCGTTAATCCTAATATGCGTGCGTGCGTGCGCGTGCGTGTGTTGTGTGTGGGTGCGCGCATGTGTGTGTGTGCGTGTGCGCACTAACGTGTGTGCGCGTGCGTTGCAGACGCGGAGCAACTTCGAAGAGACCAGCAAGCAGACCGAGTCGCTCATGAAGAAGATCATGGAGGTGCGACATATGGTGAGTTTCTACTTCGACCAGTAAGTTTAACAAATAGCATCCTATCCTATATATATAAGTAAGAGTAATATCTGGAAAGAGATGCAGCGAGTAAACGGGCGATACGTTCTGATGACGCGCCCATTGTCCGCAGAGCAAGGGGGAGGAGGAGGAGGGCGCCGAGGAGGGGTCGGGCGGCGCCTCTCTCGCCGGATACCTGTTCCTCATGGAGAAGAGTAAGGGTCGACACTCGAGTGATGAGTGCGCTGTGTGAGTGTGTTGTTGTCAAACATTGTATTGTATTGTGCATACGTATTGTCGACAGAGGCGTTCGGCACCACCACGTGGAGCAAGCACTACTGCACGTACGAGAAGAGCACGCGCGCGCTCGCGCTCACGCCCTACAACCAGATCAACCTCAAACCGGTACGTGTTTATGCGTGCGGTAGTAGTAACTCCCCTCCCAGCCTCCCAGTGTCATCTTACAACCCAACCTTACTATATACCTCTACATAGTCAGCCAGAGGCAGGGTTCATACTCTATGCTTTTGAAATAAACGCGTACATGGTGTCCATGGTGGGACATTTAATATGGCACGTATACATTTTTTTTGCACAATAAACAGAGCATTGGCTTCAACTGCATTACCCCACAGTATAAGACCGTATCTAAGTAGGGAAGCTACGTAGCCATGATAAGCTAGGAGAGCCGTTTTATGGTCGATGATATTTGATATTTTCCATATACACAAATTTATTAATTTTTTACTTTACACTTTCAATGTGTGATTTCCATGAACATACTGTCAAGTTTTAATCTAAGAAACACAACACTATCACTCTCTTGTATGTCCTCATTGTTATAAATGACTTTAAAACTATTAGTTGTAGATTTTCTGTTATAGAATTTTACGAATTTTGTGTTAGACACATTTACTCTCAGGTTATTTTCTGTTAACCAGTCAATACAGTCACCTACAGTCTTATTCAACTTGTGAATGTGTTCCATTTCTATTTGTTACTACTATGGAAACATCATCAGCAAATAATGTACATTTATATTTGGTAATGTCAGGTAAGTCATTTATGTAAAATAAAAACAAAAAGGGCCCAAGTACACTGTTGTATATCTCTGTAAGGGAGCTTTATTTAAAATTAGTTATCATTTAATTTTCTTATTTCTACGCATTGTGATCTTTGTTAAGATAGTTTTATATCCACTCGTATGCGGAGCCACGAATACCACACAATTCGCATTTGGTTAGAAGTCTGTCATGACAAGTATAATCGAACGCCTTGCTCATATCAAAAAATACTGTAGAGACGCATTTGTTATTGTCAACATTCCCAAGTATAGCTTTGACTAGGTTAAAAGCTGGCAAAGTCGTGGATTTACCTTTTTGAAACCCGTTTTGGTTACTCTTTATTATATTGTGTTTACCACAATATTTCA
>OX375781.1:37500-85000 GCA_947359385.1 Chesias legatella | reverse complement strand
TTGTATTGTGTAACGCCCAGTTTGGGAGACCAAAAAAATATATTACATTACAAAAGATGAACGTTGTGCTCCGTATTAAGTGATCACAGTACAGAGAGGCATTCCTGTACAGTGTGGTGTGGTGTGGTGTGGTGTGGTGTGGTGTGGTGTGGTGTGGTGTGGTGTGTGTAGAGTAGGTATGTGTGCACAGGGTGGCTGGCGTCGCGTCCAAGGTGTCGGGGCTGGTGTGCGCGGGCGGCGCGGGCCGGGTGCCGGCGGGCGCGCTCGCGGACCCGCTGCTCTGGGAGTCGCGCACGCTCACCTCCGCGCTCAAGGCGTACCTGCGCGCGCTGCCCGACCCGCTGCTCACCTACCGGCTGCACGACCAGTTCATACACATGGCCAGTCTGTACCACCACTCATACACACTCATACATATATATATATATATATTAACATTCACATCATTTCTCTCTTCAAAGTTTATTTTTAGAACAAGTACAAACAAAGTAAACTATGATCATGTTATTAGGATCTGCTGAAGCCTTGTCGTATCGTTGGGTATGCAGACGATAGCACGCTCGTGGTACACGCGGTACAGGTGGTCTGACGCAAGTGCCAGTGGCGCACAGAGAGGCCAGGGTTAATCGAATCCACTTGCCATTGAAGGCTGTCTCCGAATGGGGTGATGCCAATCTTGTCAAGTTCAATGCTTCCAAAACCCAAGCTTGTCTGTTTTCTGGGAAAAGACGTCAATTCCAACTGACTCCCACTTTCCGTAATGTGTCCTTACCTATCTCCGACCATCTGGATCCTTTGGGTGTTACTTTATCATCCACCCTTAATATTGGCTCTTTCATAGAGTCCAAGGCCAAAATTGCAGCGATAAAGCTTGGCATTATTTATAAGGTGAGGCGGTTCTTCACACCGGGGCAGCTCCCAAATCTGCATCAAGCACAGGTCCGATCGTGTGTGGAGTACTGCTCCCACCTATAGGATGCCAAATATCATCTCGCTGCCTTGGATTCTCTTGAAAGGCGAGCTAAAAGGCTTATTGGGGACGATACACTGGTTGAGGCTAGACTCCAAAGTCTCGAACAAATACAAAAAAAAATACATTTTTTTTTTTTTTATTCATACAAAGTAAGGGTACAATAACTGTGGAAACTCTGCCTCCTGTTTTAGTTTATAGAAACTGTGTTACAGGAAGCAGTGTCTTCCCAAATATAGGAACATACATAATCACTCTTACGTTGTAGACAAGAAAAGAAAACAATAATAATTACTTAACATATTTGAGTAAAACATACAGCTACTTAGCTAATTTTTAAAACATAGTTTTTTTTAAAATATATCAAAATGTTTCAGTAACAAAGTTTAAGAAATTGGGTCTAAATTTATGATTGAGTAGCAGCATATTAACCAGCATTCTCGCATGCAACTTGTATCTAACCATGTAAATAGCGTATAGTGCAGAGTATTTAGAAATTTAGAAATGTGTATATATTAATATATTATTTTATAAATTATGTGTAAATAAAATCAACAATTTTAGACTAGTTTCTCAAGAAACTTTTCAACTTCATCATAATCCAAACCACTAAGCCAGTTGTTTATACATATTTTGATTTTAACAGAATTTAATGTTTTTATTTTGAATTTGGAATTTATCATATTGTAGAATTTTGGTGCTAAATGATTATAATGTTTCCAGGCTACATTACTCTTACATTGAGGGACGGGACATTTGTCAATTCTTTTTTGCAGTTTTGGTAGGGTAGGTACGATCTCCTTATGGTATCTTTTGATGCACTGGTAAACATACATTTTCCTAACAGAGAGAACATTACATTTTTTAAATAGATCAGTGGTCGAGTATCTAAAAGGCAGAGACATAGTTACTTTAAGGAGAGCGCGCTGGGCTCGCTCTACTTGTATCAAATATGTCTTTGCAGCACCACCCCACGAACATATGCAATATCCTATTATACACTCTGCCAGCGCTTTATATGTTTGCATAAGCAGTTTATCATCTGCGACCGCCCTTAGCTTCTTAAATATATGTATAAGCATTCTAATCCTTTTTGATACCGAGAGAACACCGACGCAAAGTCGCCAGTCTATCGGTATTCTGTAGGTTACATTACGGTGAGTGCGCGGCTGAGTTGCACGGTCTAATTCCCCCATCTCCATTTTACCACTTTATATCCAGACGTACAGCATCGCGGCACCCTTTTTTGGTCCAATTACCTCACATCCGTACGAAGCGTTTTGCTTCCACTTTCATAATGCGGATAGCCCAAGAGTGGAACTCCTTGCCTGCGTGTGTATATCCCGAAAATTATAATCTGGAGCTCTTCAAGAGGAGAGCGAATAGGTATCTTCTAGGCGAGCATGCTACATCGTAAACCGCATCGTCACATAACATTAGGTGAGATTGCGGTCCCATGTTAGCCTATCGTAATTACCCAAAAAAATTAACTTGTAGGTTGAATACGATCAGCAATTTTAATATTTGCGCGCTGAATCTCGGTATTGTAAATAGGTAAATATAATAATAATAAATCATTTATTTCAGACCCATAGATCCATAGACATTCAACACATTCAACACAACACAAAACAATTACAAAATTGCAAAAAATCAAATTTAAATAAAATAAAACAAAATAAAAATAATTAATTAAAAACAATTTAAATTCAAATTTAATCAAACCTTAACTAGCTGGCACTGAGTCGGGCCTGGACAGGTCATTGAGCCACCAGCGATGATACCGGTTTCAGCATCATCATCCGGTGGCCCATGATACTGGAGCGGAGGTCCTGTGCCACGGCGGCGCCCCCCCGTCCCTCCTCGCAACAGCGATGTAACCTCGCTCGCACCAGGCCAATACGGGAAACATATCTGTTGCCGTGACATTGCTTCACCGCGTCCCCCACGTCCCACGTCCCACGTGTCCGTGTCCGTGTCCGTGTCCTCGTCCTTATTTGCTAATATTATGTAATGATGACGAATTATACATTGTATGTATTGCGGTGTGGAGGATTAAAAGGAATATTCTACTCAGTGGAGGAGTTTTTGACATGCAATTATGTTTTTTTTTTTCTATTTATTATTTTAATTTCATTCTTGACATGTATTTGTATTTTTAATTGCATGTGTGTTTTTTATTTAATTTTATTGGAATTTTTGTATTATTTTAAGCCTAATTTTAAGTTATTTCAAATACGATTGTTATTATTGTTATTGAATAAATGATATGATGATGTGTACAACAGAGTGTGAGCGCAGCGCGGAGCGGGCGCGCGGCATCGCGGCGCTGGTGCGCGCGCTGCCGCCGCCGCACCGCGCCATGCTGCACATGGTGCTGCGTCATCTGCGCAAGTGAGTACGCGCGCTGTGCGTGTGTGTGCGCGTGCGCGCGCGTGCACGCGTGTGTACGTGTGTGTGTGTGTGTGTGCAGCGTGGCGCGCAACAGCGGCGCCAACCTGATGTCGGCGGGCAACCTGGCGGTGTGCTTCGGGCCGACGCTGCTGCGCGCGGCGCGCGAGACCGTCGCCTCCATACTGGACCTCAAGTTCTACAACGTGGTCGCCGAGACGCTCATCACGCACTACGACGAGGTGTTCCCGGAGGACGCCGCCGCGCTCCGGTGAGTAGCGGAGACCACGGCCTACCCGCGCGCGACACATACATTACTTTCTGATTATCAATTCGGCGTTAACTATTAGTTTAGTCCCAGGTTCGCGGTAGGTACTTGGTATTGCGAACATAAATTTATCAACGTCAAAGTCAAAAACTTTATTTTCCATAGAATTCATAAGAAATGGCTTGGATAGGTCAATAATATTTATTTATTTATTTATTTATTTGAGGAAGACCTACAGCACATAAAAACATAATAAACAAAACTTAATGAGAAAAAAAAAAAAAAAAAAAAACCTTACGTTTTTATTCAAAACGTAAGGTCACGCGTACTTATCTCTAAGTTTGACGTCTTTGAAGCTCTGGCCAGCCGCCTCTCCAAGTGTGTCCGCAAGGGGTACGCGTGTTATCAATTAATTGTTATATATTATAAGTAAGTACGTAGTGCACTAGGGAAGCTCCGGCCAGCCGCCTCTCCAAGTGTGTCCGCAAGGGGTACGCGTGTTATCAATTAATTGTTATATATTATAAGTAAGTACGTAGTGCACTAGGGAAGCTCCGGCCAGCCGCCTCTCGAAGTGTGTCCGCAAGGGGTACGCGTGTTATCAATTAATTGTTATATATTATAAGTAAGTACGTAGTGCACTAGGGAAGCTCCGGCCAGCCGCCTCTCGAAGTGTGTCCGCAAGGGGTACGCGTGTTATCAATTAATTGTTATATATTATAAGTAAGTACGTAGTGCACTAGGGAAGCTCCGGCCAGCCGCCTCTCGAAGTGTGTCCGCAAGGGGTACGCGTGTTATCAATTAATTGTTATATATTATAAGTAAGTACGTTGTGCACTAGGGAAGCTCCGGCCAGCCGCCTCTCGAAGTGTGTCCGCAAGGGGTACGCGTGTTATCAATTAATTGTTATATATTATAAGTAAGTACGTAGTGCACTAGGGAAGCTCCGGCCAGCCGCCTCTCGAAGTGTGTCCGCAAGGGGTACGCGTGTTATCAATTAATTGTTATATATTATAAGTAAGTACGTTGTGCACTAGGGAAGCTCCGGCCAGCCGCCTCTCCAAGTGTGTCCGCAAGGGGTACGCGTGTTATCAATTAATTGTTATATATTATAAGTAAGTACGTAGTGCACTAGGGAAGCTCCGGCCAGCCGCCTCTCCAAGTGTGTCCGCAAGGGGTACGCGTGTTATCAATTAATTGTTATATATTATAAGTAAGTACGTAGTGCACTAGGGAAGCTCCGGCCAGCCGCCTCTCGAAGTGTGTCCGCAAGGGGTACGCGTGTTATCAATTAATTGTTATATATTATAAGTAAGTACGTTGTGCACTAGGGAAGCTCCGGCCAGCCGCCTCTCCAAGTGTGTCCGCAAGGGGTACGCGTGTTATCAATTAATTGTTATATATTATAAGTAAGTACGTAGTGCACTAGGGAAGCTCCGGCCAGCCGCCTCTCGAAGTGTGTCCGCAAGGGGTACGCGTGTTATCAATTAATTGTTATATATTATAAGTAAGTACGTTGTGCACTAGGGAAGCTCCGGCCAGCCGCCTCTCCAAGTGTGTCCGCAAGGGGTACGCGTGTTATCAATTAATTGTTATATATTATAAGTAAGTACGTAGTGCACTAGGGAAGCTCCGGCCAGCCGCCTCTCGAAGTGTGTCCGCAAGGGGTACGCGTGTTATCAATTAATTGTTATATATTATAAGTAAGTACGTTGTGCACTAGGGAAGCTCCGGCCAGCCGCCTCTCCAAGTGTGTCCGCAAGGGGTACGCGTGTTATCAATTAATTGTTATATATTATAAGTAAGTACGTAGTGCACTAGGGAAGCTCCGGCCAGCCGCCTCTCCAAGTGTGTCCGCAAGGGGTACGCGTGTTATCAATTAATTGTTATATATTATAAGTAAGTACGTAGTGCACTAGGGAAGCTCCGGCCAGCCGCCTCTCGAAGTGTGTCCGCAAGGGGTACGCGTGTTATCAATTAATTGTTATATATTATAAGTAAGTACGTAGTGCACTAGGGAAGCTCCGGCCAGCCGCCTCTCGAAGTGTGTCCGCAAGGGGTACGCGTGTTATCAATTAATTGTTATATATTATAAGTAAGTACGTTGTGCACTAGGGAAGCTCCGGCCAGCCGCCTCTCCAAGTGTGTCCGCAAGGGGTACGCGTGTTATCAATTAATTGTTATATATTATAAGTAAGTACGTAGTGCACTAGGGAAGCTCCGGCCAGCCGCCTCTCGAAGTGTGTCCGCAAGGGGTACGCGTGTTATCAATTAATTGTTATATATTATAAGTAAGTACGTAGTGCACTAGGGAAGCTCCGGCCAGCCGCCTCTCGAAGTGTGTCCGCAAGGGGTACGCGTGTTATCAATTAATTGTTATATATTATAAGTAAGTACGTAGTGCACTAGGGAAGCTCCGGCCAGCCGCCTCTCGAAGTGTGTCCGCAAGGGGTACGCGTGTTATCAATTAATTGTTATATATTATAAGTAAGTACGTAGTGCACTAGGGAAGCTCCGGCCAGCCGCCTCTCGAAGTGTGTCCGCAAGGGGTACGCGTGTTATCAATTAATTGTTATATATTATAAGTAAGTACGTTGTGCACTAGGGAAGCTCCGGCCAGCCGCCTCTCCAAGTGTGTCCGCAAGGGGTACGCGTGTTATCAATTAATTGTTATATATTATAAGTAAGTACGTAGTGCACTAGGGAAGCTCCGGCCAGCCGCCTCTCGAAGTGTGTCCGCAAGGGGTACGCGTGTTATCAATTAATTGTTATATATTATAAGTAAGTACGTTGTGCACTAGGGAAGCTCCGGCCAGCCGCCTCTCCAAGTGTGTCCGCAAGGGGTACGCGTGTTATCAATTAATTGTTATATATTATAAGTAAGTACGTAGTGCACTAGGGAAGCTCCGGCCAGCCGCCTCTCGAAGTGTGTCCGCAAGGGGTACGCGTGTTATCAATTAATTGTTATATATTATAAGTAAGTACGTTGTGCACTAGGGAAGCTCCGGCCAGCCGCCTCTCCAAGTGTGTCCGCAAGGGGTACGCGTGTTATCAATTAATTGTTATATATTATAAGTAAGTACGTAGTGCACTAGGGAAGCTCCGGCCAGCCGCCTCTCCAAGTGTGTCCGCAAGGGGTACGCGTGTTATCAATTAATTGTTATATATTATAAGTAAGTACGTAGTGCACTAGGGAAGCTCCGGCCAGCCGCCTCTCGAAGTGTGTCCGCAAGGGGTACGCGTGTTATCAATTAATTGTTATATATTATAAGTAAGTACGTTGTGCACTAGGGAAGCTCCGGCCAGCCGCCTCTCGAAGTGTGTCCGCAAGGGGTACGCGTGTTATCAATTAATTGTTATATATTATAAGTAAGTACGTTGTGCACTAGGGAAGCTCCGGCCAGCCGCCTCTCGAAGTGTGTCCGCAAGGGGTACGCGTGTTATCAATTAATTGTTATATATTATAAGTAAGTACGTAGTGCACTAGGGAAGCTCCGGCCAGCCGCCTCTCGAAGTGTGTCCGCAAGGGGTACGCGTGTTATCAATTAATTGTTATATATTATAAGTAAGTACGTAGTGCACTAGGGAAGCTCTGGCCAGCCGCCTCTCCAAGTGTGTCCGCAAGGGGTACGCGTGTTATCAATTAATTGTTATATATTATAAGTAAGTACGTTGTGCACTAGGGAAGCTCCGGCCAGCCGCCTCTCGAAGTGTGTCCGCAAGGGGTACGCGTGTTATCAATTAATTGTTATATATTATAAGTAAGTACGTAGTGCACTAGGGAAGCTCCGGCCAGCCGCCTCTCGAAGTGTGTCCGCAAGGGGTACGCGTGTTATCAATTAATTGTTATATATTATAAGTAAGTACGTAGTGCACTAGGGACGCAACATGTTTGAAATATACCTGTGTGTCTCTTCATATAATATAAGTGACAATATTGTGTATACAGTGAAGTGGGATCTGCACACTTGTCTCCGCGCAGACATACTGCCTGATACTGGGCACACAAAATATATGAGACTAATGAATGTTAGGTTGGTTCCGAGCTCGACGCTGCTCCGTGTGTCCGCGTGTGCGGCTGCCTCGTCCCCGGATGCCGGTATAAATGTCCACTACAACATGTAACAATAAGTATTTTGTATAAAACTACGACTAATATGTATGTTAATGAGTGCGGTTTTACCTCCGGCTCCGTGGGCGCCCGGTCCTTGCTTGCGACACGAGTAATCTACTTAGCAAGTCCCGTCCCGTCCCGTCCCGTCCCGTCTCGTCCCGTCCCGTCCCGTCCGCCGCTGCGCCGCACCACCTTTACAAGCTGACAAAAGGCGTCTCTATTGATGTGCACGCTGTGCATACATATTGTTGTTCGGTGTAATGAATGAAGCTCCTCCGAGCCGGAGCCCGAGCCCGACGCGTACATGTGTTACCCGGACGGACGGACGGACGGACGGACGGACGGACGGACGGACGGACGGACTGATCGGTCTTCTCCTCCAGTGACGCCTGCTCCGCGCGGTCACCCATGAGAGCGTGGTGGCCTAGCGGTACTGACCCCCGAGTTTCAATCCGGAGGTCGCCGGTTCAAATCCCGACGTGCACATATGAGTTTTTCGATTGAAAGATTTATGTGCGCAACACCACGTTCTCAAAACGGTGAAGGAAAACATCGTGAGGAAACCGACATGTCCTAGAAGTAAAAATTCGAAGACATGTGTCGAGTGCACGAAAGGAGCCTCTTTGAGGCGCACTTACAATCCTTTCACCACATTGGCTCGACAGAACCGGTGACTAGAAGAAGACTGCACGTATCCCTGATCAAAGGAGCCTTTATGTTATTCCAGGATATAAGCTATCCTGGTGCCAAATTTCAAGGGCCCTTAAATGAACAATAATTTCAAACACCAGTTTCATTTTTCCAAATAAATAAACAATATTGAGAGATCCTTTGGATGATACAAAAACGTAAAGATTGTGTGCGGTGCGGTGCGGTGCGGTGCGGTGCGGTGCGATGCGGTGCGGTGCGGTGCGAGGCGGTGCGGTGCGAGGTGCGTGATCGTAATTACAAGCGCGCGCATCTGCCGTGTGCCGATAGCGCCGGCCCGCCCGCCCGGCCGCGCGCGCGCACATTTGTGGATATCTTATGAAACGCTAGCCATTATCGTTTATATTTTCGTAAGTGGTAAGTGTTTGTGCACAGTATGTATTTGTCCGATTTGACAGCCTCCTCGAGTGAGATTGCATTATGCCTACTCGCTCGGTGTACTTATTCTTGTACCCCTTGCTTATCATTACAAACATCGCACGCGCGCGCACAACCGAGGACATCGCATCTATTCATACGTTTATGTAACGACGTGACGCGACGCGACGCCACGCGACGCGCATTCAATTCATTACCGTTTGTTAATTAGCTATTAGTGTTGTATTATTATTATACATTTTTTGTTTTCACTTTTGTATGTTATTCAATTTAGTGATGGAATCGTGATAAGGAAACGGGCACCTAGCATTTACCATACCATACCATACCATACTTACCCTCTATGTATGTATGTATGTATTTACGTTTACAAGTGAGGTTTGTACACACATTAGGTGTACATGAGCTCGCAGAGTATTACGACGCGTTTTGCTGATAAATCATTCATTATGTTGACGGTAGGTAATCGTGAACAAAACAAAACCCATAATAACAAAGCATCGGTTTTTGTCTATAAAAAGAAACCATATATTGCATACGTAATTACTCGTACAAAAATAGCTATTTTAATATATATACGAGTATATATACATAGCATCAGCATATTATGATACTTGTATCGTTTGTAAGACTCCTGGTTTTTCTGACCTTCTAAAATTAAATTACGTCGTTTGAGATTAAATCCATAAAAACTTTGCAGGATCACTATATATATATATATATATATTATATATATTTAAATAATAAACGTTCACAGTTATCCAATCCAATGTATGTGATGTTAAGGTCGCGTGTCCCTCCTCCCACTTGGACACCTATACCGGAAGCGTGTACCTACCCGCTGTCCGCTGTCCGCTGTCTACTGCTGTGTGTAGTGATGCAGTAGTGTCAACAGTGATTCGATATTATCTGCAAAGTTACTTCAATAAACATAATCTATTGACAAAACTATGTATAAATCAGTCCGGAATCAACCGGAATGGTAACGTGCGTGCGTGAGGGTCTGACGGACGCGACGGGGGACGGCGCGGCGGCGCGGCGCGGCGGCGGCGTGCGCCCGCGCAGGTACCCCGCCCCCGCCCCGTCCCGTCCCGCGCCGCGCCCCGCGCCCGGCCGCGGGACATGTGTACTCAACACCTGGCTGAATATCATTCAACCAAACTGATACAAGTACACATACATACATACACTAATATACTAAAGCAAAACAATAATATATATATATATATATATAAAATATACAGGGTGTCCGGTAATGAATGGATATCCTTGAAATGGGTCGTAGTAGAACTATTAGGCATTCGGAAAAAAAAAACAAATAAAAAAAAACAAGTAGTATCAAAGATATGTATTTTTTAAATAATATCGATGTTTTGTTTTTTTGTTTTATTTTGATTTTTTATTTTTTTACTACTACTTGGTTTTTTTTATTTGAATTTTTTTTTCGAATGTCCAATAGTTCTACTACGACCCATTTCAAGGTTATCCATTCATTACCGGACACCCTGTATACTACTACATAGAGATGCGCCCGCCCCGTGTGCTCCAGCCTACGTACTTGTTAATAAACTATATCAGCTCAGGTTACGTTCATTATATATACGAACAATATGTTTATTTGATGGATATTGTTGTACGTAAGAGTTGCGTTGCAATGCAATAGGTAGGTGCACTGCACTGCACTGCACACTGCATGCGTCGCGGCGACACACGGCCCGCGGGTACCTCGCGCGCAGCCTCCCGGTAGATAAGAATGTCGGTGGACAGGTGCGCGCGCGCACATCTGCGGAATGCGCGGCTCTCGGGCGCGCGCGCACCTGTCACCCCGCCCCGCACCGCGCCCCGCCCCGCACCGCGCCGGACCAGCCTCCGCGACACACACACACACACACACACACACACGCACACACACACCACACACACACACACACACAGCACGACGACAATAATGAGGACGATTTCTTTTTGGAAGATTATTTCGACGAGTGATCGTATTTCGCGACAAATCGTACCTACCACCCGGCCACGCCCGCTAATCAATTGTACCGTATTCATATTGAAACCTGTCTCTTGTACATATCTATACAAATAAATAAAATTAGAGTGTCTGTTTGTAATATTAAAATAACCGCTTTTTACTCAGTGCATATGGATGTATACACGGTACATATACCAAAACAACATAAAAAAAATCATTTTTTACAATTTTTGTATCTGTCTGTCTGTTCCGGCTAATCTCTGAAATGGCTGAACCGATTTTGACGGGACTTTCACTGACAGATAGCTGATGTAACAAGGAGTAATTTAGGCTACTTTTCCGAGGTGTAAAATAGGGGTGCGTGATAAAACTTTAAACTTAAACTTTCATTTAACCTCCACATTGATAACATTGTGGGAAAGGCAAATAAGATGCTAGGCTTCATAAAACGTAATTGTAGAGATTTTCGAAAAGTTGAATCTTTAATTATTTTATTCAACGCCCTTGTCCGTAGCCATCTAGAACACGCTACGCCAGTATGGAATCCATCTTACCAAAAACATATTGACCGTATTGAAAAAGTTCAACGACAGTTTACTCGCTACATTGTTTTTAAATCCAAAGGAGTCTCTAAGTCACTCAGTTATTCTAACCGCTTGAAACATTTTAACATTAACTCCTTGCAATGCCGAAGGGCACTGATAGATAACGTCAACCTATACAAAATTTGCAATGGACTGTTCAACTGTCCTGAGCTGGTCCGCGAGATCTCCTTTACAGTTCCACGTCGTAACTTTACACTTCACACCAGGAAAATATTCAGCCCTTGGCACCACAAATCGAACATGGGTTCTCACTCATCTCTCAACCGAATGATGATAAATTATAATTCATCATACAAAATAAATAACAAACTCGATATCTTTGGCCTTAATCTGCCTGCGTTTAAGGCAGAAGCTCGGAGGTCAGCTTCACCTGTATAATATCCACGATTATTCTAGTTAATAGTTCAAATAGTATACAATAGTGTATTTGTTGGTGAAATAGTGAATTTTGTTACCTAATATTGAATTGTTAATATCTTAGGAAGAATAATAATGTTTTACTCGAGAACGCTGTACATACCTGTAAGTGACAGGTGCTTATACCTAAGCCAAAACAGTAGAATAAGATTTCAGTATAATTATGTATCTGTTGTTGGTGTGTCTAAATAAATAAAACCGAATTCCACGCGGACGAAGTCGCGGGCAACAGCTAATTGAAAATAATATCAATTCTGCACAAGGCGCCATTCATTTATTACGTAAGACTATTTTCGCTAGTTTTGGCCCCCTCCCCTCCCCCCTATTATATGAAAAAATAAGATTAGGCTGACCCCCTCCCCACCCTGTTTAATATTTATTACGTAAGAATCTAAAGGAAAAAAATGAATATATATATATATATAATTATAATGAATATATAATATACCTAGTGTGATAGAACTATACGCAAATAATAGATATATATATCACCGCAAATGGTAATATAAATAAGGCTTCGTGAACGGTCCACGCACCGGAGCGCGGAGTGGTGAGCGCGCGGCAGGCGGCAGGCGGCATGCGGCATGCGGCAGGCGGCATGCGGCAGGCGGCAGGTGTGCGCCGAGCGCGGCACACGTGTGCGCGCGCGCAGCTGCGGATCCCACCGCGTGTACGTATATAGGGGGGCGCGGGCGTCTCCGGCGCGCACTCGCACCCGGACTCTCCCGCGGGACGCACCGCCAGCTCCCGGCACCTACCCGCGCGCGACTCGCGACAATGCACACCGAGATGATCATCTGCCTGTCTGGATTTGTCATCGCCGGGTTAGTTCGTATTGTGATATGCTTACATACAATATTATTACGTAGCCGCGCGTGTGTGTGTATACATTGTCAATATTTGCATATAATAACCCGGGTTGGCACTCCCGGCATACGTTATGATATTATTACTACATAACATAGAGAAACAATTTAAAAAAAATTGTCTGTGCACATCACATCGCGTTCAAACCATTGAACGTATTTGGTAGCAGGATAGCTTATATATCCTGGATAATGCATAGGCTTCTTTGATCCCGGTACAGTGCAGTGTCCCCGGGGGATGACATATTCACCGCGGAGACCAGCTACTATACAAATAAGTTTCTTCGCAGGCTGTGTGTGAAATATTATTAAGTTATTGTGTACATATGTATTACATTTGTTACGTAATCCCTGTGTTCTCGCATTAGAAACTATGTCTGGGTTCCGAATACTGCATAGGGATACTGGATAGGGTTTGAACAGGCATCAAACTTATCGATAAGTACGCGTGACCTTATGTTTTGAATATTGACGTTTCCAAGACATTTCTTTATGAATTCTATGGAAATAAAGTTTTTGACTTTAATTGTTTGATAATTTGAAGTTGACGTAATGGTGTGTCGGGCGGGTCGGGCGCGGACCCTCGCCCGGGACATTGTCGTCACGTGGTGTTGTTGTCATGTTGCAGAGCATCCCCGACGTCGCTGGCGATGCCGCCGTGCGCCGCCGCCGCAGCCGCAACCCGCAACGATATAGTAAGTTTCACCGCTTGTTAATACAATACAATACAATACATAGCAGCACGCAACTCGTGCGCCCCGCCCCGGCCCGCCGCGCCGCGCCGGTGCCCTTTCAAATGTCACCCACTCGGGCGAGAGATGCCACCTGAGCGAGCCTTGTCTAATGTTGGGAACAACACAATGTGTATCGCTGCGCTGCTGGTCACCTCTCAACACCAGGTGGGCGTCGCGTCGCGTCGGCGTCGGCGTCGGCGTCGGCGTCGGCGTCGTAACATAACTTCGATCGACACGAGGCGGAGCGGAGTGCGACACGCGATCACTGACAGTCGCCCCGCTTGCTTGCTTGCTTGCTCCTCACGTGTCATGTCCAACATAGGTACCTAATACTTTATTGCGTTACAACAAGTTGGGCGACCGACAACTCACTCAGACGCATGTTCGGTTACGATACAAGTCAATAGAGTGGCGCGGCTGTTCACCCGCCACCCGCCACCCGCCACCCGCCACCAGCAACAGCACCGGCACCGGCACACGCCTGCCGTGCGCACCCTCTGTGTCTAATCATCAGATCGGGTTTACATATGTAGTGCTAACACCACTTTGGCTAATCACAGTTGTTGTCGTTTGCAGGGTGTGGGCGTGGGTGTGGGCGTGGGCGTGGGCGCGGGGCCGGGGGGCGCGCGCTACTCGCCGCACCACCACCAGCTGCTGACGCACTTCGCGCCCCCGCCCGCCTCGCCCGCCTCGCCCGCCTCGCCCGCCTCGCCCGCGCACAGAGGTGAGTCCCCCACTCGGACGGAGGTAGGAGCCGCCGCGCAACCCCGGCGCCGGATTGCATACCATATAATATCGGCTTCACAGTATTTCCTGAACGTGGTTTCCGCACCGAGTAGAAAAGTTATCGGCGCCCTCTCGGATTGGAACCGGCGCGGCGCGGGCGGCGGCGACTGCGATTTGAATGTCGTTGTTAGGTACTACGCGAATAGGACCTTTACCAAATAATGAACATTGTAAAGCGGTCGGTGAGGGGTTCCGAACGCGCGACAATGGCGCGCGCACACATATTGTGATATTTGAAAGGCGATGTGTATTTATTATTTTATTTTGTTCAATATCGTCCCTGTAGTTGGAAAACTAAATAACTAACACATTTTGCCAAATCGACTTTATACCACCTTCATAAAGTCGAATTGAAGCTGCATCTTTCTGTGTCAATAAAGTTTTGATATGATACTTCAATAACAAAATATACAAAAATGAACCTGTCAAGTCGTCAAAGATGAAAAAATGAATTTTGAAGTAATGATAAAAAAGTAGCGAAGGAGAAATAGTTAACTCAGCAATAAAATAGCTAAGTGTAATTAAGCGTTAACTTTGCGGCGAATAAAATGCATAAAGTTACTTATTCAGTTTTCTTTCGACATATTTCTACGCTCTACAGGATCAATGCATCATCAGGAGCATTTATATAATTTTCATTTTCAATTTTATTAATTAGCTAATATAGGAAAATTAAATAAAGGCACTTAATGCTAGCTTTTTTAAGTTGTATGGAGAACATTGACGAAGAAAAACTAAATAACTGACATGAAAAAAGAAATAAGTGCTTAAAAACTTTATAACTTTGGACGGGAAAAATACATAGTCGCTTTTTATTTTTTTTCTTACAAACTAATGAACTAACGTATAAGACCTTTATATTGAATTAAGTAACAATCTATAACATAGCAAAAGATGTATAGTAAAAATGTTCCCAAACAAAAATTTATAGCCATATTACACGCAAAAAAATAGTAAATCGCGTTTTTCTCACGATTTTGGTTTTGTTAGTTATTTAGTTTTCCAACTACAGGGACGATATTTGAAACTTACTTAAACTGTGTAACTTAAAACATAACATTGACATTGTTTTACAAAATTTTAGTTAGTTTATAGTTTTATAATTTTAACTTAATTTAATTTTAACTGACGTGTCTGAAATGATATGAGTGATATGTCTGAAAAATAATAATAATAATAATATAAATTATTATTATTTCATCAGGAGCGGGTGGGGGTGGGGGCGGGGGCCGGCCGAGCAGCAGCAGCTCGGCGGAGTCGGTGTCGTCGCGGGGCGCGTCCCCCCCGCACGCCGCCCCGCCGCCGCCGCCGCCGCCGCCGGCGGGCCTCGTCGCCCTCACCAGCAGGTACGGCGCGGTGCGGTGCGCGTGCGCGTGCGCGTCGCGTACGTACACACGGCACGTTACGTAGAGGCGCGCTATAGTGGCAGTGTTTGTCCGCAGACGCGTGCGCACGCTGTACGCGTGCCTCGGCGAGAGCGACGGCGAGCTCTCCTTCGAGCCGAACCAGATCATCACGAACGTGGCGCCCTCCGGCGAGCCGGGCTGGCTGCGCGGCTCGCTCAACGGCAAGCACGGCCTCGTCCCGGAGAACTACGTCGAGCCGCTGCCCTAGCACACACACCGCCCACAACCACACACACACACACACACCCGCCCATACACACACCGCCCACACACACACACACACACACACACCGCCCACACACACACACACCGCCCACACACACACACACACACCGCCCCCCCCCCCACACACACACACACACCGCCCACACACACACATCATATACCATATCGTAGTGTTACGTTGTTGATTAATTTGTACGTATGTATTTGTATTTGTATATTTTGTACATTGTATGTAAATAAGAGTTTGTTGATATTTTAACTATTTATATTTTACTTTGTTGTGACTTTTTTACCAAATATAAATAAATATATGCGATGTATTGTACCGGAGCCCCGAGGTGCCCGAGGGTGAACTTTCATTTAAACTACACACACACGTTTTATTTATACCTGTTTATTGATATACATCCATGTTACACAATAGCGTTGCGTACATTTAAAGCACTTAAACATATTAAAACTCCCAGTGTTTTTATGTAACGAAGGGGTTTGGGCTTGTACATGCCGCCCGCGCTGTACGGGCGACCGGACAGTTCTGTCGGAGGCTCGTCCGCACCGCGCCCGCGCCCGCGTCCGCGCCCGCGCCCGCGCCCGCGCCCGCGTCCGCGCCCGCGCCGCGTGTCGTGTCGCACTGCGCGCCGTGTGGATGACATCCAGCTTGGATCTCGTATATCTCTACAGCTTTATAGTGAGAAGAGTGTCCGCTGTGCCCTCTAGCCACATAATATTCGCGCGGACTACAATTGTTCCACGTAGATAATTGTATAGCTATTTTTAAATCATAAATATATATTTAATTACGAGCTAAAATAAACTACACATGAAACTGACAACATATTGATCCATAACAGTGCCCTCGGTCGAGGAACAGGAACAGTAGCGCGGGTCGCGGGTTCTGGACCGGCTCTGTCCAGAGGGTGCACGGTTATCGATATCAGCTCGTGGGTAACTTCTGCAACAAGTTTGTTCAAGTCTCTTGGGCGTCGATGTCATTGATTTGAAGTATTTTTTTATGTCATTTAAGTGATGGCACGAGTTGACGACCCACCTCATCTTAAATGGTAAACGCCGCCCATTAACAACAGCATACGTCTCAGGTCCACCTAAGTATGAGATGACTCGAGTCGCATTGTGTCGCGTTCATCACCCCGAGACGGAGATGTTACGTCTCACGCGACTGTATTTTCACCGGCACCCACTCCCTCCCATACTTCTCTGGGCGAACTTATCACAAGTTCTACTGCTGCTTTAGTTCACTTCGCTCTTACTTTAAATATGTAAGTTGAGAACTCTGAAGCTGAATGCGCTTGACGCAGTCAACCCGCTGCTGCGTCCACTTCACTACGCAGCGACTGTGTCCACTGCGTCACCGCGTCCGTATGAGCCCGCACTCTAGGTTCGCGGAGGTGCGTTGCGTTGCGTTGCGTTGCATCCGCACCGGTCCACACGAGACAACACACAAGTAGACAGACTACCATTACATAATATGTCAATATTATGTGACAGCAAACAGCGTTCATACTGTGTTAGTGTTCACTCACGAGACTGTCACCGAGATGCATGCGAACCCTGCCCCCTGCGTGCGCGTGCGCGTGCGCGTGCGATTTATTTAATATTATCACGTTGTCAACTTGATTTATATTTGAAGTAACTTGTACATGTGACAGCTCGTGTATGCTAGCTAGTATGCCAGCTCGTGTATGCTAGCTAGTATGCCAGCTCGTGTATGCTAGCTAGTATGCCAGCTCGTGTATGCTAGCTAGTATGCCAGCTCGTGTATGCTAGCTAGTATGCCAGCTCGTGTATGCTAGCTAGTATGCCAGCTCGTGTATGCTAGCTAGTATGCCAGCTCGTGTATGCTAGCTAGTATGCCAGCTCGTGTATGCTAGCTAGTATGCCAGCTCGTGTATGCTAGCTAGTATGCCAGCTCGTGTATGCTAGCTAGTATGCCAGCTCGTGTATGCTAGCTAGTATGCCAGCTCGTGTATGCTAGCTAGTATGCCAGCTCGTGTATGCTAGCTAGTATGCCAGCTCGTGTATGCTAGCTAGTATGCCAGCTCGTGTATGCTAGCTAGTATGCCAGCTCGCCGACCGGCGGATGCGACAAACAAATACAAACGTTTGTCTACGACTTACTTACTAATCCACGTTATATTTTTGAGAAAGAACGAAAGTTTAAATATATTCTCCCACCGGCGCCGGCGCGGCGGGAATATATAATTCGTCTCATTTCACGTACAGAATACTTTCGGTCAGTCTGGACCTCTTTCAGTTTCAACTTTCAATGCATTTTGTAACTGGAAAGGTCGCGGGGCGCGTCCGCCTAGTCGCGGGGGAGGGGCTCGACGGGCGCGGGCGCGGGCGCGGGGGCGGCGGGGTGGGTCTCGGCGGCGCGCAGCTCGAGGTCGCGGGCGGCGTGCGCGCGCACCACGCGCTGCAGCGCCGCGTACTTGTCACGCAGCGCGTGCGCCCGCGCGGCGGTCTCCTCCGCGTGCGCGCGCGCCGCGCGCTTCAGCTCCGCCAGCGCGGCGTCGCGCGCGGCGAGCGCCGTCTCGAGCTCGTGCGCCCGCGCCGTGGCCGCGTCGGCGCGCGCGTTCGCCGCCTCCGCGTCGGCATCGGCGCGCGCGCAAGCCGCCCGTAGCGCGCGCTCGACGCCGTCGTGCGCGCGGGCGGACGCGTCGCCGGCGCCGCGCGCGAGAGCGTCCTTGACGGCGCGCTCGAGCCGCGCCTCGCGCTCGGCGAGCAGCAGCAGCTCGCGGCGCAGCCGGCGCACGTGCTCGGCGCGCCGCTCGGCGGCGGCGGCGGCGCGCGCGAGCGCCTCCACGTGGCGCGCCGCCTCGAAGCTCTCGCCGCGCGTGCGCTGCAGCTCGGCGGCGTCGCGCGCCCGCTCCAGCTCGACCTCGCGCAGCGTCGCCTCAGCGCGCAGCCGCGCCGCCCGCTCGTCGGCGAGCGCGCGCTCGAGGTCGCGGGCGGGCGGCGCGGGGTCGGGCGCGGGCGCGGGCGGCGGCGGTGGGGCGCGCGCGCGTAGCTGGTCGCGCTCGCGGGCCAGCGCGCGCACGCGGTCCTGCAGCGCGCGGTTGGCGAGCTCGAGCGCGCGCACCTGGCGACAGCGGCCGAGCAGCCGGCGGTTGCGCTCCGCGTGCGCGTCGCGCCGCCAGCGCTCGTACATGAGCTGCGCGTGCGCGAGCGCGAGCTGCTCGGCGAGCTCGGCGCGCTCGGCCTCCTCGCCGGCGGCGGCGCGGGGTCGGGGCTCGCGCGCGCCCGCGTACAGCTCGCTGAGGTAGCGGTCGAGCCGCTCGGCGGGGTCGCCGCCGGAGCCGCGCGTGAGGGCGCCGCCCGCCTTCGCGTTCTGGGGAACAGACAGAACGCTGGTGGGTAGCGTGGCTGTGTGGTGTTGTTGATGTCTGCGTCTTCAGTGGAAGGGAACAGTATCGCATCAGTATTGCAACACACATGTATCATACATTGTGTTCGAGTTGGTTCTAATTGGAAATGCGTTCCTCTGATTGTTGCAGCGCAGCGGGGGGAAGGTTTTGCTCCAATTGTTGAATATAATCACAATACTAACTCCGGTTAATTCATCAGAGACGTGTTCGTCGTTACATCGGCTATATTCATTTTCTGATATTATTTCAAGTGCAAATATAACAAAAGGAACAATCAATGTAAATGTAATTATCGTAAACGGATGTTACTACTTGTATTGAAGTCTGCTGCTACCTAACAATCCTCTTCCTCAGATTGAATAAGCCCGACCGATTACTATCGTCGCGTCACTAGCGGTCAGTGCAGTGACGCCTGTCTCTCCCTCCCCCCCTCCGTCCCCCGCCCCCTCCCCAACTGTCGCGGCGGCGCGCGGCGGCGGCGGCCGCTCGCTCGATGGATTCACCGGTCCGCTAGCCGGGACATATCATTTGATATATGGAATGTACTACTCTAATTATAACTAGCCATATAATAATACCGCAACATCATTGCAATATCTAGTGTGTGTGTGTGTGTGTGCGTGTGTGCGTGTGCGTGTGCGTGTGCGTGTTCGCTCGCCTCCTACCCTACATTTATATACCTACCTTATTCAATGTGTTAATTCTTTATTCGCGCTAGTTTTCTTTTCTATAAAAGTACTCGAAAGTGCTTCAGCTATTTTATTATATGTATACATGTAATAAAATCGTAGACATGCCATGTGTATACATTAATAACCCCTCGGGGGAAAACAGAGGGGCAAAGTGCGAGCCCTGAGCCACCGGGCCCTCACATGCAGAGTCCAGCGGAGTGTGGAGCGCTCGCGGTCGCGGAGGCACAATAACGCGCACTACTAGTATATATATATATATATAGTAGCGAACCAAAGTTATACGTACTCTGTTATGCGGCACGTCGTCGTCGGAGAGCGCGCCGAAGAAGTCGGCGACGAGGAACTCGTAGGGCTCCGGCCACGCGTCCAGCGTCTGCACGGCGGCGTCCCGGCGCGCCCCGGCGCCGCCGCCGGCCGGGTGGCACGAGGCCGCGCGGCGGGGCGGCGCGCCGCGCGCCACCGGCGGCGACAGCGGGCGCGCCCAGCGCCGCGGGTCCCGCGCCCCGCCGTCGCCCTCCTCCGCCTCGCTCCAGCCGGCCCCCGCCCCCGGCGGCGGGTCGAGCGCGCGCGCCGTCAGCTCGCGCACCTGCAACACGCACGATACTTCCGGTACCTGCCGACACACACCGGGTGACGGGGGGTGACGACACACTCACCTCGGTGTCCTCGAGGTCGGGCGCGTCCGGGTGGGGCGCGCGGCGCGGCTCCGGGCGCGCGGCGAGCGCCGGGGGCGCGCCGCCGATGGGCACCGGCGAGTCGGCCGCACGGCGCTCCGCGTGCACGCGCGCCAGCCGCGCGGCGCACGCGTCGCCGGGCGCGGGCGCTGTCGCGGTCGCGGGCGGCGGCGTGCGGCCGAGCGCGCGCGCCGCCGGCGACTCCGCGGCGGGGAAGCGGAACGCGTGGCGCGCGAGCCGCGCGGGCGTGTTCTCGGGCGTCGCCTCGACGGCGGGCTCCGGCTCGGGCTCGGCGGCGTCGCCCGGCAGCGGCGTGTGCGGCGCCGCGTCCGCGCCGCTGCGCTCGCCGAGCGGGAACCACCCGTCGCCGCCGGGCCGCAGCGCGCCCGCCGCCAGCGCCACCTGCACCACGCAACACACAAGTGCCACTGCATTAACATGCGACTCTCTCTCTCTCTCTCTCTCGTTAAGAAATAATAAAATTCCTGAAAACGAAAACATCGATCGACATCATATATACAAATAAATAAAATTGGAGTGTCTGTTTGTAATATTAATATAACCGCTTTTTACTAAGTGCATATGGATGTTTTTTGCATTGGATGGCTTTCCATTTGCCCATCTTTCCATTAGATTTATTTTGGAATTCGATTTCACCACGTACACCTATTTTACCCCTCGGAAAAGTAGCCTAAGTTACACGTTGTTACATCAGCTATCTGCCAGTGAAAGTACCGTTAAAATCGGTCCAGCAGTTTCAGAGATTAGCCGGAACAAACAGACAGACAGCCAGACAAAAATTGTAAAATAACTGAACCTCAAAACCGCAACATCGTAACCAGTGGCATAGAATCACGGAGGCCGCGGCGGCCCAGCACTGGGACGATGCCGCCTCATAATATAACTCACATAAGTTCACACGCGATGACATATCACCTGTTCTGACCTCTGAGGTGAGACGGTGGCGGGGCGGGGGGGGGGGTGTACCTGTGCGCCGGAGCCTGGCGGCGGCGCCGGCGAGTGTCGCGCGACGAGTGCCGCCGGCGAGGGCGAGGGCGGCGGCGGCGTCGGCGGCGGCGCGTCCTCCTCGCGCGGCAGCGACAGCCGGCGGCACTCCGCGACCACGTCGTGCGGCTCCGAGCGGGCCCAGCGCGCCGGCTCCGCCTCGCGCGCGCGCGACCCCGTCACCAGCGCGGGGTGCAGCGCGACGCCGCGCGCGAGCCCCGCCACGCCGCGCTCCCACGCGTCGCGCGCCCCGCACGCGCCCGCGCCCGCGCCCGCGCCCTCGCCGCACGCGCGCAGCGCCTCCACCACCGTGCACGGGTGGGTCGCGTACGCGGCGCGGAAGAGGGCGCGCGCGCCGAGCGCGAGGTGGGCGCGCGACGCCGGCGCCGGCGGCGGCTCGAGCGCCGCGGGCCGCGTGACCGCCTCCGCGAGCTCGGCGGCGTGCGCGGCGGCGAGCGCGGGCGCCGCGGGCACCAGCGCCGCCAGCGCCAGCAGCGCGTTCAGCAGCGGCGCGGGCTCGCGCTCGCGGCGCGCCGCCCGCAGCAGGTCGCGCGCGAGCGGGTGCTGCGGCACCAGGTGCAGCCAGGGCGGCCGGCGCGCCACCAGCGGCGCGAGCGCGGCGAGCGCGTGGTGGCGCGCCGCGCGCTCGCCGCGCAGCTGCTCGTGCAGCGCGTCGAGCGCGTGGCGCGCGTGCGGCTCGGGCGCGCGCACCAGCAGCTCGAGCGCGCGCGCGGACCCCGTGCGCGCGTGGTACAGCAGCAGCGCGCGCACCAGCCACGGCTCGCGCACGCCGTGGTACAGCGCGCACAGCGCGTCAGCGGCCTCGCGCGCGCCGCCCGCGCCCCCCTCCAGGCACGCCCACACGTCGCCCGCCTCGCACGCCGCCTGCATCTCCGCCCGCCTGCAACCCGGGCCCGGGCCCCGCACCACACTATACATACTGTAGTATGGGTAATGGGATATTGGTACACATTGGTGGCTGGTTGTGGCGTGTGGTTGGCGTGTGGTTGTCGCGTGGTTGTCGATGTTGATGATGATGGGACGAGCTTAGGAAGCCTCAGCAGCATCATGTGAACATGTACATATGATACAGGCTCAGCTCGAGATGTACTATCTTCAAATAAAGTTGACTGTTTGCACTGCAGTTCATACATAAATAATATTAGTTGTATGAAATACTTTATACCTATCTACACTCATACACAACGTGTACAACTTTATTGATGAACATTCTATATTATAATCATACATTATGTACATATTACCACCTCCCTATACATAATGTTTCATTATTGTAATAGTTTTCAGTGACACCATGATATATTCCATGGTTCTTTGGCCTCAGCCAAGAGCAGTCTAAGAAAAGTAATTTTAGTTTAGTTAATTATTTAATCCATTCCTTGCAAACTAATTATTGTTATTTTGTTTTGATCTTTTCTTTATGTCACCTTTTTATGTTCTATCTTGTTTTTTGTTGAGTTAATGTAAATAATGTTGAATGCAACACTGTCAACACGTCACACGCTGTGGTCACTACGGTTAGATATTACACAGAGTTTTTACTTTATGTCAAAATGTATTTTTAGAATTAGGAATGTAAATTTCAATTTGTGAACATAATAAAAAAAAAATGGTGATATATTGTATACACTGTATAATATACTGTACTGTACAAATAAATTTAATTTAAGTATCTGTCTGTCTGTTCTTACTAATCTCGGAAACGGTTGAATCTGATGGGAGTTTCACTGGCAGATAGCTGAAGTTTATCTAATTTTTGTGAGGTAAAATAGGGGTGAATAACATGATAAAAAATAATTCCACATGGATGAGGCTGCAGGCAACAGTAGTTTTGTATATAATCTAGATTTATCAGAAATGTTAAGTTCCTACCGGGCTAGCCGGGGGCCCGTTACTGCTCCCAACTCACATAACCAGTGATGTGAGGAGATGTGATATCCCGTGTGAGAGAGAGCTACAAACTGAAGCCTACATCAATGCTGGTGGGGCATTGTGGCACGTGTGGCCACTACGTACGTACATATTGTAATGGACCATCTGATCTCACTCACATCAACACACACACACATAAATGACGATGAATAAATGACGAGTGATTGACGATGATGATGATGATTGTCAATTATTAGCAAGCAAGTAGGCAGTATGCAGTTTAGTTGTACACAGTTTGCTTATATAATATAGCAGTGCCAGTGCCAGCCACTGCACCACCACTTATACAATAATAGAGGAAACAAATAATTACATGAAACTGAAAAGTTTGAATATTGATCAATATGGCCTTCATCAAATGCCATCACCATCAACAGTGACCAACAGTGAAATGCACATCATTATTCCCAACCCCGCCCCCCCCCCCCGCTGAGTGATGCAGTCACAAGTAAATGATGTAAATGTATTATACATGATGATGTATCTACCGATTAGCAGATCGGAGTGTTGATTCTTGATTTACCGAAGCAGGAGGAATTTTGATTTATTTCGCTTCACACCGAAATAAATAAATTACGTCTCTAATAAACACCAAACGTGCCTATGAAAAGTTGAAACAGTTTGACTGCGAAATAGAAAAAACGAAGATAGGCTAACAGACACTGGATTCACAATAGATATTTTTGTACTGAGTTAGTAGAGAGAGAGTGATTCAATAAAGTTGCTTGGTTTGGTCGAGTCGAGTAAAATTATTTTTTTTAGCCCACACAAACTTTTTTCGATTATTATAGGTATTGCCAAACTATATGTTAAAAAAAGGGCTGATTGGCAGTTGGAAATGCTTGGATGGGCTTCTATTTTAAACTTTTCATATTTGATAGACATTATATTAATAAGATAAAATGTTACACTTTCTACATTAATTTACGATGCCTCTTGGAGGACCCCGCACCTGAATAAATCATATATTCTGTCACGTTTTAATGGTAACACCAAACCACATTTAATTGACAGTGACGTTGATAGCCTGACAACAACAACAATAAACAGCTGACGGTTATAGGTTAGCTTAACGGTTAGCTGTTATTCCTCGGTACAGAGATTCACCTTGGTCTTTTTTAATTAATTTCTACATTCTTACTGTTTCGGAATAATTACTATCAAAATTTTAACATGAACTCCTATGTTGTATATGACACTATCACTAGCGGTCATTGGCAGACTGGTGGGCTCATATAGCCTCTGTAGCCATCAATTAAGAAGAAGAAGAAGAATAAACAGCTGACGTGCCACCTCCCAAACGTGGACGTTTTATCATGTTCAGCAGTGATAGCAGTGGTCTGTGACTTAAGTTTAATAATTAAGCTACAGCTGGCTAAAGTGGTCGAATCCCTTCTTCTGTATGAACTTTTGACGAAATTAGCATTTCAATACATTACAGGCCAACTTTACTACTTTATCTGTCGGGCAACACTGCTAGCTGTTCAAGGACTATATAGAATAGACTGACAGTTTGTGACTTGTGACTGACAGATTGTTAACATAACCTCTAAATCTATAGCAATGTTGTGAATATTGATAGATTTGCGTTGATTTCCTTGATATTGTTTAGATAATTTAGAATTTCTTCAGCTCGGTGGAAATGAGTGATAATTAAAATATCATCGTCATATTTAAAAGCCCCGAGAAGGAGAATAATTGGGTGGATTATGCTGAGGGCAGTTTCAGCTATATATGCGGAGAGCCAGGCACTTGAAGTGTTCGCCTCGGCAAGAAATGTATACAAGTTTTTCCGTATGTACTATTTATTATTTTATTACTTAATGTTACATACGCCTAACGAATGCAGAATATCTTGTGATATCGGTACCTTTCCTAATGTTATAAAATGTTAATGTTTTTTATTTTTTGGCTATTGCTTAATAAAATGTAATATATGATGTAGTGCCTGAATTCTTGTAAAAGGAATGAAATAAATCCCTGTTTTAGGGGGACCATTATAATTTGTATTCCTGTTATTATTGGAGTTTACTCCTTAGGAATTTGATTTTCATGTAAGTCAAAGTCAAAGTCAAAGTCAAAAACTTTATTTCCATAGAATTCATAAAGAAATGGCTTGGAAACGTCAATATTCAAAACATAAGGTCACGCGTACTTATCGATAAGTTTGACGCCTGTTCAAAACCCTCTATGGGGAAGAACAGCCAAGAAACCCCTAATGGAGGGATTCCTTTTTTTCGCGAGCACGATCGTTGTAACAATTGAGTACTTAGGTCTATGTTACATTTATGACTACATAATATACTATTACAGGATGTTTTGTGTGTCGTTGAGCAGAGCGACATCAGACCATGGGGATTTATCATTTATATAATCATTTACAGTGTAATAAGCTTTACTTACCAGACCCTTCTTTATGTATGACTTGAATTTTTGGGTCGGAAAATATTATACATATAGCACGGTATGCTTATCCAGATCCAAGGATATTTATCTTATATATACTTTATAACAATACCTGTTTGTAACATTGTACACTGCATGCAATAAATAATTGAATGCAGGGTATGTGTGTATGTAATGTAGGTAATGCTAGTATGAAGTAGATATATCAGTAGTGAGGTAGGTATCAGATGTACACCACGGGGAGGTGGGTAGTGGGTGGGTACATGCCCTACTACACACATCTGTCTCACCTTGGCTACCGGCAAAGTCAAAGTCAAAGTCAAAAACATAATTTCCATAGAATTCATAAAGAAATTGCTTGGCAATAACTTGCCTTAGGTGGGCCCCGTATCTAAATTTGTTGGAGGCCCAAATGAAGGGTAAAAATGATTGAGTAAAGAATGTTCATGTTGATAATGTACGATACGAGATGAATCTGTGTATCAAATTGTACAATAACATATTATGATCCATATTATGATCTTTTTGTGTGATCATTTTACTTTAATGTGAGATTGTGGATAAATTTAAAAATATATTAGTCACATGAGTTTGGAGCCCCTGTAGCCCGGGGGCGGGGGGGGCGCAGCTGGTCCGGCAGCGGCCTCCTTGTGATGTTATGATTATACATTATTTGTTATTAGGAATGTAACACGACCACGACATGTATTTGGATGTTGTTGTTACAGGCACCCAGGGCACCCAGCGGTACTCCTCATCTGCTCCGGGAGTCACCAATCAAGTGAGGGTATAATTACATATTTAATATTTACATAAATTTGATATATAACAAATATTTTTATTATGTACTAGCTGTTGCCCGCAACTTCGTCCGTGCGGAATTAGGTTTTACCACGCACCCCTATTTTACACCTCGGAAAAGTAGCCTAAGTTACTCCTTGTTACATCAGCTATCTGCCTGTGAAAGTCCCGTCAAAATCGGTCCAGCCATTTCAGAGATTAGCCGGAACAAACAGACAGACAGTCAAAAATTGTAAAACATGTTGTTTTGGTACCGTGTATACATCTATATGCACTTAGTAAAAAGCGGGTATTTTAATATTACAAACAGACACTCCAATTTTATTTATTTGTATAGATTTCAAAAAGTGCTCCAGTGACAAAGCTAAAGCTATAGAAAGCAGAAATATATTGCAGATGAAGTGTCGACACCGTTGCTTTTTCACCAATTTAAATAGATATGCTTACTTTTTAAATACTTACTTTAAATAATAATATAATATTAATAAACACATATTAAAACAAAGCGCTTTACAAAATGGATATCTGTTTAATTAACTAATATTTGTTTACAATTCACAAGCATCCTCGGAGAATCAGGAGATACAGGACAGTGGGTATTTCAATAACATCATATTTTATTCTATAAATAAGTATATTATATATTGGGGGCCCCACATTGCTCATGTCCGTTGGTAATTACCATTTGAATCCCTACACGTGTCCCCCACGTGGTGCACAACGATCAACCCAAAGTAACAGTAGAATTAGTGGTAAGTTCACCCGGGAAGTACTGCCACCGCTCCTGGTAATCTGCCGGCAAACAGTGATGCACCCGTGCGTGTTGCTGTGTACCGGTGCAGGTGGAAGGGGTGTGGAAGTGGGTGCCGCTCACGTTCATGAGAAGTAACATCCAGCGTCTCGGGGTGATGGACTTGAGAGATGGAATGCGACTTTGGTTTGACTCGTACTTTGGTGGACTTGAGTAATATTGGTGTTGTCCACGGGCGACGGTTACCACTTAACATCGGACTGGCCCTCATCTCGTTCCCTCACCTAAGTCACATAAATTAAAAATAAAACATGGTGTTGAATTTTCTCGTGTAGTTTGTACCTACTTTTCAAATATATAATAACTTGTAATAGTAATAAATATGTTAAAAGATATATTATTGTTTTCGTTGCAGACTGTTGTTACCGGAAATGGAGTTAAGAAGGACACGGCGCTGGGGGAGGGAGTCGGGTCGGCGTCTCCTCCCCCCGCCGCCCCGCCGCCAGCGCCGCCGCGTCGCTCGTGGACGGTCGCCGCCGGCGCGGTGGCCGCGGCCGCCTCTCTCGGCGGGGTGAGTGTGTCGCGACTCCGCGACTCCGCGGCCCGCTCCACGCTCACCCCTCACCCCCTCTCACTGTCTGTCCGTCTGTGTGTGTGCAGGTGTACTTCTACCGCAAGCTGAGCGAGGAGGAGACGCCTGCGCCCCACTCCTCCCGTGAGTACCACACACACACACAGTACAGGTCGAGTGGGGCGCGTGCACGGAGCTGTATATGTAGTGACGTCGGTTGGGATGTCGCAGGGTCGGCGGCGGAGCCGGAGGTGGAGCCGGATCCGAGCGAGGGTGCGGCGCTGCCGGCGCACGCGCAGTTCCTGCTGGTGGGCGGCGGCACCGCTTCGTTCGCGGCGATGCGCGCCATCCGGTCGGCGCGGCCCGACGCGCTCGTGCTGATCGTGTCCGCGGAGCCGCACCCGCCGTACATGCGTCCGCCGCTCAGCAAGGAGGTGTGGCGCGAGCCGGAGCTGGGCGCGACGCCGCCCGCCGCGCTCGACGCGCTCACCTTCCGCCAGTGGAACGGCAAGCGGCGGCCGCTCGCGTACGAGCCGCTCGCGTTCTACACGCCGGTCGCGCAGCTGCGGGAGCGGGGCGCCGGCGGCTCGGGCGCGGTGGGCGTCGCGCGCGGCTGGCGCGTCACCCGGCTGGACGTGGAGCGGCGCGCGGCCGAGCTCTCGGCGCCGGGACGCGACCCCGTCACCGTCACGTACGACGCGTGCCTCCTGGCGACGGGGTCGCGCGCGCGCCGCCTGGACGCGCTGCGAGCCGCGCGCGCCGCCGCCCGCTCGTACGCGCTGCGCTCGGCGCGCGACGCGGTGCGGCTGGCGCGCGCGCTCGACGACCTCGCCGCCTCCGCCCCCGAGCACGGCCCCGAGCACGGCAAGCGCGTCGTGCTCGTGGGCGGCGGTTTCCTCGCCACCGAGCTCGGCGCCGCGCTCGCAGAGAGACGTGAGTGCGCCGCGCCACACGATCCTATACCAATCATACGATCCGATGCAAAGCTGTTGCTCAAATATGAGTTGGCGTCATTCAGTTGGTCTGTTTCATTTATATTGTACCCTGTATTGTTTAATGTTGTAATGGTAATCGATATAGTTTTCACGTGTCCGACGCATAATGTATAGGTATCGTATCGTATCGTATCGTATATTGTGTGGTTTCAGTGCGCGCTTGCGGCGGCGAGGTGACGCAGGTGTTCCGCGAGGAGGCGCCGCTGGCGCGCGTGCTGCCGCCCTACCTGGCGCGCGAGGCGGCGCTGCGGCTGCAGGAAGCCGGCGTGCGCCTGCTGCCGAGAGGTGACGCCCGCACGCCCGCACCCCCGCACCCCCGCACCCCCGCACCCCCGCAAGTCAACCCCGTGAAGTGACGTGTGTGTGTGTGTGTGTGTTGCAGCGGAGGTGGTGGACAGCGCGGCGACTCCGGACGGCGAGGGCGTGACGCTGACGCTGCGCGTGTCGCCCGGGGAGACGGTGGCGCTGCGCGGCGCGCTGTGCGTGGAGTGCGCGGGCGCGGAGCCCGAGATGGAGGTGGCGCGCGCCGCCCGCCTCGAGGAGCACCCCGACCTCGGCGGCGTGCTCGTCACGCCGGAGATGCAGGCGCGGTCCGGCGTGTGGGCCGCCGGTGACGTGGCGTGCTTCTACGACGTGGCGCTGGGGCGGCGCCGCGTGGAGCATCACGACCACGCCGTGGTGTCGGGCCGGCTCGCCGGGGAGAACATGGCTGGCGTGCACCCGCCGCGCCCCTACACGCACCAGAGCATGTTCTGGAGCGACCTCGGACCCCACCTCGGATACGAGGTACACGTACACGCACACGCACACGCACACGCACACGTACACGCACACATACACGTACACGCACACATACACGTACACGCACACATTCCTTTGCCACTTACGTATATCTACACCAATTATTATTTATGTCGGAAAACTAACAGCTTATATACTGTGTGTCCTTAGAAACTTAAATAGAAATAGCTACAGCCAATTACAACAGGCCTTCACTAATACACAAGTACAATACAATGTGACACAAAAACTAATCCCTACACGTAGGTATCAACAACAGACGGCGGACAGCTCAAGGCAATCAAAGTCAAAGTCAAAGTCAAAAACTTGATTTTCATAGAATTCATAAAGAAATGGCTTGGAAACAATGTAATAAAAGATATAAACTAAGTTTTATTAATAATAATTTTATAATATAACATTCATTTTTGTATTGTACGTAATATACATGTGCCTGAGTAAAGAGAAAAAACCAGTAAACCAGTAGCAAGCATTCAAACATGTGTAGTGTGATGTGTTGCGCGCAGTTCCAGCCATCACTCAACTGCCGCTACGTGTTCATAAACCAGTAAACCAGTAGCAAGCATTCAAACATGTGTAGTGTGATGTGTTGCGCGCAGTTCCAGCCATCACTCAACTGCCGCTACGTGTTCATAAACCAGTAAACCAGTAGCAAGCATTCAAACATGTGTAGTGTGATGTGTTGCGCGCAGTTCCAGCCATCACTCAACTGCCGCTACGTGTTCATAAACCAGTAAACCAGTAGCAAGCATTCAAACATGTGTAGTGTGATGTGTTGCGCGCAGTTCCAGCCATCACTCAACTGCCGCTACGTGTTCATAAACCAGTAAACCAGTAGCAAGCATTCAAACATGTGTAGTGTGATGTGTTGCGCGCAGTTCCAGCCATCACTCAACTGCCGCTACGTGTTCATAAACCAGTAAACCAGTAGCAAGCATTCAAACATGTGTAGTGTGATGTGTTGCGCGCAGTTCCAGCCATCACTCAACTGCCGCTACGTGTTCATAAACCAGTAAACCAGTAGCAAGCATTCAAACATGTGTAGTGTGATGTGTTGCGCGCAGTTCCAGCCATCACTCAACTGCCGCTACGTGTTCATAAACCAGTAAACCAGTAGCAAGCATTCAAACATGTGTAGTGTGATGTGTTGCGCGCAGTTCCAGCCACCACTCAACTGCCGCTACGTGTTCATAAACCAGTAAACCAGTAGCAAGCATTCAAACATGTGTAGTGTGATGTGTTGCGCGCAGTTCCAGCCATCACTCAACTGCCGCTACGTGTTCATAAACCAGTAAACCAGTAGCAAGCATTCAAACATGTGTAGTGTGATGTGTTGCGCGCAGTTCCAGCCACCACTCAACTGCCGCTACGTGTTCATAAACCAGTAAACCAGTAGCAAGCATTCAAACATGTGTAGTGTGATGTGTTGCGCGCAGTTCCAGCCATCACTCAACTGCCGCTACGTGTTCCATTCCTTCAAATGTGATTGTGCAACTGCGCGGGGCGCGGGGCGCGGGGCGCGGGGCGCGGGGTGCGGGGTGCGGGGTCATTATGAACGATACAGCATGCGCGCACCTCGCTGCCGCTGCCTCTGCTGCTCGTAACAGATAACATTATATATTGGGTTTGCACAACATCAACATAATTGTGCATTGTCGACCAGTTGCTGTCAACACAATGTATATTACCTTACTGTACTGTACTGTACTGTACTGTAGTGTAGTGTAGTGTAGTGTAGTGTAGTGTATGGGTGATGTAGCACCAGTCGGTTGAGTGGGGCGGGCGCGCGCTTCAGCACCCACGCGGGATGTGTATGTCTGTCATGTGGTGGTACTTGGATGGAATATATTAATATGGTTGTTTTCGTGCAGGCGATAGGTATAATAGACTCTCGGCTGCCGACGGTGGGCGTGTTCTCCGCGGCGGCGGTCAAGCTGGAGTGTCGCGCGGCCGGCGCGGGGGAGGGGCAGCGCGGGGGCGCGGGCGCGGGCGCGGGCGCGGGCGGGCAGGGGGACGTGCCGGGGCGGCGGTACGAGCGCGGCGTGGTGTTCTACACGCGCGAGCGCCGCGTCGTCGGCGTGCTGCTGTGGAACCTGTTCAACAGGATGCACGTCGCCAGACAGGTGATCACCACGTCCCACCACCACGTCGTGTACACTCCGTGTGCTCGCTCTGCTCGTACCACTGTGTAGCACTGTGTAGCCTCCAGTCCGGCCGTCACTACACGTCACGTGCGGCTCGCGTCCTGGCCGGAGCTCAGGGCACCCCCGTCGGCGATACACACCGACTCAATGATGGAACAACACCGCACCATGTCACATTACTAAGTTAAAAAATAGCTTGGCCAGTTACTCATATCGATACCATACAAACGCTAGCGTTCAAATCCATGGAGGTAATGGGGAGTACCTTTGTATGGAAAAATCCTGGCTCCGCCGTTACCCTTAACGAGTTAGCGAGTTGTGACCGCCGGAGCGTGCGCGTGCGCGTGCGCGTCCGCGTGCGCGTGTGCGTGTGTCGGGTATGTGTATGTATGTGTGTGTGTGTGTGTCTGTGTGCAGGTGCTGGCGCAGGGAGAGTTCGATGACCTGTTCGAGGTGGCCAAGCTGTTCTCGCTGCACGAGGACGAGTAGCCGCCGCCGCCGCCGCCGCCGCCGCCGCCGTAGCCGCCGTAGCCGCCCGGGAGCGCTCGCATTGCATTTACCTCCATTGTAAATAAATACTTTAAATAGAGTAACGGTAATATAATAAATATTGTACACGACAGATTTTGTTTGTTTGTAAGTGATCCTCTAGAGTGTAGTAGAGTGGAGGCACAGAGTGCGAGTCCGAGCGACGCGACGTTGCGTTGCGTTGTGTACGCTGCACTGGCTGGCTGGCGTACAGGTCGCGTGCGCACTGCGGGGAATGCTCTGTGGAGCTTGTCGTGCTGGCCTCTGTTGGCATTCTGTCACCGCACCTCTCCACACACACACACACACACACACACACACACACACACACACACACATATAAAGCTCATCAGCACATGACATACCATAAGGACGAGGGCGCGGGGCGCGGGGCGCGGGGGCGGAGCACTTCTGTGCAGTTTTTTTTTTATTTATTCCAGTGTCACAATGAAATTGTATGCGGAAATTAATACGTACTTAACCTACACATTAAAATAAATGATCAAGAACAAACAACAAAAAACATTAGAATTTACATACAATAATAGGCTAATACAAAACAAATAAAATAGTAAAACAAGGAATGTCAGAGGTATGTAGGTATATACAATACAATACAATACAGATACAGATACAATAACATTGATTATTAATGGATTCAAAGTTCATCAATTGTATATGTATAAGCATTTCTTCAGAAGGAAGCATTTTAATTTATTTTTAAGAATATTCCTTTGGTCTATGTATTACAGTCTATTTCTACTGGCAACTTATTAAATGTCTGTACCTACGGCTTGGAACTTTGTTGCGTGTTTCATTATGTTAAGTGAAGGATATATTTTATTTTTCCTCGGGAGTCTCATACTCCTGTAAATATTTGGACAAAAACATTATACCGCACGGCCGTCCGCGTAACGCACGTTCAGCCCTAAACCAGTCACTTTGTCACATTATTTTCATACCATTTGCTTGTACAGTGTGAAAGGTAATTTTGTGAGAAGTCTAATTTTAAATTTTGTAATTCCACATGGCAGCAATAAAGATTGTGTGATTCTAAAGGTTGTGATTCGTGACAGTCGATCTGGCTGTACGGAAACCAAACTGAGAGTCACATAGGCGGTTACTGTTGATTTATTTGGAATTAAAGTTGCAAAAATTAATCTCTCAAAGATTGTTATTTAAAATATACTGTCAGATTGTTTAGCAACTTTCGGTTGAAGCCTTTTTTATTTTTTGTATCTATATCCGGTAGAATAGCTGTAACCTGCTTAGTTCATTATATTTTTTTTTTCTGCTGCTCGCTCTGAAAGTAATGCGTAATACCTTCCTAGTGGAGTTTATAAAATGAATAAAATAATAATTTAGTGAAGAAACTATGTTCGTTTGTGTTGCCGCCTAGAACCCCATAATCCTATAGGTTATGAGGCCCAGTGTGCGCGTGTGAATAAAGACGAAAATCAAACGACTGTACTTTTTGAAAATTTGTGATAATTTCGGACAATGGATTTGAAAAGCAAAAGGAATATCAAACCTTTCGATGGCGAAAAATATAGTGTCTGGAAATTTCGGATTCGCGCGTTGCTAAGTGAAATGGACGTGATAAAAGTTATTGACGACGACCCGCTTATACGCTGTAATGTATGGGAGAAAAATAATCGTATTGCAAAAAGTGTTATCGTGGAATATTTGACGGATTCCTACCTCGGGTTTGCAAAAGAAGATACTACGGCGAAAGACATATTGCGAAGTTTGGATGAAATATACGAACGAAAAAGTATTGCAACTCAGCTGGCTTTGCGTAAAAAGCTATTGTCATTAAAACTACAAGGTGTTGTACAACTGATAAAACATTTTTCAATTTTTGATGACCTCATTACGGAATTATCAGCCGCCGGAGCAAGGTTGGAAGAAACTGATAAAGTGGCACATTTATTACTCACGCTACCCTCAAATTATGATGGTGTCATAACGGCGATCGAAACATTGTCGGAAGATAATTTAACTTTGGCTTTTGTAAAAACAAGGCTTTTGGACCATGAAGTAAAATTGAAAAATGAATCTGGTGACACAAGTACAAAAGTATTGCAAGCTACAAGCAGGAATATGACGTGGAGAAAAAGAAAATTTGAAGATTCGCAACATGTGAATAACAACTACCGACATGATAAAATAAAAGGGAAACTACCTTACATAAAATGTCATCACTGTGGACGCAAGGGGCACGTGAAGAACGACTGCTACTTCTTTAAAAGAATGAAGCAATATTCTAAAAATAAGAATACGGACAGGGCAAGAACTGTTCAGGCAGTTGAAATAAGCCAACCCTCAACATCTAATGATTTTTCGGGGTTTGCATTTATGGCCGGCGATTATCAACAAAAGGAACAAGGAAATAAAATCACATTCCTGTTGGATTCTGGTGCATCGGAACACATCATAAACAGGGAAGACTTATTTATTTCTTCTACAGTTTTAAATACACCGATTAAAATTTCAATTGCAAAACACGGTGAATTTATTTCAGCTACCAAAAGAGGAACATTGAACGTCACCAGCAACATGGGCGTGCGCGGACTGTTGGAGGACGTGCTCTTCTGCCGCGAGGTCCCTTACAATCTTCTTTCGGTGTCGCGGATGCAACGGGCTGGACTGACGGTGATCTTCGATCAACATGGAGCTCAAATATGTAAAGATGGTAAAACCATCATGCGAGGTATGTGCGAAAACAATTTAATCTCTGTGGATTTCATGGCATCTACAAACCCTTGTCAACCTGTTTCCCAAATATGCAATGCCGAGAAAAATAGTTACAAATTATGGCATGAACGTCTCGGACATATTAGTAGTAACAAATTTCTAGAAATAAAGAATAAAAATATGGTTGATGACGTCAATCTTATTGAAGCAGTGCTACCAAGTACAGATTTATGCGAGGCATGCATAAATGGGAAACAGAGTCGACTGCCCTTCAATCAGGCAAAAGACAAAAGTCATATTTTGCGACCATTATTTGTTGTGCATACGGATGTCTGTGGACCTATCACTCCGACGACTATTGACAATAAGAATTATTTCGTACTTTTTGTTGATCAATATACTCATTACTGTGTAACGTATCTAATAACTTATAAATCAGATGTGTTTACTTGTTTTAAAGATTTTGTTGCAAAAAGTGAGGCTAAATTCAATTATAAATTAGTCAATTTATATTGCGATAACGGTGGTGAGTACTTATCTACCGAAATGAAAAATTACTGTCTTGAGAAGGGAATTAGTTATCATTTAACTGTTCCGAGAACTCCACAGTTGAATGGTGTCTCTGAGCGGATGGTTAGAACTATAACTGAAAAAGCTCGTTGTATGATAAACGGTGCTAAATTAGATAAAGTTTTCTGGGGAGAAGCAGTTCTAACTGCTGTTCATTTGATAAATTTGACATCAACTAAAGCCTTAAAACTTTCAAAAACACCATATGAAATGTGGCACAATAAAAAGCCTCAAATAAAATATTTAAAGGTTTTTGGTTCAACAGTTTATGTGCATAACAAAGTCTTTAAAACAAAGTTTGATGAAAAATCATGGAAAGGTATCCTTGTGGGTTATGAACCAAACGGTTACAAAGTTTGGAACCCGGAATGCGAAAAATATGTAGTAGTCAGAGATGTTGTTGTTGAAGAGACTAATTATCTGCAATCCAGGCCTGCATTAAGGACTGAAGGGAATGTTGAAAATTCTCGTAATAAAACTGATATTACTAAATCAGTGTCGTTAAAGTCTCAAAACTCTGACAGTATGAAATCAGATGTTCTAAATCTGATAATCAGGGCTGCCCTGGTAAAATTCGCAAAGTTAACCATGATATTAATAAGTCTGATCAAATAATAGAAATAGATTCTAATAAAAACACAGAAAATAATCTTGAACTTCGGAGGAGTGATAGGCTCAAAGATCGTCCACATGTATCATATCGTGAGTATGATGATAACGAAGATTATCTAATGTGTGCTCAGTCTATTCTGTGCACAGTACCTTATTCTTACAAAGAGATAGAAACTCGAGACGACAGATATCAGTGGGAATAAGCTATTAAAGAGAAAAAAATATATATATATGAAAATTCCTGAAGGCATACTAAATAAAAATAATTGTGTCTGTAAATTAAATAAAGCACTATATGGCCTGAAACAAGCAGCCAGGTGCTGGTTTGAAGTATTTGAAAAATCACTTAAAGAGGAAGGTTTTCAAAATTCATCAGTCGATAGATGTATTTACACTCTTAACAAAGGAGATATCCGTAAAGATATTTATGTGGTACTGTATGTTGATGATTTGGTCATAGCGTGTGCTGAAATTGAAACAATGAATAATTTCAAAAGATCTTTAATGAGTAGATTTAAAATGTCTGATTTAAATGGAATAAAATTATTTCTTGGCATAAAAGTTAGTAGAAACGATGACAAAATAACATTAGATCAAAGTGCATACATAGTAACAGTATTAAATAAATTTGGTATGCAGGATTGCAAACCTGTAAGTACTCCTATGGAAAATAAACTGAATTACGAGGCATTAAATTCAGAAGATAAATTCAATGCACCATGTCGAAATGTTATTGGCTGTTTAATGTATATAATGCTATGCACTCGTCCAGACCTAAGCACAAGTGTCAATATACTAAGTAGGTATACTAATAAAAATAATAGAGAATTGTGGCAGTGTCTAAAAAGGGTGCTACGATATTTAAAAGGTTCAATAGATTTGAAACTAAGTTATAAACGAAATGCCTATACAAATATTTTGTGTGGGTATGTAGATTCTGATTGGGGTGGAAATGATGTAATGGATCGGAAGAGTACAACTGGTTATTTATTTAAGCTATTTGACAATTGTACAATAACCTGGAGTACAAAGAAGCAAATGTCAGTAGCTGCCTCATCTACTGAGGCTGAATATATGGCATTATATGAAGCTGTTAGGGAAGTGTTGTGGTTAAAATCACTAGCCGGGAGTATAAACCTGGAAATTAATAAGCCTATAGTTATCTATGAAGATAACAATGGTTGTATAAGTATTGCCAATAATCCAACCAGTCACAAACGGTCAAAACACATAGATATTAAATATCATTTTTCCAGAGAGCAGGTTGAGAAAAATGTAATTAAATTGCATTATATTCCCACAGGTCAACAGTTGGCAGATGCTCTGACGAAACCGTTACCTGCAATTGCTTTTAAAGAAATGAGAAGAAAAATTGGTCTAGAATAAGATTGATGATAATTGATAGATTGATTGATTAATTGATAATTGATTAATGTAAAATATCATAAGTTAAGTGAAATGGTCTGATTAGGTTTTTCTGGGTTTTCCCTAATCCTTTGCAACAAATGTTGGACTATAATATTGTATACTCCCAGTAAACACTAGGAAGGGTATAAAGTTGATTTGGTTTATATAATGGCGATTAATTTTTGAGGGGGCGTGTTGATTTATTTGGAATTAAAGTTGCAAAAATTAATCTCTCAAAGATTGTTATTTAAAATATACTGTCAGATTGTTTAGCAACTTTCGGTTGAAGCCTTTTTTATTTTTTGTATCTATATCCGGTAGAATAGCTGTAACCTGCTTAGTTCATTATATTTTTTTTTTCTGCTGCTCGCTCTGAAAGTAATGCGTAATACCTTCCTAGTGGAGTTTATAAAATGAATAAAATAATAATTTAGTGAAGAAACTATGTTCGTTTGTGTTGCCGCCTAGAACCCCATAATCCTATAGTTACCTACTTGTCGACGGATTTCGCTATCGAGTATAGATTCAAAAATCTTTCCAAAGACCGAGGGTACAGCAGAGCTATAGGCCTATGCATGTCAATATCTGCGCTTGGGCTGCCCTTTGGTATTGGCGTGACTTTGGAAATTTTCCATCTGGCAGGATACCGGCATTGTCTTAGGGAAAGATTGTATAGGTACAGCAGCGGTTGCTCAAAAACCAACCTGCAGTCTTTCACCACATATGAAGTGACTGCGTCAGGACCTGCTGATGATTTCGGTTTCAGCTTTTTAATGGCCCTCTGTAGGTCAGTCGCAGTAATCTGATCGATTGTGATACGATTAGCATCTGAAATGTTGCCTATCACGCTTGCCTGAGCCTTGTCTGGATTAAGAAGAGGCACATCGCTATGGAATACCGAGGCAAAAAATTCGGCGAATGCCTCAGCTGCGGTCTGGCCTGACACGGTTTTATCTTGCCATCTATATTCATTCATGATCTGCCGATCTTTACGTTTGTCATTAACATATTGCCAGAACTTAGCAGGGTCACGAATGATGTTGTTTTGGGTCTCATATATATGGTCATTGTATGCGGTTTCAATTTTAGTTTTAACAACTGACCTGTAATACCGAAACATTTCTTTATTGAAATCTTTTCCAAATTCTTTAAATTTACGGAGATGAAAATATTTGCTTTTAATGTTAACAATAATGTCCTGTGTATACCATTTAGGATAAACGTATTTCCTTAAAGTGTTAGGAACATTTTTTATGGGTACACTTTCAATGAAGCACTCATTTAGTTTGTTGTAGAAGTGATCCACCGCGCGATCTATATCGTGCTCATTGTAAATATCAGACCAATCCACATTATGAATAGACATGTAAAGCTTATGAAAATCGGCTTTATAAAAGTTCCAATCTGGAGTAGGGAATGGCAGATTCGGAGTGGAACACTCTGATGGTACAGAACGGGAGAACAAAGAGCCACAGGGTAGTACCAATGTTATATCGAGAGGAGGGTGATAGAGATCAATGGGCACCAAAACATCATTTGCTCGAGTGACTTTCAGCGGTTCTGCACCCATTCCAAGCACCAAATCCAACATGCCGCCATATTCGTTGACTACGTTGTTGTGCTGCTGCACGTTACATAAATTACAAAACAGTTCAAACTGAGTTTTAACATTAATACTACACGAATTCAAATTAAAATCTCCAATTAATATTATTTCCATGTCCGAATATTTACATATAACATTTTCAATGCAGGTCAAAACATTTAAATAGGTACTGAACGTCATTATAACTAGGTGGTAAATATACTGTACAACACAGGAATTTCATGTTTTTCCGTGAGACATTTACAATTAACAATTCCATATCATCTGTCAGTCCGTCAGTATCAGTGATAGGTCGTAAAACAAAATCACTGCGAGCAGCGAGAAGCACCCCTCCCCAACCGGCATCACCAGCGCGATCTTTACGCAATACACTATACCCAGGGGGAAAGAGCTCCGCGTCGTACACAGCGCTATTTAAAAACGTTTCAGTCAGGACAATTATATCAGAACCACAAGTGCTTACATTTTTGAAAAAAGTAGAAGTCTTTGACCTTAAGCCACGCACATTTTGGTAATAAATTGAAACACTCGTATGCCTATCACGCCGTTTGTGGTTTCTGATTTTTGGCACGAAAAAGCTGTTTCCAAGGCTTTATACATATATCTTCCGCCCAGTTCTGCGGAGACAAAACAATTTTTGACCATTTAGATGGGACACCCAATTTGAAGGAATCTTCCGCGAGACTTGAGTGTTTCAGCTGAACATAGATCAGAGCCGCAAATTGTTTTCAAATGTTAAAGTACTTTTTCTTCGGTTGTACCCTGCTTCACATAGAAAAGATGTATATATTGAACCCTTTCAGAAGCTTCCAAAATTGTCGTGCCTGGTGTTGCAGTTCCTCGCAGGACATTCGCAGCTGACGTACGAGACTTCCGCTTCACCTCTGTCCAGTTTCCACTTTCCCTTTTTTCTGTTACGTTAGTTGTGCCAAAAGCAGGTTGTGAAAGATTTTCTGCAATTTCGCCATTCTGTCTGGTCACAATCGTTTGGGAGTGAGAGGAACTCTGAATAGTGACAGGTGAGACTAGCTGAGGCGAAACAGGAGCCCCAGTTACAGTTTTATTAGTCTGCTTTTTGGCTGGTTCTGTTTGTTTTGGTGGTAGAGGTACAGTACATTTCTTGATTACACTTTCCTTGTGTACGCTGGTGTTCTTTAAGGTTACCAGATCTCCCGGTTTGCTGCCGGCATTGACCTGTTTAACTGCAGAAGCAGTTTTTGAGACTGGCACTCCAGCATAGGGAACTACAGGATTACAGCTGCTAAGTTTTTTTTCCAATGCAGTGATCCTATCATGCATTTTTTCAAACCCGGCGTGCATAGCTTTGGTCTGATCGTCCATCATGCGGGATAACTGTTCTGCAAATATTTCGCTAAATGTTGCCCGCAGTCGTTTGTCGATGGTATCAACGTTCTTCTCCAGTTCTTCCCTTATGAGAACTCCAATATCTAGAGAGAGTTCCTCTGTGACCACCCGATTCTGCAGACTCGTGCTATGTTTGCTCTTTGCTCGAAGGGTTACATTTTCATGCCCTTCCTTCATAGCATCGTTTTTGTTTGCAACAACCGATGGATTTCTACTGCTACGCTGTGGTGTGTAAGTATTATCGCTTCTCGGAAATTTAGTACGACATTCCATGCAAAGCCAGGTAGTCAGATACTCAGGAGAAAAAGTTCCAAAATCGTGTGGATTTATATTAGCACATAAAAGATCATAGTGTTTGTTACACGTCGAGCAAGTCATACAACTGCTCTATCCGTAATGTCGTTTCGGCATCCTGAACATAAATATGAAGCCATTTCATTTACTTCCAATAAAACAAATTAATCAATATTGGACTTCTACCTCGTCTAGATTATACAACACTGTTCAAAATGTGTGAGCCAATTGCATAAATGTGTTCTGCTATTCAAAATGAGCAAACACTAACTATTATTACAATATCAGAGATTTCTCGATATTATCTGTGGACATCACGTCGACTTGTGTGTAGATACAGTTACAGTTATCTGTGGTGTTCTTCTTCTTAACAGTCAGTGTCAGCAGCTTGAAATGTCAAACGCAGAGAATAATCAACTAGTTTCAGTAAATTTTCACCGGATGTTTTCGTGATTCTTTGTTTTCATTGGTGGATAATACTGAAGTTTAAACCTCAGATTACAATTTTGACTGTTATTTTTTATTTCGAATTGAAAAATTGTGTAATTTTCGAAGTGTGTGACATGCAGGAGCCGGCAATTATAATGAAAGTGTTTACCGTAGTTTGTTGTAGCTTCGCAGGACTTCTAGGTATGTTTACTCCAGGATTACTTCTTCAAAATCAATTTACGCTGACACTGTCGACACACCACGTCTATACAGTTTGCCGACCGGAAGTCGAAAAAATGACCGGATGTCGGGGCCGACAGCGCAGTAAGTCTCTGTGCACTCTCTAACTCTTGTATTTGTTAGTATATTCTCACTGATATTGGAGCCTGTAAAAGTCACAAGTTTTATTGAAATGTGGCATAAATATGTAAAACTCGACTGACTTTTGTTAGGACGCGAAACCGCGGCGCGGTGCGGCGCAGCGCGGGCGCCAACGACAGCATTGCATACACAGCTGGGAGACGGTTCCTTCTCAAAATGTGGCACACTACTACTCAGTATTCAAACTTAGAATTTCACGTATGATTCTCTCAGGTAGGTAGGTAGGTAGGTAGGTAGGTAGGTAGGTAGGTAGGTAGGTAGGTAGGTAGGTAGGTAGGTAGGTAGGTAGGTAGGTAGGTAGGTAGGTAGGTAGGTAGGTAGGTAGGTAGGTAGGTAGGTAGGTAGGTAGGTAGGTAGGTAGGTAGGTAGGTAGGTAGGTAGGTAGGTAGGTAGGTAGGTAGGTAGGTAGGTAGGTAGGTAGGTAGGTAGGTAGGTAGGTAGGTAGGTAGGTAGGTAGGTAGGTAGGTAGGTAGGTAGGTAGGTAGGTAGGTAGGTAGGTAGGTAGGTAGGTAGGTAGGTAGGTAGGTAGGTAGGTAGGTAGGTAGGTAGGTAGGTAGGTAGGTAGGTAGGTAGGTAGGTAGGTAGGTAGGTAGGTAGGTAGGTAGGTAGGTAGGTAGGTAGGTAGGTAGGTAGGTAGGTAGGTAGGTAGGTAGGTAGGTAGGTAGGTAGGTAGGTAGGTAGGTAGGTAGGTAGGTAGGTAGGTAGGTAGGTAGGTAGGTAGGTAGGTAGGTAGGTAGGTAGGTAGGTAGGTAGGTAGGTAGGTAGGTAGGTAGGTAGGTAGGTAGGTAGGTAGGTAGGTAGGTAGGTAGGTAGGTAGGTAGGTAGGTAGGTAGGTAGGTAGGTAGGTAGGTAGGTAGGTAGGTAGGTAGGTAGGTAGGTAGGTAGGTAGGTAGGTAGGTAGGTAGGTAGGTAGGTAGGTAGGTAGGTAGGTAGGTAGGTAGGTAGGTAGGTAGGTAGGTAGGTAGGTAGGTAGGTAGGTAGGTAGGTAGGTAGGTAGGTAGGTAGGTAGGTAGGTAGGTAGGTAGGTAGGTAGGTAGGTAGGTAGGTAGGTAGGTAGGTAGGTAGGTAGGTAGGTAGGTAGGTAGGTAGGTAGGTAGGTAGGTAGGTAGGTAGGTAGGTAGGTAGGTAGGTAGGTAGGTAGGTAGGTAGGTAGGTAGGTAGGTAGGTAGGTAGGTAGGTAGGTAGGTAGGTAGGTAGGTAGGTAGGTAGGTAGGTAGGTAGGTAGGTAGGTAGGTAGGTAGGTAGGTAGGTAGGTAGGTAGGTAGGTAGGTAGGTAGGTAGGTAGGTAGGTAGGTAGGTAGGTAGGTAGGTAGGTAGGTAGGTAGGTAGGTAGGTAGGTAGGTAGGTAGGTAGGTAGGTAGGTAGGTAGGTAGGTAGGTAGGTAGGTAGGTAGGTAGGTAGGTAGGTAGGTAGGTAGGTAGGTAGGTAGGTAGGTAGGTAGGTAGGTAGGTAGGTAGGTAGGTAGGTAGGTAGGTAGGTAGGTAGGTAGGTAGGTAGGTAGGTAGGTAGGTAGGTAGGTAGGTAGGTAGGTAGGTAGGTAGGTAGGTAGGTAGGTAGGTAGGTAGGTAGGTAGGTAGGTAGGTAGGTAGGTAGGTAGGTAGGTAGGTAGGTAGGTAGGTAGGTAGGTAGGTAGGTAGGTAGGTAGGTAGGTAGGTAGGTAGGTAGGTAGGTAGGTAGGTAGGTAGGTAGGTAGGTAGGTAGGTAGGTAGGTAGGTAGGTAGGTAGGTAGGTAGGTAGGTAGGTAGGTAGGTAGGTAGGTAGGTAGGTAGGTAGGTAGGTAGGTAGGTAGGTAGGTAGGTAGGTAGGTAGGTAGGTAGGTAGGTAGGTAGGTAGGTAGGTAGGTAGGTAGGTAGGTAGGTAGGTAGGTAGGTAGGTAGGTAGGTAGGTAGGTAGGTAGGTAGGTAGGTAGGTAGGTAGGTAGGTAGGTAGGTAGGTAGGTAGGTAGGTAGGTAGGTAGGTAGGTAGGTAGGTAGGTAGGTAGGTAGGTAGGTAGGTAGGTAGGTAGGTAGGTAGGTAGGTAGGTAGGTAGGTAGGTAGGTAGGTAGGTAGGTAGGTAGGTAGGTAGGTAGGTAGGTAGGTAGGTAGGTAGGTAGGTAGGTAGGTAGGTAGGTAGGTAGGTAGGTAGGTAGGTAGGTAGGTAGGTAGGTAGGTAGGTAGGTAGGTAGGTAGGTAGGTAGGTAGGTAGGTAGGTAGGTAGGTAGGTAGGTAGGTAGGTAGGTAGGTAGGTAGGTAGGTAGGTAGGTAGGTAGGTAGGTAGGTAGGTAGGTAGGTAGGTAGGTAGGTAGGTAGGTAGGTAGGTAGGTAGGTAGGTAGGTAGGTAGGTAGGTAGGTAGGTAGGTAGGTAGGTAGGTAGGTAGGTAGGTAGGTAGGTAGGTAGGTAGGTAGGTAGGTAGGTAGGTAGGTTAGGTTAGGTTAGGTTAGGTTAGGTTAGGTTAGGTTAGGTTAGGTTAGGTTAGGTTAGGTTAGGTTAGGTTAGGTTAGGTTAGGTTAGGTTAGGTTAGGTTAGGTTAGGTTAGGTTAGGTTAGGTTAGGTTAGGTTAGGTTAGGTTAGGTTAGGTTAGGTTAGGTTAGGTTAGGTTAGGTTAGGTTAGGTTAGGTTAGGTTAGGTTAGGTTAGGTTAGGTTAGGTTAGGTTAGGTTAGGTTAGGTTAGGTTAGGTTAGGTTAGGTTAGGTTAGGTTAGGTTAGGTTAGGTTAGGTTAGGTTAGGTTAGGTTAGGTTAGGTTAGGTTAGGTTAGGTTAGGTTAGGTTAGGTTAGGTTAGGTTAGGTTAGGTTAGGTTAGGTTAGGTTAGGTTAGGTTAGGTTAGGTTAGGTTAGGTTAGGTTAGGTTAGGTTAGGTTAGGTTAGGTTAGGTTAGGTTAGGTTAGGTTAGGTTAGGTTAGGTTAGGTTAGGTTAGGTTAGGTTAGGTTAGGTTAGGTTAGGTTAGGTTAGGTTAGGTTAGGTTAGGTTAGGTTAGGTTAGGTTAGGTTAGGTTAGGTTAGGTTAGGTTAGGTTAGGTTAGGTTAGGTTAGGTTAGGTTAGGTTAGGTTAGGTTAGGTTAGGTTAGGTTAGGTTAGGTTAGGTTAGGTTAGGTTAGGTTAGGTTAGGTTAGGTTAGGTTAGGTTAGGTTAGGTTAGGTTAGGTTAGGTTAGGTTAGGTTAGGTTAGGTTAGGTTAGGTTAGGTTAGGTTAGGTTAGGTTAGGTTAGGTTAGGTTAGGTTAGGTTAGGTTAGGTTAGGTTAGGTTAGGTTAGGTTAGGTTAGGTTAGGTTAGGTTAGGTTAGGTTAGGTTAGGTTAGGTTAGGTTAGGTTAGGTTAGGTTAGGTTAGGTTAGGTTAGGTTAGGTTAGGTTAGGTTAGGTTAGGTTAGGTTAGGTTAGGTTAGGTTAGGTTAGGTTAGGTTAGGTTAGGTTAGGTTAGGTTAGGTTAGGTTAGGTTAGGTTAGGTTAGGTTAGGTTAGGTTAGGTTAGGTTAGGTTAGGTTAGGTTAGGTTAGGTTAGGTTAGGTTAGGTTAGGTTAGGTTAGGTTAGGTTAGGTTAGGTTAGGTTAGGTTAGGTTAGGTTAGGTTAGGTTAGGTTAGGTTAGGTTAGGTTAGGTTAGGTTAGGTTAGGTTAGGTTAGGTTAGGTTAGGTTAGGTTAGGTTAGGTTAGGTTAGGTTAGGTTAGGTTAGGTTAGGTTAGGTTAGGTTAGGTTAGGTTAGGTTAGGTTAGGTTAGGTTAGGTTAGGTTAGGTTAGGTTAGGTTAGGTTAGGTTAGGTTAGGTTAGGTTAGGTTAGGTTAGGTTAGGTTAGGTTAGGTTAGGTTAGGTTAGGTTAGGTTAGGTTAGGTTAGGTTAGGTTAGGTTAGGTTAGGTTAGGTTAGGTTAGGTTAGGTTAGGTTAGGTTAGGTTAGGTTAGGTTAGGTTAGGTTAGGTTAGGTTAGGTTAGGTTAGGTTAGGTTAGGTTAGGTTAGGTTAGGTTAGGTTAGGTTAGGTTAGGTTAGGTTAGGTTAGGTTAGGTTAGGTTAGGTTAGGTTAGGTTAGGTTAGGTTAGGTTAGGTTAGGTTAGGTTAGGTTAGGTTAGGTTAGGTTAGGTTAGGTTAGGTTAGGTTAGGTTAGGTTAGGTTAGGTTAGGTTAGGTTAGGTTAGGTTAGGTTAGGTTAGGTTAGGTTAGGTTAGGTTAGGTTAGGTTAGGTTAGGTTAGGTTAGGTTAGGTTAGGTTAGGTTAGGTTAGGTTAGGTTAGGTTAGGTTAGGTTAGGTTAGGTTAGGTTAGGTTAGGTTAGGTTAGGTTAGGTTAGGTTAGGTTAGGTTAGGTTAGGTTAGGTTAGGTTAGGTTAGGTTAGGTTAGGTTAGGTTAGGTTAGGTTAGGTTAGGTTAGGTTAGGTTAGGTTAGGTTAGGTTAGGTTAGGTTAGGTTAGGTTAGGTTAGGTTAGGTTAGGTTAGGTTAGGTTAGGTTAGGTTAGGTTAGGTTAGGTTAGGTTAGGTTAGGTTAGGTTAGGTTAGGTTAGGTTAGGTTAGGTTAGGTTAGGTTAGGTTAGGTTAGGTTAGGTTAGGTTAGGTTAGGTTAGGTTAGGTTAGGTTAGGTTAGGTTAGGTTAGGTTAGGTTAGGTTAGGTTAGGTTAGGTTAGGTTAGGTTAGGTTAGGTTAGGTTAGGTTAGGTTAGGTTAGGTTAGGTTAGGTTAGGTTAGGTTAGGTTAGGTTAGGTTAGGTTAGGTTAGGTTAGGTTAGGTTAGGTTAGGTTAGGTTAGGTTAGGTTAGGTTAGGTTAGGTTAGGTTAGGTTAGGTTAGGTTAGGTTAGGTTAGGTTAGGTTAGGTTAGGTTAGGTTAGGTTAGGTTAGGTTAGGTTAGGTTAGGTTAGGTTAGGTTAGGTTAGGTTAGGTTAGGTTAGGTTAGGTTAGGTTAGGTTAGGTTAGGTTAGGTTAGGTTAGGTTAGGTTAGGTTAGGTTAGGTTAGGTTAGGTTAGGTTAGGTTAGGTTAGGTTAGGTTAGGTTAGGTTAGGTTAGGTTAGGTTAGGTTAGGTTAGGTTAGGTTAGGTTAGGTTAGGTTAGGTTAGGTTAGGTTAGGTTAGGTTAGGTTAGGTTAGGTTAGGTTAGGTTAGGTTAGGTTAGGTTAGGTTAGGTTAGGTTAGGTTAGGTTAGGTTAGGTTAGGTTAGGTTAGGTTAGGTTAGGTTAGGTTAGGTTAGGTTAGGTTAGGTTAGGTTAGGTTAGGTTAGGTTAGGTTAGGTTAGGTTAGGTTAGGTTAGGTTAGGTTAGGTTAGGTTAGGTTAGGTTAGGTTAGGTTAGGTTAGGTTAGGTTAGGTTAGGTTAGGTTAGGTTAGGTTAGGTTAGGTTAGGTTAGGTTAGGTTAGGTTAGGTTAGGTTAGGTTAGGTTAGGTTAGGTTAGGTTAGGTTAGGTTAGGTTAGGTTAGGTTAGGTTAGGTTAGGTTAGGTTAGGTTAGGTTAGGTTAGGTTAGGTTAGGTTAGGTTAGGTTAGGTTAGGTTAGGTTAGGTTAGGTTAGGTTAGGTTAGGTTAGGTTAGGTTAGGTTAGGTTAGGTTAGGTTAGGTTAGGTTAGGTTAGGTTAGGTTAGGTTAGGTTAGGTTAGGTTAGGTTAGGTTAGGTTAGGTTAGGTTAGGTTAGGTTAGGTTAGGTTAG
>OX375781.1:25000-35000 GCA_947359385.1 Chesias legatella | reverse complement strand
GATTCCATTCATCAAGTGTTTCCAATCGGATTTGCCGCTTAATGAATGATACCGGACACAAGTCGTAGTCGGGTCTGGTTTTCAGTTTTTGGGCGGCCTCTTTTGCCAGGTAGTCTGCTCTTTCGTTTCCCTGAAGCCCTGCGTGGGCTTTGATCCAGTAAAGTGTTACGTGTTTCTGCATCTGGTTACACTCTTTTAAGTTTTTGCGAATCTCTACCACTTGAGGGTTCAGGGAACGATGGTTTGTGATGGCTTCCAACGAGGATCTTGAGTCGCTGTAGATGCCGTACGTCGTTTCTGGGTGCCTTTTTATCTCGCTAGTGGCCTGGCGAATGGCCAAAAGTTCTGCCTGGAAGACGGTACAATGAGACGACAGCTTAAACTTCCGGCTCTTGATTTCGGCCTCACTTCTCCAGAGAGATAATGAGGCTCCAACCTTGCCGTCGATCTTGCTGCCGTCTGTAAAAATGCGCACATCCTGTGAACTGTGCTGGTTGACTTGCTCCTGGTCTGCCAGACAAATAAATGTCAGATTCATTTGTTCGGCTGGATGGGGTGCGTCGACGTATGCCGTTGGAGTCTCTGCTTCATCACATCCTGGCACTGACCGGGACAACCCCCGCTTTGTCTCATATAAAACCGCTGCCTCCTGTAGCCTTAGATCAAGCGGTAGCATTCCGGTCAGTACCAGTACAGAGTTTAGGGAGGCAGTCTTATATGATTTGCACATTTTCTGTGCGAAGCCTCTTTGTACAGCGTTTAACATTTTCTGTATACACAGTTTCTTTGCCGAAGTTGCCCATACGCTTGCAGCATACAGGATGATGGGTTCTATTACTGCCACATAGATGGTGCGGATTACATCTGGATGGAGACCCCAGCTGATTCTAGCGGCTCTCGATAGCTGCTTGTAAATGTTCAACGCCTTCTTGCAGGTGTTTGCTGCATGGCTGTTGAACAACAGCTTTTCGTCTACGGTGAGCCCCAGAATCTTGATTTCCTTCGACGCGCTGATGCCGATCCCTCCCATGGTCAGGGCAGGGGTGTCATATTTCAGTTTCCGCGTTAAGATCATAGCGTTTGTTTTGTGCGGTGCGAACTTTAACTTGTTTTTGACTCCCCAGTCCTGGACATAGGCTAAAGCGGCATTTGCGCGACGCTGGACTTCTATCGCGGTGTCTCCATCAAACACTAGAACCACGTCGTCTGCAAACGCTTGGCAATAGGTGCCGCGTCGATCCAATTCCTGAAGCAAGGGGTCTAACAGGAGATTCCAGAGTAGAGGTCCACCAATTGAGCCTTGGACACAGCCTTTACTGGTGGCTCTAGGGATTTCCTCTCCTGCATATCGAACCCTGACCATTCTGTCTTTTAGGTAGCTGTCTATAACTCTTCGTATGTTAACAGGACACTTTTCTTCCGCCAGCCTAGTTCTGATCGCGGGCCACCACGCGCTGTCGAAAGCTCCCTCTATGTCTAGTGATATTAGGGTAACTAGCTTTTTCTGCTGTATTTTTTCACGGATGTAGTTGATCAGGACATAGAGGGAGTCTTCGGTGCTTCGCTGGGGCATAAAACCAAACTGGCGTGGACTAATTCTTGGGAGTATATGCCATTTCAGCCTTCCCACTATCATCTTCTCGAGAATCTTTCCCATCACTGGCAATAATCCAATAGGCCTATACGATTTTGGCTCAGTGTAGCTCGTTTTCCCCGGTTTCCTTAAGATTACCACTGTAGCTTCTTTCCATACCTTGGGGAAGTATCCTAATTCTAGGCACTTATTGGCCAGTGAGAGGAAAGTTCCCGGGTCCTGGTTTATTGTGTGCTCGCATATATCTGCGGTTAAGCCATCTGACCCCGGAGCTTTCTTGGGATTAAATCCTTCTACAGCGGACTTCAATTCTTCTGTGGTAAATGGTGGATCATGGTACTCATCACGCTCCATTCCATTTACTTGTTCGGCTAATTGTCTTGTCAACAGGTGATCCTCATTATCCTCTTCTTGTTTGTCCTCAGGATAAAAGGTTTCTGCTAGCAACTTCGCAGATTCTGCTGCATCGAGGACTTTCCCTTCCCTTGTGAGAAGTATATCCTCGTGCCTTTTCATCGTCCTATTAAGTACCCTATATATCCCATTCCAAAGCCCTTCCTTATCCTGCTTTGTGCAAAATGCTTTCCAACTTTCGGATTGAGCTTCTTGCTCTAGCCTCTCATATTCTTCTTTTGTTTTCAGGTACTCGCTTACGACTTTGGCTCTGCGGACCGGTGCTGCGCAACGAATTCTTCGCTTCTTGGTGGAGACCTCCCTCTTCAGCCTGGACAGTTCTTCGGACCACCACGGTAAGTGATTAAAATTATTATTTGACTTCTTTTTTGGAATACTTTCATTGCATGCTTGTGTTATTATATTTATGTAATTTTGTGTTTTGAGTTCGAGTTCTATTATGTTTTGTATTTTAGTATTTTCTGCTGTGCTTACATTATTTTCTTGTAGTAACTGTGCCAGTTTCTCATGAAACTGACTCCAGTTAGCTTTTTTGCTATTGTATATTCTAGTTGTGCGCTTGATGTTTATGCCCTTGGATCTTTTTAAATTGATTTTAAAAGATATTGCATTGTGGTCCGAGTTGCCAGTCTTCCACCAGATTTAGCATATCTGTGGCGCAGGCGGTGACGTCTATGAAACTGCTATATACCTTGTTGCCCCTGACGGTTTCGAATGTTGGAGTGTCGCCTTCGTTGAGTACCTGCATGTCAATTTCATGCAGGGTCCCAGCTAGGGCTTCCCCTCTGTCGTCTATCCTTGCGCTTCCCCACCATAAGTTTTTAGCATTTGCATCCCCCCCTATTAGCAACTTGCATCCGTATTTTTGTTTAATTCTTTGCAACTGTTCCAGGTATGGCTCTATTGGATTTGGTTCGGGTTCGAAGTAGAATGAAGCTACCACGATTACCCATGCGCTTGTCCTGATCTTAACCACAACGATGTTGTTTGTGGTGTGTTCAGGACAGGGTAGGATATCAACGTCTTCGTCAAAGACAGCGATTGCTGCTTTCGTTGGCTTCTCCTTAGTTGCTTCAGCGCATTGGTACATTCTAACTCCTGGATAGTCCTTCACTCTACCGAGGCAGCCGACATATGGCTCCTGTATCAGTGCAAAGATCACTTTCCTTTTTTTAGCTTCGATCATTAACTCTTGTGTAGCGAGCGCTTTTCTTTGGAGGTTGGCTTGCAGAACTAGATATGGCTTTTTAGTATTTGGCAGACTATTTGCGTTTTCGTTGCCCTTAACAATACGCTACCGTCGATCTCGCTATTCTATCCCACTTTTTCCTGATTGGGCACTCCTGGCTGAAGGCGTTATGTTCTGCATTGTCCAGCTTGGCCTGTCTGCAATTGCAGCAGGATGGGGTTTCACCTGCGAGCCAATCTGCGCACTCTGTCTTCATATGCGGCCCCCCACAGTGGCTGCATTTTTCTGTTGCTTCTTTGCATAGCCGTCTGCCGTGGCCATAACCGAGGCACAGGGAGCACTGTACTAGTGGTGATTGATCTTCCACCTTTACGCGTTGTAGGTCTATTAAGACAGTTCCTGCGTCCACTAGTTGCAGCCAGATCTTTGGCGACACCCTCATAATAATGTGGGACGTGTGCGGGTTCCGTGTGCGTTTCTTGTAGGCCACTTCCATTATTCCGTCATGGTCACCAATAATGGATTTGTTCTGTTTTCGCAGGGCAGAAAGAATCTCGTCATCGCTATTGTATTGCAATACATTGCGAAGCACCACTAATGGGTCCCTATTTTTAACCTCCTCCACGTTGAGTTCTTTGTCTTTTTCTTGTATTCTGTCCTTCAACTTGTTTCTCTCCTTTTCTGTCCTGCATCCTACGATAACTTTCCTGTCTTTGGCTTTTCTGATCTTTTCCACTTCTATCCCTCCTTCTTTTGCGTTAACAGCTTTCCTTATCCTGTTAAGAACCTCCTCTCCGGTTTCTGTTTCATTTTTTGCCGTAATAACAACTGAGTGTAGGGCGGTCTGCTCCGGAGAGTGTCTCCGGGCAGACGTCGCCACCACACTGGCGTAAGTCATTCTTTCCGGGGCTATCTGGTTCTTTTCCAACACTTCTCTTAGTCTTTCTACTTTTTCGCTATTTTCTTGGAGGAGTTGGGCGTGTTCCGCTATCTTTTTTAGAAAAGCAGTTTCTTCTATTCCTTTTTCTTCTACTACCTCTTTTGTCATTTCTGGTTCCTTTGTCACTTCCTTCTTTCCTTTTCCTTTGATACTATCTACTTCTTTCATTAACTGGTAGAGTCTCTCAATTGCAAGTGTGACTTCTGTCTTAATTTCTGTCTTAAGATTTCTTGCATTTCCCAGGTGCAGCTTGGCCTTCATCACGCACGCTCTTGCCTCTGAGAGCCTGTCAATATACTTAGGTCTCTCTATCGGTGTGCTATCTGCCGTCTCTGCTCCTACTTGGGTGCCCAATTTGGTCTCTTTTGGGAGCGCATTCTTTGGTTTGGCTTTGGAGATTGTTGTTGCCAGAGACTTCTTCGGGGGGGACACCGCTATCTGCGTTGGTTCGGGGGAATGGGTAACTGGAACGTTTTTTCCACTTTCCCATTCAAGACTGCGCCTCACCTTCGAACTCGTCATCACTTCCGGAGTGACTGCCTTAGATGGGCCCGGCATCTGCGTCCGGATCGGGGATTTATCGATATCGACAGTGATGTTGAGTTTTTTGGTGGGTGTGCGTAGGGCAAAGCTCGACATTTTTGTCAGAAGAGTCGAGTTTGTTAAATGTATAAGTTTGTATAAGTTGTAAATGATTTTCTTAAAACTAAAAATGTGTCAGTAGTATAATAATGAAAGTTTTATAACGTAACTCTCAAGTTTTAAGAGCTAAACCCACCCAAATCAGATATTTTGACTATTTTCAGTATATATAGTACAATTTTTAGAACTAGGGATAAGCTACAGCTTAGCTTAGTCTTGATGTCCAATACCGTACCGGAAAGTTAACAAAATATCGCGAAAAAACTTTAAAAATATGACTTTGAAAATTCCGTCATACAATATATTGGACCAGAATTTACCTGACCAAGCCCACAATGGGTGGGTGGGCGGGCGATTTTTCGAATTTTTTTTCTCTATATTTGTGTTTCTTTTGTTGCAGGTGGCTGAGGGCGGACTCTACAACACGGATGCGACTGATTTTGGGGTGATTCGACGGAAAACTACTTAAGAAAATTGGGAAAACCTGTGAAAATCACAAGTTTTGTTAAAATTTGGCCTAAAAAGTGTAAAAATCGAACGAAATGGAATTTTCCTGGGGTTAAAAGGGTGTTTTGCGCGTAGGGACAGACGATGCGCTTCAGATGGTATGAAAATTTTCCACTTTCCACCACAGGAAAACTTAGTACAAATCCCAAAAGTTTTAAAACTTCTAAGTTTGTATCAAAAGTACTAAAAACCAATAAAATGGATTCTCAGTAACTAATAAGACGGCGCAAAAGTTAAACTTAGATAGACAACGATGAGATGAATCTAAAGAGATGGCCTACCACTATCAAAACTAAAATTTTTTACTACTACTTTCACTGGTTAGGTTAGGTTAGGTTAGGTTAGGTTAGGTTAGGTTAGGTTAGGTTAGGTTAGGTTAGGTTAGGTTAGGTTAGGTTAGGTTAGGTTAGGTTAGGTTAGGTTAGGTTAGGTTAGGTTAGGTTAGGTTAGGTTAGGTTAGGTTAGGTTAGGTTAGGTTAGGTTAGGTTAGGTTAGGTTAGGTTAGGTTAGGTTAGGTTAGGTTAGGTTAGGTTAGGTTAGGTTAGGTTAGGTTCCCCCCCGGGGTTTCTGCCTTGTCGCGGCGGGGGGGCTTAGTAACCGTGGACCTTGCCTACCCACGGAGAAGCTAAAGGAACCCGAGAGGGGCCGCTCCTCGGGCTTTGCCTCCAAGCCCCGAAGGAGCGGCACTTGTAGGTGGCGGTGCCTTATGGGGGGCACCGAAACTGAGGAGGGCTGCGGTGTCGTATGGGCGGCACTGCAGCTGAGGGTAGGGGCCGCGGCGGGAGAGGAGTGCCGGTATTACGGTGCGCCGTTCTCCCTACCTTCCGCGGCCACGACGGGGCCGCCACCGTTCGATGGCCGACGCGGTGGGGCCGCAGGGGAAGAGGAGTGTCGGTATAGCGAGGCGCCGCTCTCCCTATCTTCTGCGGCCGCAGTGGCAGGCGACGGGGCCACAGAACTGACCCGTCGCAGGGGGACCTCGGGCGTCTTGACATGGGGTCGTCGGACGCCCTTTGGCTATTTGGTTCCCAAGGTGGTTGTGACGTGCCGTGTGTTCCGGTGCGTCGTACCCAGGAGGGTGGAGACACCGATGGAGGGTCTGGTAACAGACAGCCGCGGTGGGTTCACGGAAGAGTAACCGTCCCCGTGTTCCCGCCACTAAGCGGCAGAGGTGGACACCGTGGAGTTTTAGTGGGTATATACTCCTAGTCCCACATAACCACTCAGTTTCCCCGTGGCTGGGTGGTATGCGAGTGCATTTCTCCACGGAAAAAAAAAAAAAAAAAAAAAAAAAAAAAAAAAAAAAAAGGTTAGGTTAGGTTAGGTTAGGTTAGGTTAGGTTAGGTTAGGTTAGGTTAGGTTAGGTTAGGTTAGGTTAGGTTAGGTTAGGTTAGGTTAGGTTAGGTTAGGTTAGGTTAGGTTAGGTTAGGTTAGGTTAGGTTAGGTTAGGTTAGGTTAGGTTAGGTTAGGTTAGGTTAGGTTAGGTTAGGTTAGGTTAGGTTAGGTTAGGTTAGGTTAGGTTAGGTTAGGTTAGGTTAGGTTAGGTTAGGTTAGGTTAGGTTAGGTTAGGTTAGGTTAGGTTAGGTTAGGTTAGGTTAGGTTAGGTTAGGTTAGGTTAGGTTAGGTTAGGTTAGGTTAGGTTAGGTTAGGTTAGGTTAGGTTAGGTTAGGTTAGGTTAGGTTAGGTTAGGTTAGGTTAGGTTAGGTTAGGTTAGGTTAGGTTAGGTTAGGTTAGGTTAGGTTAGGTTAGGTTAGGTTAGGTTAGGTTAGGTTAGGTTAGGTTAGGTTAGGTTAGGTTAGGTTAGGTTAGGTTAGGTTAGGTTAGGTTTTTTTTTTTTTTTTTTTTATATTCCGATCTCCTCTGACTTAATCAGAGACTATATTGACTTTTATATTTTTGACAATTTCAAAATATGTTCAAGCTTTATTTTATAATAAGGTTTAAGATCTTAATGAATAATAAATCTTGAGTATATTTTTTTACAGTACGACTAGAAACGCTTTTTTTTTTTTTTTTTTTGTTTTTTTTAAAAACGCCCATTGGAGCGTCTTTAAAAAATTTATAATATTTATACATATGGTATAATATATTTGCACAAAATTTTGGTTTTTATTTGCAAGACTTAAAGGGGTAAACTTATGACATATTGAATGTTATTCCAGTACACAATTTTGTTTTATACAGTACAAATGTCAGAACAATGCAATTACGAATACATAATAATCTTATATTCTATTATCTCTTCCTTTTCTATATAAATCTCTTTTTTTTTTTTTTTTTTTTTTCCTCTTTTTTTCTTTCATTTACTCATTTTTTTGTATACCATTTTTTTTTTTTTTTTTTTTTTTTTGTTTTTTTTGTTTTTTTTTTTTGATTATTCTATCTTTTCTTTTCTTTTTTTGTTAATTCTTTTTCTTTTTTCTCTTAATGCTTGTACTACATAAAAATATTTGTTGCCTATTTCTTAATTTACGTATATGCTGTTTACTTATATTCCTCAAAAATATAGTTCAGCATATTATTTTTTGCTACTTATTTTTATTTATAACTATTTTAGCTACTTGTGTACAAAATTCGAGGAATGTAGATCTCATGTCCACATCCCTTAAAAAGACTTTGGCATTTTCTAATGTAATTTGCAATTCCAATTTTATTTCTGTTTCAAATCTTTTTAATCCAAAAATGGGACAGTCAAAGAGGATATGGGCAATCGATTCGTCCACGTCTGGTTCGCAGGAGCACGATGGGTCCTCCTTACACTTGAACCGGTTCAAGTATTCTGAGAACCCACCGTGCCCCGTCATAACCTGTGTCGTTATACTGTTTGGTTCGATTTTCCTAACAATTTTGTAAGCTTCTGCGGCATCGGGGAAAAATATTTTTGTCAGAGCGGCTGTTGTTCCTGCCTTGTATCTTCGATTCCATTCGCCAATCGACTCCTCCCGGATTGCTCGTTTGACGAATGAAATCGGGATCTCAGAATAGTGAGGTGCTCTCTTTATTCCCAGCGCCGCTTCTTTTGCCAGTTGGTCAGCACGTTCGTTTCCCTCTAGTCCGGCATGAGCTTTGATCCAAAAGAGAGCGACATGTTTGTTCTGACGGATGCTCAATCTAAGGTTATCTCTTATTTCCGATGCTAGAGGATGAGTCGAGTACGAGTTTGTGACAGTCTCAAGCGCGGATCTTGAGTCGCTGTATATGCCATATGAGGGCTCCGAGCGTTTGAGTATTTCTCTCGTGGCCTGACATATGGCCAAGAGTTCCGCCTGGTAGACAGTGCAGTACGACTCCAGCTTGAGCTTGATGGCTTTCGTCTCGGCTACGTTTTTCCAAATGGACAGTGCAGCTCCGACTTTGCCCTCAAGTTTGCTGCCGTCGGTGTAAATAAGGACTGCATAGTCGTTGTTCATACTGACTGACTCTTGGTCCTCCAGGCTCACAAACTCAAGACCCATATGCTCTGCCGGGTGGGGTTTCTCGTCGTGTCGCACCCTCCCTTCAATTGCCCGGTCCCTCATCATTGGATGGGGCACCCCTCTCTTGGTCTCATAGAGGGCGGCTGCTTCCTGGATTCGAAGGTCCAATGGGAGTATCCCAGCCAACAATAACGCGGAGTTCAGTGAGACAGTACGGTACGCTTTGGTTAATTTCTGGGCAAAACCTCTCTGCACCACATTTAGCTGTTTCTGAATGCTCAGCTTTTTCGTTGCCGGTGCCCACACACTGGCCGCGTACATAACTACTGGTTCCACGACGGCGACGTAGATAGTGCGGATGACGTCTGGGTTCAACCCCCAGCTTATCCTAGCGGCTGTAGATAGCTGTTTATATATATTCATTGCTTTCCTACAAGCGCTTACGGTGTGGCTGTTAAATGTTAATTTGTCGTCAATTATAAGTCCCAATATCTTAATTTCTTTAGACAATCCAATGTCGACCCCGGCCATGGTCAGCAGTGGTGTGTCAAACTTTAGTTTCCGTGTAATAACCATCGCCTGTGTTTTATGTGGCGCAAACTTCAGTTTGTTCTTGACACCCCACTCCTGCACGTGAGCGAGGGCGGCATTGGCTTGTCTTTAGGTTAGGTTAGGTTAGGTTAGGTTAGGTTAGGTTAGGTTAGGTTAGGTTAGGTTAGGTTAGGTTAGGTTAGGTTAGGTTAGGTTAGGTTAGGTTAGGTTAGGTTAGGTTAGGTTAGGTTAGGTTAGGTTAGGTTAGGTTAGGTTAGGTTAGGTTAGGTTAGGTTAGGTTAGGTTAGGTTAGGTTAGGTTAGGTTAGGTTAGGTTAGGTTAGGTTAGGTTAGGTTAGGTTAGGTTAGGTTAGGTTAGGTTAGGTTAGGTTAGGTTAGGTTAGGTTAGGTTAGGTTAGGTTAGGTTAGGTTAGGTTAGGTTAGGTTAGGTTAGGTTAGGTTAGGTTAGGTTAGGTTAGGTTAGGTTAGGTTAGGTTAGGTTAGGTTAGGTTAGGTTAGGTTAGGTTAGGTTAGGTTAGGTTAGGTTAGGTTAGGTTAGGTTAGGTTAGGTTAGGTTAGGTTAGGTTAGGTTAGGTTAGGTTAGGTTAGGTTAGGTTAGGTTAGGTTAGGTTAGGTTAGGTTAGGTTAGGTTAGGTTAGGTTAGGTTAGGTTAGGTTAGGTTAGGTTAGGTTAGGTTAGGTTAGGTTAGGTTAGGTTAGGTTAGGTTAGGTTAGGTTAGGTTAGGTTAGGTTAGGTTAGGTTAGGTTA
>OX375781.1:5000-20000 GCA_947359385.1 Chesias legatella | reverse complement strand
GGCCCCAGCCCTGGAAGAGGTGTTGCGGACGGTCATGGTGCAGGTGGGCACCATGATCAATGCCCGTTTTGAGGGACTTGAGGAGAGGCTTCTCCCCGAGAAACGTCGCAGGCCGCCCTTAGCTGCTGACAGTCGGAGAGGTGCAGAAACACCTGCAACCAGTACATCGGCGTTGGATGCACCCGTGCCCTTGTCCTCCAAAACTCCGAAAAGAGTGAAGGGTAAGGGTAAAGGCAAGGGGAAACCAGTACCCGCATCAGAGGTGGATCTTGAATCTGTGTTGCCAGACGCGCGACCAACGCCTCCTGCTCCGCAGGCAGAGTCGTGGAGCACAGTGGTCAGGAAGGGCTCCAAGAAGAGCAAGCCCACTGACCCAAGCAGAACGGCTCCAAAAAAGCCCGAGAAGAAAGTGCGTAAGCCCCGCACTCCCAGCACTGCGGCTGTGGTGATTACGCTGCAACCCAACGCAGTGGAGAAGGGTTTCACCTACGCCAAAGTGCTGGGCAGAGCCAAGGACCGTATCGACCTTGGTGCACTCGGTGTACCTCCACTGACGATAAGGTCTGCGGCCACCGGGGCTCGCATTCTGGAGGTCTCTGGTGCTGAGCAGGCGGAGAAAGCGGACTCCCTGGCTGAAAAGCTCAGGGAGGTCTTTCAAGCAGTGGAGGGAGTTAAAGTCTCCAGGCCGTTTGTCACTGCAGACATTCGGGTGAGCGGCCTGGATGACTCCATTGGTCCCTACGAGCTGACTGATGCCATAGTGAAAGCAGGAGGATGTGCTGTGGCCTCAGTCAAAGTCGGGACCATAAAGAAAGGTCCGGCAGGTATGGGCACCGTCTTCGTCCGCTGCCCTGTGGAGGCCGCCCAGAAGATCGGCTCCCGCCTGTTCGTTGGATGGGTAGCGGCGCAGGTTCGCATCCTTGATGCCAGGCCGCGCCGCTGCTACAGGTGCTTGGAAGTGGGCCACGTCGGGGCCCAATGTAAGTCGGATGTGGATCGCAGTGGTGAGTGCTACCGCTGCGGCAAACCGGGCCACATGTCCAGCGATTGTTCTGCTGCCCCTCACTGCACTATATGTGCAGCCGCGGGCAAGCCTGCAGACCACCTCTCCGGGGGCAAGGCTTGCGCCAAGCCCCCGTCTAAGACAGGGGTAAGACGAAAACCGGGAGTAACGGAGCCTAAGCCAGCTCGCTCTAATGAGGAGCAGGCGGCTATGGAGATGGCTTGATATGGCGTAGTGGAGGGCATGGAGCGCTGGACGCGGGGGTGTCTGGCGTTCCACATCATTTGCCTTCATGAGGTGTTGATGCCCAAGTGTTCCCGGGCGTCACCCTAGTTGTTAACTTATTTTATTATTTGTTGTGTTTTGTTTTTACTCATGTTATTTGTTATGTGTGTATGTGTTGTTATTGGAGGACGTCCATCCCTCCCGATTTGAGTCCGCTGAGCCGACACAGCGGACAACGGCGTAGGCAGGGTTAGCGGAGCATATGAATAATGGGCCCGCTGCCCTGCTGCAGCTGCACGAGTAGGAACACCATGGGGTTTTAGTCGGTAGTGACGCGCGGGCTATATCTATTTTTACTAATAGCGTCGAGCCCGACATATCCCGCTTGCTTCCCCCCAGCGAGCGGGAATGCGTAAAAGCATTTCCCCATGCCAAAAAAAAAAAAAAAAACAAAAAAAAAAAAAAAAAAAAAAAGGTTAGGTTAGGTTAGGTTAGGTTAGGTTAGGTTAGGTTAGGTTAGGTTAGGTTAGGTTAGGTTAGGTTAGGTTAGGTTAGGTTAGGTTAGGTTAGGTTAGGTTAGGTTAGGTTAGGTTAGGTTAGGTTAGGTTAGGTTAGGTTAGGTTAGGTTAGGTTAGGTTAGGTTAGGTTAGGTTAGGTTAGGTTAGGTTAGGTTAGGTTAGGTTAGGTTAGGTTAGGTTAGGTTAGGTTAGGTTAGGTTAGGTTAGGTTAGGTTAGGTTAGGTTAGGTTAGGTTAGGTTAGGTTAGGTTAGGTTAGGTTAGGTTAGGTTAGGTTAGGTTAGGTTAGGTTAGGTTAGGTTAGGTTAGGTTAGGTTAGGTTAGGTTAGGTTAGGTTAGGTTAGGTTAGGTTAGGTTAGGTTAGGTTAGGTTAGGTTAGGTTAGGTTAGGTTAGGTTAGGTTAGGTTAGGTTAGGTTAGGTTAGGTTAGGTTAGGTTAGGTTAGGTTAGGTTAGGTTAGGTTAGGTTAGGTTAGGTTAGGTTAGGTTAGGTTAGGTTAGGTTAGGTTAGGTTAGGTTAGGTTAGGTTAGGTTAGGTTAGGTTAGGTTAGGTTAGGTTAGGTTAGGTTAGGTTAGGTTAGGTTAGGTTAGGTTAGGTTAGGTTAGGTTAGGTTAGGTTAGGTTAGGTTAGGTTAGGTTAGGTTAGGTTAGGTTAGGTTAGGTTAGGTTAGGTTAGGTTAGGTTAGGTTAGGTTAGGTTAGGTTAGGTTAGGTTAGGTTAGGTTAGGTTAGGTTAGGTTAGGTTAGGTTAGGTTAGGTTAGGTTAGGTTAGGTTAGGTTAGGTTAGGTTAGGTTAGGTTAGGTTAGGTTAGGTTAGGTTAGGTTAGGTTAGGTTAGGTTAGGTTAGGTTAGGTTAGGTTAGGTTAGGTTAGGTTAGGTTAGGTTAGGTTAGGTTAGGTTAGGTTAGGTTAGGTTAGGTTAGGTTAGGTTAGGTTAGGTTAGGTTAGGTTAGGTTAGGTTAGGTTAGGTTAGGTTAGGTTAGGTTAGGTTAGGTTAGGTTAGGTTAGGTTAGGTTAGGTTAGGTTAGGTTAGGTTAGGTTAGGTTAGGTTAGGTTAGGTTAGGTTAGGTTAGGTTAGGTTAGGTTAGGTTAGGTTAGGTTAGGTTAGGTTAGGTTAGGTTAGGTTAGGTTAGGTTAGGTTAGGTTAGGTTAGGTTAGGTTAGGTTAGGTTAGGTTAGGTTAGGTTAGGTTAGGTTAGGTTAGGTTAGGTTAGGTTAGGTTAGGTTAGGTTAGGTTAGGTTAGGTTAGGTTAGGTTAGGTTAGGTTAGGTTAGGTTAGGTTAGGTTAGGTTAGGTTAGGTTAGGTTAGGTTAGGTTAGGTTAGGTTAGGTTAGGTTAGGTTAGGTTAGGTTAGGTTAGGTTAGGTTAGGTTAGGTTAGGTTAGGTTAGGTTAGGTTAGGTTAGGTTAGGTTAGGTTAGGTTAGGTTAGGTTAGGTTAGGTTAGGTTAGGTTAGGTTAGGTTAGGTTAGGTTAGGTTAGGTTAGGTTAGGTTAGGTTAGGTTAGGTTAGGTTAGGTTAGGTTAGGTTAGGTTAGGTTAGGTTAGGTTAGGTTAGGTTAGGTTAGGTTAGGTTAGGTTAGGTTAGGTTAGGTTAGGTTAGGTTAGGTTAGGTTAGGTTAGGTTAGGTTAGGTTAGGTTAGGTTAGGTTAGGTTAGGTTAGGTTAGGTTAGGTTAGGTTAGGTTAGGTTAGGTTAGGTTAGGTTAGGTTAGGTTAGGTTAGGTTAGGTTAGGTTAGGTTAGGTTAGGTTAGGTTAGGTTAGGTTAGGTTAGGTTAGGTTAGGTTAGGTTAGGTTAGGTTAGGTTAGGTTAGGTTAGGTTAGGTTAGGTTAGGTTAGGTTAGGTTAGGTTAGGTTAGGTTAGGTTAGGTTAGGTTAGGTTAGGTTAGGTTAGGTTAGGTTAGGTTAGGTTAGGTTAGGTTAGGTTAGGTTAGGTTAGGTTAGGTTAGGTTAGGTTAGGTTAGGTTAGGTTAGGTTAGGTTAGGTTAGGTTAGGTTAGGTTAGGTTAGGTTAGGTTAGGTTAGGTTAGGTTAGGTTAGGTTAGGTTAGGTTAGGTTAGGTTAGGTTAGGTTAGGTTAGGTTAGGTTAGGTTAGGTTAGGTTAGGTTAGGTTAGGTTAGGTTAGGTTAGGTTAGGTTAGGTTAGGTTAGGTTAGGTTAGGTTAGGTTAGGTTAGGTTAGGTTAGGTTAGGTTAGGTTAGGTTAGGTTAGGTTAGGTTAGGTTAGGTTAGGTTAGGTTAGGTTAGGTTAGGTTAGGTTAGGTTAGGTTAGGTTAGGTTAGGTTAGGTTAGGTTAGGTTAGGTTAGGTTAGGTTAGGTTAGGTTAGGTTAGGTTAGGTTAGGTTAGGTTAGGTTAGGTTAGGTTAGGTTAGGTTAGGTTAGGTTAGGTTAGGTTAGGTTAGGTTAGGTTAGGTTAGGTTAGGTTAGGTTAGGTTAGGTTAGGTTAGGTTAGGTTAGGTTAGGTTAGGTTAGGTTAGGTTAGGTTAGGTTAGGTTAGGTTAGGTTAGGTTAGGTTAGGTTAGGTTAGGTTAGGTTAGGTTAGGTTAGGTTAGGTTAGGTTAGGTTAGGTTAGGTTAGGTTAGGTTAGGTTAGGTTAGGTTAGGTTAGGTTAGGTTAGGTTAGGTTAGGTTAGGTTAGGTTAGGTTAGGTTAGGTTAGGTTAGGTTAGGTTAGGTTAGGTTAGGTTAGGTTAGGTTAGGTTAGGTTAGGTTAGGTTAGGTTAGGTTAGGTTAGGTTAGGTTAGGTTAGGTTAGGTTAGGTTAGGTTAGGTTAGGTTAGGTTAGGTTAGGTTAGGTTAGGTTAGGTTAGGTTAGGTTAGGTTAGGTTAGGTTAGGTTAGGTTAGGTTAGGTTAGGTTAGGTTAGGTTAGGTTAGGTTAGGTTAGGTTAGGTTAGGTTAGGTTAGGTTAGGTTAGGTTAGGTTAGGTTAGGTTAGGTTAGGTTAGGTTAGGTTAGGTTAGGTTAGGTTAGGTTAGGTTAGGTTAGGTTAGGTTAGGTTAGGTTAGGTTAGGTTAGGTTAGGTTAGGTTAGGTTAGGTTAGGTTAGGTTAGGTTAGGTTAGGTTAGGTTAGGTTAGGTTAGGTTAGGTTAGGTTAGGTTAGGTTAGGTTAGGTTAGGTTAGGTTAGGTTAGGTTAGGTTAGGTTAGGTTAGGTTAGGTTAGGTTAGGTTAGGTTAGGTTAGGTTAGGTTAGGTTAGGTTAGGTTAGGTTAGGTTAGGTTAGGTTAGGTTAGGTTAGGTTAGGTTAGGTTAGGTTAGGTTAGGTTAGGTTAGGTTAGGTTAGGTTAGGTTAGGTTAGGTTAGGTTAGGTTAGGTTAGGTTAGGTTAGGTTAGGTTAGGTTAGGTTAGGTTAGGTTAGGTTAGGTTAGGTTAGGTTAGGTTAGGTTAGGTTAGGTTAGGTTAGGTTAGGTTAGGTTAGGTTAGGTTAGGTTAGGTTAGGTTAGGTTAGGTTAGGTTAGGTTAGGTTAGGTTAGGTTAGGTTAGGTTAGGTTAGGTTAGGTTAGGTTAGGTTAGGTTAGGTTAGGTTAGGTTAGGTTAGGTTAGGTTAGGTTAGGTTAGGTTAGGTTAGGTTAGGTTAGGTTAGGTTAGGTTAGGTTAGGTTAGGTTAGGTTAGGTTAGGTTAGGTTAGGTTAGGTTAGGTTAGGTTAGGTTAGGTTAGGTTAGGTTAGGTTAGGTTAGGTTAGGTTAGGTTAGGTTAGGTTAGGTTAGGTTAGGTTAGGTTAGGTTAGGTTAGGTTAGGTTAGGTTAGGTTAGGTTAGGTTAGGTTAGGTTAGGTTAGGTTAGGTTAGGTTAGGTTAGGTTAGGTTAGGTTAGGTTAGGTTAGGTTAGGTTAGGTTAGGTTAGGTTAGGTTAGGTTAGGTTAGGTTAGGTTAGGTTAGGTTAGGTTAGGTTAGGTTAGGTTAGGTTAGGTTAGGTTAGGTTAGGTTAGGTTAGGTTAGGTTAGGTTAGGTTAGGTTAGGTTAGGTTAGGTTAGGTTAGGTTAGGTTAGGTTAGGTTAGGTTAGGTTAGGTTAGGTTAGGTTAGGTTAGGTTAGGTTAGGTTAGGTTAGGTTAGGTTAGGTTAGGTTAGGTTAGGTTAGGTTAGGTTAGGTTAGGTTAGGTTAGGTTAGGTTAGGTTAGGTTAGGTTAGGTTAGGTTAGGTTAGGTTAGGTTAGGTTAGGTTAGGTTAGGTTAGGTTAGGTTAGGTTAGGTTAGGTTAGGTTAGGTTAGGTTAGGTTAGGTTAGGTTAGGTTAGGTTAGGTTAGGTTAGGTTAGGTTAGGTTAGGTTAGGTTAGGTTAGGTTAGGTTAGGTTAGGTTAGGTTAGGTTAGGTTAGGTTAGGTTAGGTTAGGTTAGGTTAGGTTAGGTTAGGTTAGGTTAGGTTAGGTTAGGTTAGGTTAGGTTAGGTTAGGTTAGGTTAGGTTAGGTTAGGTTAGGTTAGGTTAGGTTAGGTTAGGTTAGGTTAGGTTAGGTTAGGTTAGGTTAGGTTAGGTTAGGTTAGGTTAGGTTAGGTTAGGTTAGGTTAGGTTAGGTTAGGTTAGGTTAGGTTAGGTTAGGTTAGGTTAGGTTAGGTTAGGTTAGGTTAGGTTAGGTTAGGTTAGGTTAGGTTAGGTTAGGTTAGGTTAGGTTAGGTTAGGTTAGGTTAGGTTAGGTTAGGTTAGGTTAGGTTAGGTTAGGTTAGGTTAGGTTAGGTTAGGTTAGGTTAGGTTAGGTTAGGTTAGGTTAGGTTAGGTTAGGTTAGGTTAGGTTAGGTTAGGTTAGGTTAGGTTAGGTTAGGTTAGGTTAGGTTAGGTTAGGTTAGGTTAGGTTAGGTTAGGTTAGGTTAGGTTAGGTTAGGTTAGGTTAGGTTAGGTTAGGTTAGGTTAGGTTAGGTTAGGTTAGGTTAGGTTAGGTTAGGTTAGGTTAGGTTAGGTTAGGTTAGGTTAGGTTAGGTTAGGTTAGGTTAGGTTAGGTTAGGTTAGGTTAGGTTAGGTTAGGTTAGGTTAGGTTAGGTTAGGTTAGGTTAGGTTAGGTTAGGTTAGGTTAGGTTAGGTTAGGTTAGGTTAGGTTAGGTTAGGTTAGGTTAGGTTAGGTTAGGTTAGGTTAGGTTAGGTTAGGTTAGGTTAGGTTAGGTTAGGTTAGGTTAGGTTAGGTTAGGTTAGGTTAGGTTAGGTTAGGTTAGGTTAGGTTAGGTTAGGTTAGGTTAGGTTAGGTTAGGTTAGGTTAGGTTAGGTTAGGTTAGGTTAGGTTAGGTTAGGTTAGGTTAGGTTAGGTTAGGTTAGGTTAGGTTAGGTTAGGTTAGGTTAGGTTAGGTTAGGTTAGGTTAGGTTAGGTTAGGTTAGGTTAGGTTAGGTTAGGTTAGGTTAGGTTAGGTTAGGTTAGGTTAGGTTAGGTTAGGTTAGGTTAGGTTAGGTTAGGTTAGGTTAGGTTAGGTTAGGTTAGGTTAGGTTAGGTTAGGTTAGGTTAGGTTAGGTTAGGTTAGGTTAGGTTAGGTTAGGTTAGGTTAGGTTAGGTTAGGTTAGGTTAGGTTAGGTTAGGTTAGGTTAGGTTAGGTTAGGTTAGGTTAGGTTAGGTTAGGTTAGGTTAGGTTAGGTTAGGTTAGGTTAGGTTAGGTTAGGTTAGGTTAGGTTAGGTTAGGTTAGGTTAGGTTAGGTTAGGTTAGGTTAGGTTAGGTTAGGTTAGGTTAGGTTAGGTTAGGTTAGGTTAGGTTAGGTTAGGTTAGGTTAGGTTAGGTTAGGTTAGGTTAGGTTAGGTTAGGTTAGGTTAGGTTAGGTTAGGTTAGGTTAGGTTAGGTTAGGTTAGGTTAGGTTAGGTTAGGTTAGGTTAGGTTAGGTTAGGTTAGGTTAGGTTAGGTTAGGTTAGGTTAGGTTAGGTTAGGTTAGGTTAGGTTAGGTTAGGTTAGGTTAGGTTAGGTTAGGTTAGGTTAGGTTAGGTTAGGTTAGGTTAGGTTAGGTTAGGTTAGGTTAGGTTAGGTTAGGTTAGGTTAGGTTAGGTTAGGTTAGGTTAGGTTAGGTTAGGTTAGGTTAGGTTAGGTTAGGTTAGGTTAGGTTAGGTTAGGTTAGGTTAGGTTAGGTTAGGTTAGGTTAGGTTAGGTTAGGTTAGGTTAGGTTAGGTTAGGTTAGGTTAGGTTAGGTTAGGTTAGGTTAGGTTAGGTTAGGTTAGGTTAGGTTAGGTTAGGTTAGGTTAGGTTAGGTTAGGTTAGGTTAGGTTAGGTTAGGTTAGGTTAGGTTAGGTTAGGTTAGGTTAGGTTAGGTTAGGTTAGGTTAGGTTAGGTTAGGTTAGGTTAGGTTAGGTTAGGTTAGGTTAGGTTAGGTTAGGTTAGGTTAGGTTAGGTTAGGTTAGGTTAGGTTAGGTTAGGTTAGGTTAGGTTAGGTTAGGTTAGGTTAGGTTAGGTTAGGTTAGGTTAGGTTAGGTTAGGTTAGGTTAGGTTAGGTTAGGTTAGGTTAGGTTAGGTTAGGTTAGGTTAGGTTAGGTTAGGTTAGGTTAGGTTAGGTTAGGTTAGGTTAGGTTAGGTTAGGTTAGGTTAGGTTAGGTTAGGTTAGGTTAGGTTAGGTTAGGTTAGGTTAGGTTAGGTTAGGTTAGGTTAGGTTAGGTTAGGTTAGGTTAGGTTAGGTTAGGTTAGGTTAGGTTAGGTTAGGTTAGGTTAGGTTAGGTTAGGTTAGGTTAGGTTAGGTTAGGTTAGGTTAGGTTAGGTTAGGTTAGGTTAGGTTAGGTTAGGTTAGGTTAGGTTAGGTTAGGTTAGGTTAGGTTAGGTTAGGTTAGGTTAGGTTAGGTTAGGTTAGGTTAGGTTAGGTTAGGTTAGGTTAGGTTAGGTTAGGTTAGGTTAGGTTAGGTTAGGTTAGGTTAGGTTAGGTTAGGTTAGGTTAGGTTAGGTTAGGTTAGGTTAGGTTAGGTTAGGTTAGGTTAGGTTAGGTTAGGTTAGGTTAGGTTAGGTTAGGTTAGGTTAGGTTAGGTTAGGTTAGGTTAGGTTAGGTTAGGTTAGGTTAGGTTAGGTTAGGTTAGGTTAGGTTAGGTTAGGTTAGGTTAGGTTAGGTTAGGTTAGGTTAGGTTAGGTTAGGTTAGGTTAGGTTAGGTTAGGTTAGGTTAGGTTAGGTTAGGTTAGGTTAGGTTAGGTTAGGTTAGGTTAGGTTAGGTTAGGTTAGGTTAGGTTAGGTTAGGTTAGGTTAGGTTAGGTTAGGTTAGGTTAGGTTAGGTTAGGTTAGGTTAGGTTAGGTTAGGTTAGGTTAGGTTAGGTTAGGTTAGGTTAGGTTAGGTTAGGTTAGGTTAGGTTAGGTTAGGTTAGGTTAGGTTAGGTTAGGTTAGGTTAGGTTAGGTTAGGTTAGGTTAGGTTAGGTTAGGTTAGGTTAGGTTAGGTTAGGTTAGGTTAGGTTAGGTTAGGTTAGGTTAGGTTAGGTTAGGTTAGGTTAGGTTAGGTTAGGTTAGGTTAGGTTAGGTTAGGTTAGGTTAGGTTAGGTTAGGTTAGGTTAGGTTAGGTTAGGTTAGGTTAGGTTAGGTTAGGTTAGGTTAGGTTAGGTTAGGTTAGGTTAGGTTAGGTTAGGTTAGGTTAGGTTAGGTTAGGTTAGGTTAGGTTAGGTTAGGTTAGGTTAGGTTAGGTTAGGTTAGGTTAGGTTAGGTTAGGTTAGGTTAGGTTAGGTTAGGTTAGGTTAGGTTAGGTTAGGTTAGGTTAGGTTAGGTTAGGTTAGGTTAGGTTAGGTTAGGTTAGGTTAGGTTAGGTTAGGTTAGGTTAGGTTAGGTTAGGTTAGGTTAGGTTAGGTTAGGTTAGGTTAGGTTAGGTTAGGTTAGGTTAGGTTAGGTTAGGTTAGGTTAGGTTAGGTTAGGTTAGGTTAGGTTAGGTTAGGTTAGGTTAGGTTAGGTTAGGTTAGGTTAGGTTAGGTTAGGTTAGGTTAGGTTAGGTTAGGTTAGGTTAGGTTAGGTTAGGTTAGGTTAGGTTAGGTTAGGTTAGGTTAGGTTAGGTTAGGTTAGGTTAGGTTAGGTTAGGTTAGGTTAGGTTAGGTTAGGTTAGGTTAGGTTAGGTTAGGTTAGGTTAGGTTAGGTTAGGTTAGGTTAGGTTAGGTTAGGTTAGGTTAGGTTAGGTTAGGTTAGGTTAGGTTAGGTTAGGTTAGGTTAGGTTAGGTTAGGTTAGGTTAGGTTAGGTTAGGTTAGGTTAGGTTAGGTTAGGTTAGGTTAGGTTAGGTTAGGTTAGGTTAGGTTAGGTTAGGTTAGGTTAGGTTAGGTTAGGTTAGGTTAGGTTAGGTTAGGTTAGGTTAGGTTAGGTTAGGTTAGGTTAGGTTAGGTTAGGTTAGGTTAGGTTAGGTTAGGTTAGGTTAGGTTAGGTTAGGTTAGGTTAGGTTAGGTTAGGTTAGGTTAGGTTAGGTTAGGTTAGGTTAGGTTAGGTTAGGTTAGGTTAGGTTAGGTTAGGTTAGGTTAGGTTAGGTTAGGTTAGGTTAGGTTAGGTTAGGTTAGGTTAGGTTAGGTTAGGTTAGGTTAGGTTAGGTTAGGTTAGGTTAGGTTAGGTTAGGTTAGGTTAGGTTAGGTTAGGTTAGGTTAGGTTAGGTTAGGTTAGGTTAGGTTAGGTTAGGTTAGGTTAGGTTAGGTTAGGTTAGGTTAGGTTAGGTTAGGTTAGGTTAGGTTAGGTTAGGTTAGGTTAGGTTAGGTTAGGTTAGGTTAGGTTAGGTTAGGTTAGGTTAGGTTAGGTTAGGTTAGGTTAGGTTAGGTTAGGTTAGGTTAGGTTAGGTTAGGTTAGGTTAGGTTAGGTTAGGTTAGGTTAGGTTAGGTTAGGTTAGGTTAGGTTAGGTTAGGTTAGGTTAGGTTAGGTTAGGTTAGGTTAGGTTAGGTTAGGTTAGGTTAGGTTAGGTTAGGTTAGGTTAGGTTAGGTTAGGTTAGGTTAGGTTAGGTTAGGTTAGGTTAGGTTAGGTTAGGTTAGGTTAGGTTAGGTTAGGTTAGGTTAGGTTAGGTTAGGTTAGGTTAGGTTAGGTTAGGTTAGGTTAGGTTAGGTTAGGTTAGGTTAGGTTAGGTTAGGTTAGGTTAGGTTAGGTTAGGTTAGGTTAGGTTAGGTTAGGTTAGGTTAGGTTAGGTTAGGTTAGGTTAGGTTAGGTTAGGTTAGGTTAGGTTAGGTTAGGTTAGGTTAGGTTAGGTTAGGTTAGGTTAGGTTAGGTTAGGTTAGGTTAGGTTAGGTTAGGTTAGGTTAGGTTAGGTTAGGTTAGGTTAGGTTAGGTTAGGTTAGGTTAGGTTAGGTTAGGTTAGGTTAGGTTAGGTTAGGTTAGGTTAGGTTAGGTTAGGTTAGGTTAGGTTAGGTTAGGTTAGGTTAGGTTAGGTTAGGTTAGGTTAGGTTAGGTTAGGTTAGGTTAGGTTAGGTTAGGTTAGGTTAGGTTAGGTTAGGTTAGGTTAGGTTAGGTTAGGTTAGGTTAGGTTAGGTTAGGTTAGGTTAGGTTAGGTTAGGTTAGGTTAGGTTAGGTTAGGTTAGGTTAGGTTAGGTTAGGTTAGGTTAGGTTAGGTTAGGTTAGGTTAGGTTAGGTTAGGTTAGGTTAGGTTAGGTTAGGTTAGGTTAGGTTAGGTTAGGTTAGGTTAGGTTAGGTTAGGTTAGGTTAGGTTAGGTTAGGTTAGGTTAGGTTAGGTTAGGTTAGGTTAGGTTAGGTTAGGTTAGGTTAGGTTAGGTTAGGTTAGGTTAGGTTAGGTTAGGTTAGGTTAGGTTAGGTTAGGTTAGGTTAGGTTAGGTTAGGTTAGGTTAGGTTAGGTTAGGTTAGGTTAGGTTAGGTTAGGTTAGGTTAGGTTAGGTTAGGTTAGGTTAGGTTAGGTTAGGTTAGGTTAGGTTAGGTTAGGTTAGGTTAGGTTAGGTTAGGTTAGGTTAGGTTAGGTTAGGTTAGGTTAGGTTAGGTTAGGTTAGGTTAGGTTAGGTTAGGTTAGGTTAGGTTAGGTTAGGTTAGGTTAGGTTAGGTTAGGTTAGGTTAGGTTAGGTTAGGTTAGGTTAGGTTAGGTTAGGTTAGGTTAGGTTAGGTTAGGTTAGGTTAGGTTAGGTTAGGTTAGGTTAGGTTAGGTTAGGTTAGGTTAGGTTAGGTTAGGTTAGGTTAGGTTAGGTTAGGTTAGGTTAGGTTAGGTTAGGTTAGGTTAGGTTAGGTTAGGTTAGGTTAGGTTAGGTTAGGTTAGGTTAGGTTAGGTTAGGTTAGGTTAGGTTAGGTTAGGTTAGGTTAGGTTAGGTTAGGTTAGGTTAGGTTAGGTTAGGTTAGGTTAGGTTAGGTTAGGTTAGGTTAGGTTAGGTTAGGTTAGGTTAGGTTAGGTTAGGTTAGGTTAGGTTAGGTTAGGTTAGGTTAGGTTAGGTTAGGTTAGGTTAGGTTAGGTTAGGTTAGGTTAGGTTAGGTTAGGTTAGGTTAGGTTAGGTTAGGTTAGGTTAGGTTAGGTTAGGTTAGGTTAGGTTAGGTTAGGTTAGGTTAGGTTAGGTTAGGTTAGGTTAGGTTAGGTTAGGTTAGGTTAGGTTAGGTTAGGTTAGGTTAGGTTAGGTTAGGTTAGGTTAGGTTAGGTTAGGTTAGGTTAGGTTAGGTTAGGTTAGGTTAGGTTAGGTTAGGTTAGGTTAGGTTAGGTTAGGTTAGGTTAGGTTAGGTTAGGTTAGGTTAGGTTAGGTTAGGTTAGGTTAGGTTAGGTTAGGTTAGGTTAGGTTAGGTTAGGTTAGGTTAGGTTAGGTTAGGTTAGGTTAGGTTAGGTTAGGTTAGGTTAGGTTAGGTTAGGTTAGGTTAGGTTAGGTTAGGTTAGGTTAGGTTAGGTTAGGTTAGGTTAGGTTAGGTTAGGTTAGGTTAGGTTAGGTTAGGTTAGGTTAGGTTAGGTTAGGTTAGGTTAGGTTAGGTTAGGTTAGGTTAGGTTAGGTTAGGTTAGGTTAGGTTAGGTTAGGTTAGGTTAGGTTAGGTTAGGTTAGGTTAGGTTAGGTTAGGTTAGGTTAGGTTAGGTTAGGTTAGGTTAGGTTAGGTTAGGTTAGGTTAGGTTAGGTTAGGTTAGGTTAGGTTAGGTTAGGTTAGGTTAGGTTAGGTTAGGTTAGGTTAGGTTAGGTTAGGTTAGGTTAGGTTAGGTTAGGTTAGGTTAGGTTAGGTTAGGTTAGGTTAGGTTAGGTTAGGTTAGGTTAGGTTAGGTTAGGTTAGGTTAGGTTAGGTTAGGTTAGGTTAGGTTAGGTTAGGTTAGGTTAGGTTAGGTTAGGTTAGGTTAGGTTAGGTTAGGTTAGGTTAGGTTAGGTTAGGTTAGGTTAGGTTAGGTTAGGTTAGGTTAGGTTAGGTTAGGTTAGGTTAGGTTAGGTTAGGTTAGGTTAGGTTAGGTTAGGTTAGGTTAGGTTAGGTTAGGTTAGGTTAGGTTAGGTTAGGTTAGGTTAGGTTAGGTTAGGTTAGGTTAGGTTAGGTTAGGTTAGGTTAGGTTAGGTTAGGTTAGGTTAGGTTAGGTTAGGTTAGGTTAGGTTAGGTTAGGTTAGGTTAGGTTAGGTTAGGTTAGGTTAGGTTAGGTTAGGTTAGGTTAGGTTAGGTTAGGTTAGGTTAGGTTAGGTTAGGTTAGGTTAGGTTAGGTTAGGTTAGGTTAGGTTAGGTTAGGTTAGGTTAGGTTAGGTTAGGTTAGGTTAGGTTAGGTTAGGTTAGGTTAGGTTAGGTTAGGTTAGGTTAGGTTAGGTTAGGTTAGGTTAGGTTAGGTTAGGTTAGGTTAGGTTAGGTTAGGTTAGGTTAGGTTAGGTTAGGTTAGGTTAGGTTAGGTTAGGTTAGGTTAGGTTAGGTTAGGTTAGGTTAGGTTAGGTTAGGTTAGGTTAGGTTAGGTTAGGTTAGGTTAGGTTAGGTTAGGTTAGGTTAGGTTAGGTTAGGTTAGGTTAGGTTAGGTTAGGTTAGGTTAGGTTAGGTTAGGTTAGGTTAGGTTAGGTTAGGTTAGGTTAGGTTAGGTTAGGTTAGGTTAGGTTAGGTTAGGTTAGGTTAGGTTAGGTTAGGTTAGGTTAGGTTAGGTTAGGTTAGGTTAGGTTAGGTTAGGTTAGGTTAGGTTAGGTTAGGTTAGGTTAGGTTAGGTTAGGTTAGGTTAGGTTAGGTTAGGTTAGGTTAGGTTAGGTTAGGTTAGGTTAGGTTAGGTTAGGTTAGGTTAGGTTAGGTTAGGTTAGGTTAGGTTAGGTTAGGTTAGGTTAGGTTAGGTTAGGTTAGGTTAGGTTAGGTTAGGTTAGGTTAGGTTAGGTTAGGTTAGGTTAGGTTAGGTTAGGTTAGGTTAGGTTAGGTTAGGTTAGGTTAGGTTAGGTTAGGTTAGGTTAGGTTAGGTTAGGTTAGGTTAGGTTAGGTTAGGTTAGGTTAGGTTAGGTTAGGTTAGGTTAGGTTAGGTTAGGTTAGGTTAGGTTAGGTTAGGTTAGGTTAGGTTAGGTTAGGTTAGGTTAGGTTAGGTTAGGTTAGGTTAGGTTAGGTTAGGTTAGGTTAGGTTAGGTTAGGTTAGGTTAGGTTAGGTTAGGTTAGGTTAGGTTAGGTTAGGTTAGGTTAGGTTAGGTTAGGTTAGGTTAGGTTAGGTTAGGTTAGGTTAGGTTAGGTTAGGTTAGGTTAGGTTAGGTTAGGTTAGGTTAGGTTAGGTTAGGTTAGGTTAGGTTAGGTTAGGTTAGGTTAGGTTAGGTTAGGTTAGGTTAGGTTAGGTTAGGTTAGGTTAGGTTAGGTTAGGTTAGGTTAGGTTAGGTTAGGTTAGGTTAGGTTAGGTTAGGTTAGGTTAGGTTAGGTTAGGTTAGGTTAGGTTAGGTTAGGTTAGGTTAGGTTAGGTTAGGTTAGGTTAGGTTAGGTTAGGTTAGGTTAGGTTAGGTTAGGTTAGGTTAGGTTAGGTTAGGTTAGGTTAGGTTAGGTTAGGTTAGGTTAGGTTAGGTTAGGTTAGGTTAGGTTAGGTTAGGTTAGGTTAGGTTAGGTTAGGTTAGGTTAGGTTAGGTTAGGTTAGGTTAGGTTAGGTTAGGTTAGGTTAGGTTAGGTTAGGTTAGGTTAGGTTAGGTTAGGTTAGGTTAGGTTAGGTTAGGTTAGGTTAGGTTAGGTTAGGTTAGGTTAGGTTAGGTTAGGTTAGGTTAGGTTAGGTTAGGTTAGGTTAGGTTAGGTTAGGTTAGGTTAGGTTAGGTTAGGTTAGGTTAGGTTAGGTTAGGTTAGGTTAGGTTAGGTTAGGTTAGGTTAGGTTAGGTTAGGTTAGGTTAGGTTAGGTTAGGTTAGGTTAGGTTAGGTTAGGTTAGGTTAGGTTAGGTTAGGTTAGGTTAGGTTAGGTTAGGTTAGGTTAGGTTAGGTTAGGTTAGGTTAGGTTAGGTTAGGTTAGGTTAGGTTAGGTTAGGTTAGGTTAGGTTAGGTTAGGTTAGGTTAGGTTAGGTTAGGTTAGGTTAGGTTAGGTTAGGT
>OX375780.1:7857764-8257656 GCA_947359385.1 Chesias legatella | reverse complement strand
AGAATGGGTTCCTTTAACACATTACTTTCAAACTCTCAAGGTGAGGTGGCAAAGCATTTGGTGGACCAAATGAGTTTCTAAGTAAGTTCTAAGTTGTGAAGGGCAGAAAAAACAGTTTGAATAATTTAGCCAATCATAATAACCACCTACTCAAATTGTTCGTATAATAGTTAACAGGAACATCACAAGACATCAAGATCACACGATGTTTATTAAAGTCAATGACATTTGATTTGCTGAAATTAGTGCAGCGGTTGGGACAAGGGGACGCGTTATTGCCTTGACTACATGACAGCGAACGTGATGCGATCGTTGGCAAATAGTTTTACATTACATAATACCTCTGTAAGAACTAGCGGACTGATTCATCTACGCTAACCGCTGATGGTAATGTCATGTTTGACGATAGGTAGTTTTATTTTTAACGCGCCAATAAGATTATCATTCTACACCAAACTGAATAATGTTACTTTTGCAACATTGTTCCTAGTCACTCAATGTGAACCACTTTACAATGAAGAAGGCTTTAGTAACGTACACATACTATGTATACAGGTTGTCACGAAACTCAGCCTCTAGAGGCACGGGGCGAAAAGAGGCGGTCATACAAGTTCCGGGAAAAATAATAAGGCAAATCGCTAGATCGATATGGATGTTTTGTAATTCTTCGTAATAGTCAGTGTAAGGTCTTAAGGAAGGAAATAATGAAATGATGCCCGGAAAATTGTTGTCTATGGGATTTTTGACAGACAGTCAGTAGTACAAATTGAATAAATTATATTAACACACTTGGGACATCAATCGATAACTTACAAAGTATGAGAATAGTAATTTGCAATACATATGTTTTCTCTAAAAATTTAGATAAACGCAAATTTTCATAGTGCCACTTTTGTTTACCTACCACGGACGATTTAAGAATTCTTTCATAATCTAGCTCTATCAAAATGAAAGTGGAAGTTTTAGACTTGCTACAATTTTTGTAAGTAATCGAGGACAATGCTGCGGGCATCTAGCTAGATATAACAATATTGCGCAACGCCTATTGAGAAAGCCGTAAATTAACATTCAGGGTCTATGTGTTTCAATCACGTATCCATACATAACTAAACAGTTACACCTTCTTTGGTTTGATCTCAGTCATTTAACGATGGTTTTATTGCATTTTGTTGTTCAACCTTTATGTTGCTTTCATACGCCATTCCAATAATAGGTAAGTACCTAACTAGTCATCAAATCACCCAGTACCTATGTGTGCTTATCAACTTAGCTGCTATTTAATTATTTACATAATAGGTAAGTATTATAATATGAAGACTTATTTTGCAGACAAACAAATGGAAAATTACTAGCTGAAGTGCCTTGTTGTTTGATTAAAAATATGTGTTATATTGTCTTTTAAGTACATTTGTAATTGTAAAATAGACTATTGTTTTTTTTACTAATACTATCAATTTTTATTTTACTAATGGATTATTTAACCATGTTATAGTTATGGGAACACATATATTTATGAGCATGATAGTGTGCCTAGTGTGTTAGCGTGCTGTCTCAAAGAGCAGCCTACTTTGGGACACCGGGGACACCCAACCAGGCCTACACCGGTATCACCAAGCTGCTGGCCATACTGGAGTACATCGGTGGCATGCAAAAAGGGCCCACTCGCTGTCTAGTTGTGGAAATCAGCTCGGGGTGGTACAAGTAACAAGAGCAAGATAGTATATGTTGTGACACTTACAATAGGATTGTACTGATGGTGAGATTGGTCCATTGTGTGGTGATTGTGAGCTCCAGCGTCCATGTCGTGTTTCATTTGATGTCCCATTCCCATCCCATGAGTATGGTCCATTGTACCTGTAACAAAACAAAGTAATGTTAGTCATGTATTTCACTTCAACATTTTGTTTGGGAAATTGAATGGCCAAATTTACAAAACATAAGAGAAACATAAAACATTTTTGACAAAATTACAGCATGTGCACTACCATTTTTGATGCGCGAGGAATGTAGATGGTTTGATACAGATATAACCGTTAGGTTACAAATTGACTCTATTACTGATCCATCACCTATGGAGATAAGATTTACAACTTTCAAAGTCAAAGTCAAAATTTTTATTTCCATAGAATTCATAAAGAAATGGCTTGGAAACGTCAATAATATTCAAAACATACAGTCATGCATACTTATCGATAAGTTTGATGCCTGTTCACACCCTATCCGACCCTTTATGGGAAGAACAAACAAGAAACCCCTAAACAACATACAAAGTTACATACAAGATCATAAATATACTAGTTTCTAGTGGGAAACAACAGGCAAGAAAACACTACATTTATATTATTGAAATCATTACCTTAACAATTTACATACATATATTAATAAATTTTAATTAAACGTTTGCATTTTTCCCTAATATTTATTAACATGTTAATAAATATTTGATTGGAATACAAGATACCTTAACACAGACCAATGAAAATAACTGTTTGATAATCAATTTGCAATGGTGACTGAATGTTGACTGGGACAGAACATTAACAACATCTTTGTCATTGGAAACAAATGAATGCATTGATAAACCTTTCACAGATAAACAAGCACTGTTCATATTCTGATAAATCTGTTTATATACTGTAGACAAACTATCACACTTATATTTAAATGAAAAATTTTGTATGGTTGCTGTACACCCTTCATCCTAGTAAGAGGAAATAAGGTAGATTAAAATGTGGAAAAACAGTTTTATCCATTAAATGGTATAATGTTGAACATGCTAATAATAAATAATAAATTTTTGACATCAAGCAAGTCTTAGGCATATTATTATAAATGCCAATTAATTTAGAAATTTGTTTAGATAAATTCCTAAACATATTTCCAATTTAACTTCGACTACTCAAAGGTTTTGTACTTGTTTAAACATCAGGCATACATTGAAGTCTAGCTCAACTCAATCCCAGAATATATAAGCATTGGAGCAGTTGCTGCTAAATGAATTATCATTTTTTTTCCGATTACTAAATTTCTAAACAGACTCACAGGTGAGCATGTCACATCTTGCACTATATCACCTAGAATCAAGTGCCACTGCAGTAAATTGAAGACACAGAAATTATATATCATCAAAATATTTTTGTTTTTGGAACGAAGTTCCTTATCGCGCGTTGTGAAAGGGGGCTAGACGGAAAAAAATCTTACAAAAAGTTGTCATGACACTTTTTTCCTTGTTTCCTACTTCAGTTAACACAAGCCAATTATTACGAAAATTGAGCCTACTGATTAAGTTTATATTACATTATAATTGTTAATAATAAAAAAAATATTATTATAACTTAAAAAAAAAAAAAATTACAATTCCTTCACTAATTAATCGAAAGGAACTTCGTTCCATCCGGGTGTCCCTTGACACCTCTCAAGTTTTTATTTTTTTGTTTTTTTAGGCTCCCAAATAAATGTCACGCATATTTCCATAAATTTAAATTACTACTGAAATTTATAGAAAGTAAGTTTTTTTTTAAATCTTGTCATAGCTCAATGCCACTCAGTGAAAGTATGCATTATGGAGGTAGGCTTACATAACTAGAGCACATTTCATATAGCTACTCCATGAACCAAATAGGAATCGAAACAGAAATTTGATATTAATGCTACATTTGTTAGTTTTTGAGAAAAATTTGAGAATATAATTATTAAAGGATACATTTTTTTTGTAATCCTTCTTACATTTTACAACAGATTCCTTCTAAAATATTTAAGGAACCCTATTATAAGAAATCATAACCGTTTTAACATAGTTGATGGAAACGTGAATTAAAGTCTTTCCTTAATTATTTCTGTAAGTAAATAACAAACTATAGGTACCTACCTAGGTCAATTTCCGTTGCACTCGTTGAAACTCTGACTTGTCCCTTCGATTATAACTGTTTCGAATTTATATAATCAACTTTTGGTTGGCCATTTGTACACTAACAACTAACAACCCGACGAATACGAATACAATCCAAAGTAAATTCAACTAAGTAATAATAATACAAGATAGCAGACAACCAACCGCAAAAACTGACAAAACTTAAATCAACTCAAGCAGTCAATCTAAAAGTGAAAGTGGTGTCAAATTTAATGCTGCAAACTCCAAATCTACAAAATTGTAACTTTTTTTTATTATTAATATTCCGGTATATCTTAAATCGTCTATAAATCTCAACTTAGAAACGGCTGCAGGGATTTCAATACATTTTCACAAAAAGTTATGCTGATTCACGAGGATGATTTGAATTTACAAATAAATCTTGTAAATTAGCTGTACACACGCGTGAAGCCGGGCTGGGGAAAGAAGAAGTAGTGTATTAATAAGCGATAGAGTCATAAGTTAACAATCAAATGGCGACAGTTGAATAAATTTTATCATAATAGATGACGCTAGATGCAAGAAAGAGTTTATAAAAGATAAACAGAATCTTAAATGTCTGATGATGTTATGTCAAACAGGACCGTCAAAAATCTCACACACAGCAAGAAACTAAATAGCGATGGATTGCCAGTCAGCTGTTCTTGATGAACACTATGGCTTACTGCATTGAGGTTTCTAATAATTATAATGTAAAAAAGCAAGCCAAGTACAATCATGTATTCCCACAGATTTCCTCTATTTTGTACATATAATAGCTCTCGATTTGGCGCAGTGATCTATGTCCTACAAGAGATACCACACTTCCTCAAGACAAGCGGAGATCCCATCCTGATAGGCCTCAGGATTAAGTTCCTACAGATAAGGCAGTAAGGCTTATATTACGTAACGCTTAGCCTCAGGGGCAAGTCCTCCCCCTGTGGCAAGAACAGAAAATCGACATCATCCTCGTCCAGGACAAAATGGTGATGCCAACGGACTATATCAATTTCCTTGGCATCCAGCGGGAAGAAAACCAAAGCTAAGAGGAAAGGGCTAACCGAAGCTTGATAGTATAGGGACGCAATATTGTGTATGCGTTACTGCTTGGAGGCAGAAATGGGTATGGTGGCATTCGTTCCCGGATTTACTTGACACTATTGCTTGAAATATATCTGTACAGTCAGGTAATCACCATAAAAATCTAGTGAGCTTCTAGCACTAAAACTGACGTGCCATGAGTGATTGATACTACTGTCACTGTTGGGTCAGACATTCCTACACTGACAATCCTAACACTTCGTATCCGAGTCTTTTTTGTCATTTGTCGTCTTACGTTGCTTGCGGAACGGTTTTAATAAGATGGATGATTTTTATGGTCTGCACTTCATACCCTTGTGATATCGTTTTCACCATATTAACTTTATAACTATTATGTCTTAGAAACTTATAACTGGTGTCATTATGTAGCTTATAGATAATGGCTAGTTCTGAATCGTTCTCAGCGATTTAACCAAGAATTTTTGGTGTTTTACTGTAAACGTTAATGCCAGGAAATATATACAGAAACCACAAGACATATCGAGTTGAAACAGAATTTCAAGTATCACCTAGAAACTTATCACCAGGAAAAAGCTCGTCAAACCATAAGAAGGTAGGTATAATTTAATACAAATTTAAATGGGTCCCCAAGAGATTGCACTTATAACTACTGAATATCGCGCACTGAATAACGAATGTCAAATAGCGCCTTATGATTTTTTATTATACTGGCAACATTTATTAGGTTTGCCGCGCAAGCGCTCGCTCGCTGCGTGGGTGCGTGCGTGGTGCAATAGCGATGATACTTTCGATTTCAAAAAAAAAAAAAGAAAAATCGATGAATGGAAATTGAATCCAATGTTATACATGAAATGTTTCGTCATCTGAGTATGCTAATACAAAATATGTATATTTTCTACAGTTTTCTATGATGCTTTTTCAGTATTTTCATTTACAGTGCGAAAATAATAAAATTAATGATTCGAAAGGCTGACGCCCTTGCCGCTTGTTTTAGCCGCCATGTCTGATGGTCGCTGATCTTCGGAGTTCGTGTCGTGCTATTCTTTATTGTTTACAGTTAATTGTGCATTTCATTCACAAAAAACAATGTACCTCTATGAAATTTAAATGACGAAAAATAAGTTATTGTGTTGTGTGGTCTATAAAGTGATACAAGACAATAAAAATTTGCGTTTGGAGAAGTGGCTAACATCGTATTTTTAGTTCATCCGCCATATTGGCGTTTATTATTCCCTCGTAAGTCATTTTTGTTAATTTTTGGGCTTTGCTGGTTTTTATTTGGCATAAAATAAGTTCCTCTTGGTTCAGTTTTTGTAGGGGTTCATTTTAATATATCATTTAGCTATGCATGATTGTTATTTAGGCTGTAATGCATCAATTTGTTCATGGCCTCTTTCTATCTGATTTTCTCCGTATATCGCCAAAAACGAAAACGCAGTTTCATCGTTTTGAAATGCTTAGAAGGTACCCATTTGTTCGTCAGTAAATGCAATATGTAAATATCTAAACTTTTGTAAAAAAAAATGTACTTAGCTTGAGATAGTAGGTATGCAAAAAATTATCTTCCGAAGATCTTGTTCAGTACTTCTAAAAAAGTCTTATACTCGTGTAATAATCATACAATGTAGTGAAATGATTGTCAGTGTTCAGTATACATTGTTGTCACCAAACATAGTTGTTTTGTCTGCACCTGAGACTTCCCCAAATACTCTCCTCTATCTGACTCAACTAAGAGAATGTTCTAGACCTTCTATACAGTGCATTCTTGTTAGTAACCTTAACTTTTTTGTATCTTTCGTAATATGTATGTGTTGTTTATGTTATTACCTACATCAGCTGTTATTCAAGATGCAATTGATTCAAAGACTAATTTGTGTATTATTGGACAGGATAGTAAGATTTTTACACATTTTCACAGTATTTTAATTTTATTTGAATGAATATGGGTACACATTACAGTACGTTTACTCTCAAATCATAGGGCTACCTATATGGCAGGGTAATTGCTTATAATGTAAAAGATAATAGTTAAATAATTTTGAGAACCTAAATTTAGGTCACCAAGTTGGTACTAAAGGGCTAAAACAAAATATCTGTATGTATTCATAATGTAACCCACTTTGAACAATACAGTAGATTATGAGAAAATCAGTCATCCATTTACAACAAAATTATGAAAAGATTCATAAAAAGTGGACTAACAACCTTTAGTTACTGAATCCACTAGTTAAGGGGCTGTGGACACATCTGGGTCAGGGATATCAGGTCATCCAGGCCGTCAGTGTCTCCGCCTGCTTGACAATCTTGAAGCAGTACTGGGTGCATTCCCACATCCATGGAAATACTCTGTCCCATAATGCCCCTGCTTCTGTATGGACAGCATCTCAATTCAAGGGTCTTACATTGTCACCTCATCAAGTAACTAATGAAGTTTATAAGCTTTATATGTAAACAGTTAAAGCCATATAATTTATAAATTTTCAAGTGACAACATCAAATGATTCCATTGATTTGGGGTTCTGAGCTAAATTGCGGACTATTTACCATTTCGGTCGGCAACTGGTGCTACACTCATATTTCTGTGTTGTGGTTAAAAAGGATGGTGGGATCAGACGTAACGATAGGCAAATTTGATTTTATGTTCCAATCTCAAGTCTCAATGGTGGTGGCTTCTATACTTTGTGACTTTTATAAACTACTAGCTGTTGCTCGCGACTTCGTTTACTCCTTGTTACATCGCTATCTGCCAGTGAAAGTCCCGTCAAAATAGGTCCAGCCGTTTCAGAGATTAGCCGGAACAAACAGACAGACAGACAAACAAAAATTATAAAAAATGTTGTTTTGGTTTATGTACTTTGTATATATCCATATTCACTTAGTAAAAAGCGGTTATTTTAATATTACAAACAGACACTCCAATTTTATTTATTTGTATAGATATTACTGGTCTCACAGCTCAGTTGGTAGTAATCCGGCCTTCTGCGCTGCAGGTCATGCGTTTGATTCCCACCCAGGACAAACATTTGTGTGATGAACATAAATGTTTGTTCTGTGTTGATCTGTATTATGTATGAATGTATTTGACTGGCCTCGTAGCTCGGTGGTAGCCCTGCCTTCTACGCTGTAGGTCGTAGGTTCAATTCCTAACCAGGACAAACATTTGTGTGACGAATGGTTTTATATCAGGCAGGATATCTGCTCATTCCTAAACAACTTGGGAGGGGGGGGGGGGAATTGGGAGCATTATTGAGTCATTAGATGCACTCCCCGTATGTGAAGCATTGCACTGTTAAAAAGTGCTGAATGCGCTCATTTACCTATTGACTAATTTAGACTGCCTCAAGGCAATTTGTTGCTCCTGGTATGAATGCAGGCAAACAACTTGTAAAATGTCATTCTATGTGCTTAACTCATTTTTCATACAACTGTACAAACTTTCCTCTACTTCTCCACCTCGTGTTCAAGTTAGTTGCCGGTCCGTGCATGCCCTTAAACATGTTTGTTTGAGGATCAGCTTAAAATAATGACTAAAATGTAATATTTACACAAATATTCAAGCATGAATTGAGTCACTTTGTGTCCTTGAAAATTGCAACATGCCCTCCTAGCCATTAAACTGAAATATAATGATTTGTATGTGCTCGCTTACAAGGTTAATTGGTGGCATAGTGGTTTAAATTATCAAAATACAGTGTGTCAACGATTTAGGAAGCGTATAGTTCTGTGATAAAAACATATTTCATCAATGAAAGCTTTGTTTGTTGCAGATTTGTGGCATCTCTTACATCAAACAAAGGTGCTATTTTTCACATACAACCACCTACCCTGCAATACAGGCAAGTCTCCTTATGAGGCATATTTAAGTAATTATTTAAATCACAAAACAATGTTTTTATTTATTTTCTATTTTCAGGTAGGTTTGTATGATGAGGAATTGGAGGACTAACGTGACTTCCATCTAGGTGCAGGGGCGCCAAAACTTATTTATTATGATAGAATGGTTTAGTGTTATAAGAGGGTATAGCTGATGCCTCTAAGTCAGAAATTGGATGAACCTCTTGTTACGATTGAGGTGAGATTTGGTTGTGTGCAATGAATGCTGTTTTTATTCCTGACTTGTGAGCTATTACAGTAGTTGTGTCACTTTGGCAGGTAGATTGCAGACTCCAGCACGATGCAGCAGGCAGTCGATCCTCTCGCGACAACGAGCACGGTAAACAATATACTTTAGGAAGAAAAAAATTCGCTCAATTTTGAGCTTGGACAAATTTCTGTACTGCAAATTGTTGACAGCCATCCGCGGAGTCCGTCAATGGCGCCCCGCCCGAAGACACGCCTCGTCGACAAGGGAGGATGACGAATCAGCTTTCGTTCCTCCAAAAGAATGTTATGAAGGCCGTGTGGAAGCATCAGTTTGCCTGGCCGTTCCACCAACCCGTCGACGCCAAGAAGCTGAACCTCCCTGTAAGTATTAATCCCGCGCAAACATTGCTTCTTTAACTCATGTTTGGGCCTATATACAGTACGTTTACTATGTAGATATTACATTATTAATAGATTTTCGTCATTTTCAGGATTACCATAAAATCATCAAGAAGCCTATGGACTTGGGTACGATAAAGAAGCGCCTCGAGTCCAACTACTACTTTTCGGCGCAAGAATGTATACAGGACTTCAACACAATGTTCACCAACTGCTATGTGTACAACAAACCAGGCGAAGACGTTGTTGTTATGGCGCAGACGCTAGAAAAATTATTCCTAAACCGGGTAAGTGCAAAAGATGAGTAACATTTATATAACATTTTGTACCATAATGAAAAGGTATAATTCAGTAATTTTTACTGGAGGCCTCCACAACTTTATAATCTTAATTATGTTTTGAAAATGATGTCAAATCACCAGCAAACAGCAGCAACATGATAATTTTGAAAACTCGTATAAAAATGTTGTATCATTGTATTATGTATTTAACAGATAGCGCAAATGGACAAAGAGGAGAAGGAGATCGAAGCGCCATCCAAGGGGGGCAAAGGCCCTTCGAAGAAGCGCGCCTCGGGGCCCGTGGGCCCCACGGTCCCGGGGGTGGCGGCCGGTGGCAATACGCGAGCCCCGGCGAAGGCGCCTACCCCTCTGCCCGCGCTCGTCGGCTCCACTAATACTACTACTACGCCTTCCGTCACACCTCCCGCTACGCACACTGGGTTACCGCAGCAGGTATGACCTTGATTTAAATATTTGGAAGTTGGTCCAAAACTGAGAGCTCTCCAAAGCCAATAAATCATATGCAAAATAAGTAATTACACATTTCTGATAATTAAAGCTGTTTTAATATAGTCTTGAATGTATCCAAGGTTGGGGCCTGTCATAAACAGTAAAGTGTTCCAAAAGCAAACAGATATAACCTTCAAAATATTACATAGGAATGAAGGTCTTGGGAATGGGAGCAATAAAAATATTAAAATGGTTCCTCCAAATAGCCCTGAGTAAAAGGGTTTCTAATCTGAGCAGTTTACAATGGATTATTCCTGCAAAGTCAAATAAGGAGCAACCTATATATGACCAAATTTAAGAAGGCCGAAAATTAATAAATCTTTTTGACACTCAGTGTAAGGGTTTATTGTTTAATCATTAAACAGTAAACCCTTACCATTAAACTTTAATGGTTATGCCGTTAAAATAAAGTCTTAACAGTAAATATTAGCCACAGTCCGAGATCTTCCTACATAATCACATGTGTTTTACAGGGATTCATTTTAAGATCTAGTGATATATCCTATACACCTTCTTGTCTTGAGTCTTGAGTCTTGAATATGATAGATTTAATATACATTCAGATTGTTGTAGCTGGTATCTACTGTATCTTTGAAGGTTTCAATCGAGGATTAAGTATAAATTTATTGATGACATGATCTGCATCGAAATACGATGCGTTAGCTAAAATATATGATAAGATATTGTTTCAGTTGGGAACAGTGTTCAGTGTGATGTTTGATAGCAAATATCTGAATATGTAATTGTTTACAGGTAGCTACACAACCATCCAGCTTCCACGTAGCTCCGCCGGCTGCGACGCCCGTCGCCGCCATACCCGCAGTCGCCCTGTCCCAGACGCAACCTGCTAAGGTTACTACACTGCTATTAGCTTGCATTTACGCCCAACTATAGCTTGTTTTTTAATGTGAAGAAGTTGACTACAAGACCTAACCCATCCGGTGTTAATTGGCAAACTAACCTGTGCTCATAACATATAATAGGACATGAATCCTATTTAGGTACAAGGCTGACATGTTGTACTGTGCCTGTAACGTTGTCATGTGAAGGTGGAATGTCTCAAGTGCCTGTAAAACGGCAAGTTCACCTTCTCTTCACCCTTCAAATGGTGACCTTGGCAAATGCATTACTGAATGGCAGTTCTTCCCCTGACAAACTTGACATATTCTTACTGTCGTTCCTGACGAATGAAGTGGGTTTTTGGAACGAAGTTCCTTATCGCGCGTTGTGAAAAAAAAAATGGGGGCTAGACGGAAAAAATTCTTACGAAAAGTTGTCACGACACTTTTTTCCTTGTTTCCTACTTCAGTTACCACAAGCCAATTATTACGAAAATTGAGCCTACTGATTAAGTTTATATTACATTATATTTGTTAATAATAAAAAAAAAAATATTATAACATAAAAAAAATAAAATTTTATTACAATTCCTTCACTAATTAATCGAAAGGAACTTCGTTCCATCCGGGTGTCCCTTGACACCTCTCAAGTTTTTTTAACTACATTTGTCTTTTACACGACATTGTAATTTCGTGTTATATTATTTCCAAACAGACATGTTCAAATAGCTTTTGTTGATCAGTTTACTTGCTATAGGTTAAAAAGGGTGTGAAAAGAAAAGCTGACACGACGACGCCCATGGGCAGCTCATTCGAAGGCGGATACACAACTCCCACACTAGATCAACAAGGAGGCCCTAAGCCTGCCAAGATATCTACTCGGAGAGAAAGTGGACGCCAGAAAAAGGTAAGTTATATATCCTTTATTCATAGAGGATTATTGTATTGATCTTAAACATACAGCTTTTGCATATAACTTCACGCAAATAAAACACGGTAAATTTGGTAACAGTATTGTATGTGCCTCGTTTAAACCATCCCACAGATAATTTCCCACCTAAGTATTCCAAGCCTGATACACTGCATATAAAAGTGGCCTATAGATTTCACAACTTTCGCGGCATTATATGAGTATTTCAATCGATTATTGAAAGTCACGTAAAAATCTTCAGGAAATAGTTGTAAAAGTTATATTTTCGAATTACTGAAAATAACTTTTATTAACTTTTTCGTTAATTTTCTAAAAGGTCCCAAAATGGAGTATGTTCATAGCTACTGTTGCATTGCATAGCTTTCATTAAATATATTTACTCTTGTGTCATCATAGGTATTTTAATCCCCTACAGACTAGCAGAACGGGAGATGATGGATTCAAAATGGGCGGAATGTCCCCAAGCGCGGCAGCTGGTGCTTCACATCACTCTATGACTCCTCAGATGGCTAAGGGCAAGGAAAAGCTCTCGGATGCACTCAAGAGTTGTAATGAAATCCTGAAGGAATTATTCTCCAAAAAGCATTCGGTAAGCCCCTATTTTTCTACAGCTAGGTGGCGGCGATATTACCGCGCGATCTGTTCAAATTATATCCAGCCACCAGCAAAATAAGTCACATTCGTGTAGTTGTCATAATGGTCTTGTCACTGGTATTACATACATAAAAACTACAACTTAATCATGCTGTAATTTGAAACACTAATTTATAAAACATGAACGTTAATTATAAGGAATCCATGTTATTTTCTCATTTTACTGGAAATGTGATTTAATATTAATACAATGTTGTAATACAAATATCATTATACCCTCTTAAATTGAAAGTCCAATTTTCTATTTGATTAAAAATTATATGTCATTTATTTTATTTTCTAACACAGCTAAATAAATTCAGTGATTATGTGTGTTTAAATTCTCCAAAAGTCTATAAACTAATAACTACAAAAGACCAGGGTGACCTTTCACATTCCCTCTAGAATGTGTAGTCCATGATGAGAAGAGAATCCATCAGAGAAATATATATCTATCATAAAATTATCTAATATTTTGTAATTTCTTTGTCAGGGTTATGCCTGGCCGTTTTACAAACCCGTGGATGCCGAACTTCTTGGTCTTCACGACTACTTTGATATTATTAAAAAGCCGATGGACCTCGGAACTGTCAAGCAAAAGATGGACAATCGCGCGTACAAAACGGCAACAGAGTTCGCCGCTGACGTGCGCTTAATATTTACAAACTGTTACAAGTACAATCCACCGGACCACGACGTCGTCGCGATGGCTCGAAAACTACAGGATGTCTTTGAAATGAGGTGAGTGGCTAAATTCATATCCAGTTAAAGGAAAACGTACGTGGACTCAGCAGTTTTAAAAAAATGCATCTAAATGTTATTGTTGACTCTGTTTGTATTGGTCGCAGGTACGCGAAAATTCCGGATGAGCCCGTACACGTCGGCGTGCCGCACATGGACAAAGGAAGCTCCACATCCAGCTCGGAATCTGGCTCAGAGTCAGAATCTGAAACCGACGGCTCGGACGAAGAAAGAAATAATAAAGTGAAACTTCTGGAGAAAGAGCTGCACGCATTGCAAGAGAAGATGCGAAAACTCGTCGAAGAGTCCAACACGAAGAAGAAAGCTAAAAAGAAGACTAAAGATAAGTCCTCTAAGAAGCCCAATGCCGTACCCAATGCGGTACCGAAAGCGAATACTATCGCGGCATATGCGGCTAAGGCTAATAATATCCAGGAGACCCTGGGTAAGTTGTGTAAGTTGAACTTTTATCAATTTTTACTAGATTAGAGAGTAGAGCTTGATAATTGATGTTCCCCACACTGCACGCAATAGACAAAGTATCGCACACTACCTGTATGCACTTTATCGTGATATCCTTGATTAAATCTGAACCACAAACAGTAAACTAGCGTTTCCAATTAGTTTAACGTGGCATTACTATTTTTCTGTTTGACACCAAATCGGCATGGCAGCAACCGCTGTATTCCTTTCAAATGCGAATTTGTGAAATTGTACACCAGTTGTGTGACTTGCGCGGAAACAAAATTGACTTGTGATTTATTTGTAGCCGCAGCGACAGCCGCTCGGGGCAACAAGGGTGGCAAGCGCGGGGCGAGCGCGGCCGCGATCGCGGCGGCGGGCGGAGGCGGCGGGGGCGGCGGTGGCGGCGGAGGCGGGGGCGGCGGCGGCGCCGTCGGCAAGAGCACCGCGCGCGGCACCGCCGCCACCAAGAAGAAGAACTCCGCGCCCTCCGCCGTGCCGCCGCCCCACCCGCCGCCGCACCCCGACACTGACGACGAGGACGTCGCCAAGCCCATGTCGTACGACGAGAAGCGACAGCTCTCGCTCGACATCAACAAGTTGCCAGGTGAACTATACCGATTTGTACTGTTCAATGTGTAGAGCCACCGGCCACAGTAACGCGCACCCTGTACGTTTAGCACCGGCTGAAGTGCGGCGTACGGTGCGAGCGTCCCCTCCACCTCTAAATTTTCTAAAATACAGTTGAAATTTTACAAAAATCAAAAAGTACACATAATCTGACTTGGTATACTTGATCACAACAGGTGATAAACTGGGCAAAGTGGTGCACATAATTCAGAGCAGGGAGCCGTCGCTGCGAGATTCCAATCCGGATGAAATCGAGATAGATTTCGAGACCCTGAAGCCGTCCACGCTTCGGGAGTTGGAGAACTACGTCGCGTCCTGCCTACGGAAAAAGACACGTAAGCCTCATTGTGAGTGGTGCCGACATTATAACCCTCTCCCGCCTGTCTCTTCACACTAACCAACCCAACTCCTGAACTCATTCCAACTGAACCTTGCTCTTCTCTACCAATATTGATGAGGAACATTCACAAAAGGAAAATACTTAACAACAATGCTTCAGTATATGTTGCATGTTTCCTATAGTTTGGAAGACAGTACGTTAAGCAATTTTTTGAGCTTGCGTCATATGACTGAACATTCAGTTGTTTATTATATTTTTTTTGTATAAGAATGGTTCATCTCTTAAAGCACAACTTTCCTAATCCCATCCTTACCCGTAAAATAATGTTGGTAGTTCGCTTCGTAGTTGGGTACGGTCGCGCATGTACTTATCGTTTCATGTTTGTTCAGATCGCAAAGTATCCGGAAAGTCTAAAGATGAACAAATGGCGGAGAAAAAACAGGAACTAGAAAAAAGACTTCAAGATGTATCCGGACAGCTAGGAGCGAGTAAGAAGGCGCAGCAGAAAAAAGGTAGAATCCTTTGGATGCATTAGTCCTTAAAATAATTTATTTTCACTTTTACTTAATCAGTAGTGCCGGTTCTTTTGGAAAGTAAATTTATATCTTTCGCTCCTGTACAGAGACTAAAATTACTATACAAAATGTTTAAGGTCCATGAACATGATAAGTCCCTGCATTGACGGACTTCGGGTCTAGCGAAACTGCATTGAGCATATACCAGTGCGAATGTATTTTGGTATACAAATTACTCAGTCGTATTATAATTAAAACTAAAATTAATTTACTCGATTTGCCGGCGCTCCGTCCGTCTGCGCTGACCTGTAGTGCCCGTGTTGGCGGCAAATATTGTTTTCTCTGCAGTGTTTTTTTTTAAACTATTTGGTGCCGAATTGTTTGTTTGCAAATTTTTTAAGAAAGATTGTAAATTTGTTAATTCACATGCCCAATACAATGACTCTAAACTATTGAAGTTACTTTTTTGTATTAGTAAAGCCATTTTTCACCTTGTTGGCAACACTATTTAATATCAGTAGAATATATGCCAAGTTCGTCCAGTGTGGTGAAAGGATTTCGTGCACTTGACGCGTGTATTCGATTGTTTTGGTTCTAGGACGTGTCGGTTTCCTCACGATGTTTTCCTTCCCCGTTTTGAGAACGTGGCATTGAGCATATATATTTAGCAAGCTAAAAAAACTCATTGGTGCTCTTTGAGATTTGAACCAGCGACGTGGGCCACCGCGCTCTCGATCAATCGATCAATCGCTGTACATACGCTAATGGTTGTGTGTTGTGTGTGTGTGTGCACAGAAGGCGTGAAGGACGCGCTCGGCGGCGGCATGTCCTCGTCGTCGAGCTCGTCCGACTCGTCCAACTCGTCCTCGAGCACGGACACCAGCTCGTCGGACAGCAGCGACAGTGAAGCAGGTTAGACATCACACTCCTACAGATTACCGCGTATATACAAACATTCGTACGTAACGACCGCGTGCTACCTAACTGTGTAAATTGCTACTTTAATGTTAGATTTTAAAGATACGTGCATTTAAATTAAGACGATTATTACAACATTGTATGAATTTTAAAATGCTTTCATTATACAATACAAATATGAAGTAGACTTAGGTAACTAGCTATTCTTTCCTCGGGATATTATGTCTACGCGAATACATTTTTGTTTTTACCTTTGCCAGTATTTTTTAAAGGTTCCGTTCCTTTACATTCACTTCAATCTGATTTATTTTAATAGTTTACTATCAAATGATCTAGTCTGAAATTAATATCAGTGAAAGGATGACTGACAAATGTGAGAGATGTTGTGACGCAAAAGGCATCTGGGAGATACATATAATATGTTTATGTATTTAATTTTAATATGTGGATTGTTGAGGGTACAGTGAGTGTGTCGTTCGCAAGTATCCAAGTTTATATTCTATAAACGATTTAATTTATTGGGTCTTGTACATATTTTAAATGAAACCCTACATGTTTTTTGAAGGTTTTTATCTTTTTAATAAATTCTCTAAATCCATATGTGTGATTTGCATGAGAGATTGTTCTGATTGTGACTATTTATTCAAAATCAAGTGATTGTTTGATATTTATCATGTGTAATTCTGTATATTTTGAATGTGGTTAAACATTACAAGCATTTGCAAGCATGAATGGAGAATATAAAAATATTATCGACGTGAAGTTACAAATATATTTGTAATACCACCCACCACCCGTGAAACCACAACACAATAAAATGTTCAGAGGCCCCGTGACTGGTGTTTGCTTGCATTGTGTGAATGATGTGAAAGTAATTTTGATATATTTTTTATTCTGTGATATTGGAGAGGGATACCACCTTAGCATGATTCAGTTTTGGCAAAATGATTTGTTAATTTGTCGCGGCTCGTAACAAATGTTGGTAACAAAAGGCACAAAGGTTAGTGAGGAGGAGAAGCCAGCTTCGGTGTTGCCCGTTAATTGATCACTGGTGCCGGTAAGATAAATATTTTATTTGGTTATCTTTCATGAACCAATAGGATATACCTTTTCATTTGACCTAATATTCTTAACATGTCCTCAAATGCAATCTATATCATATGCATCCATAAAATTTCAGTCAATAAAATTACGGAAAACTCAGATCTCAGGGTACTACTAATTGCTTATGAGTGTGTAAACAGACAAAAATACAGATTCGCTCGGTCTCGTACGTGTCCGCAATCTAGAGCTACAGAGATAAGAGATAGAGATAGAGAGCGCAGATGGCGGGCGCTAGAGCTAGAGCTAGAGCTAGAGCCAGAGCTAGAGTTAGTGTAGAGTAGAGTAGGGTGTGTGTCGGTAATCCGGAGGGAGCAGCGGCGCGCGGCCCATACCACCCACTATTGCAAACAATTGTGTAAGGACGGATACCACAGTACCACATTAGCAAGCAAAGTGTAAGCCGCCCCTCGCGGGACCGGTCTCTCATTTCACAACGCGGATATCTAATTTGTGACATGTTTTTATTAATTTTTTTGAAAAGGTATGTTTTATTGGTTTTTTGTTTACACGATGATATGCTTGCTCACGGAGATTAATTTGACATATCTAAAAATTCTCTTGTAACTAATGTTGTTATGCCGAAAATACCTAAAGCTGGCCTCCTTCCTTCACAAATTGTTTGCAAACTTAATAATTTGTTGCAGATTATGTTGATATGAATAAAAATTGTTGTAAATTAATATAGTGGACACTGTCTGTAATATACTTCTACCTTTACGGTATTGCGGGCGCATCAAAAAATCATTCATTGAGTACAAAAACGTGTGAAATAAATTATACTTGAGTCTGTTGTCATCTTGAAGTTGAAAGTAATTATATTTGCACACAGCATGTTTCTATTCAATGAACGTCTTTTTGGAATATTAAGAGTAATGACACAAACAGTACATTATGTGTGTCAAATGTTTACACGAATATACAAATTGTGTCTTGTTTTAACATATTTATAAACTGAATTTGACTTTTATCTTAAGAGATTTTTCACATGAATTCCATAAATCTAATAGATTTTATATGAAATGAAAACTTTGGAAAATATTAACATTAAATTCACATAAGAAGCGCAACACAACCATATCTTGTTTTGAAATGGTGTTTCTGAAGTAATCAATTATAGTGACTTCTGTTTTATTTGTGACGTGAATTTGTTTTATCTGTTTTAGCATCAACTAGTATTTCCTATTTTAATATATAGTTTTAATAACTTTGTTGTATTATTTAATATACAGGCTTACGGATAATATGCTAACAACTGATTACTTAAGTCTGTAAAACGTTTGTTCTGCGACTTGTGGAATTTTTAAGTGTTTCGAATAGGTTACTCAAAAGTTGTTAGTTTATTTATTACCAATAAACCCGTGTATAGGTAAAAATGAAATTCAACTTTATTTATTTTAATGTTGAAGTAACTCGCAATATTGATATAAATTCACGAGTCATAAGACTCGCTAGATTTAGCACACAGTATTTTTAAGTAACGTTTATAATAGATGAACCATTGTCAGAGTAACACTTAAGTGGATATACAGTGACATTTTGGAAATATTATCGGCGAGGAAGGAACTAAAATTTAATTTTATTCCTTTTCTTTTTTTAATAACTTCTTTTTAAACATAGCAGCGACGGTTTTATTAAAGTAAATGTTAGGCCTTCATTTCACATTTAATTTAAAAGCGCTGACAATGTAATTTTTGATTACATGTTTTATTATCATTTCTAAAGCGTTACTATCTGTAGTAAAACATGGGAAATTATTTTTTAACCCCTTTTTAACTAGTGACTGCTGCAGTCGCCTTTTTTAATTCTGTCTAAATTCGGATTAACTATTTCCTTTTTCCTATATTTCATGTAGTTAATCTTGATTTAATTCTTATTCTGATGAAATAATTTCGAAACTAAATAATTGGCTCTTGGCTTGGCGATAGTAAACATTATAAACTGTGACTTGTAAATATAATTAGTTAGAAATTGAAACAGATGCAAAACCACTGTCGCCAGACGAGAGTGAAAGAAAAAAGCCCTTAGGGCGCTCTTATACGTAAAATTAAAAAGCTATGAAAAAATCTATATCCTATTGTAGGGATGTTCACGGGATTTTAGCTTTTTCCTATATATTTCTAATTTGTCACGCGGTGATTTCCACATCTCTCGATGAAGCAACACATATTGATTGATTTGTGTTTGGTCTACGTTAAATGAACCCTGTGTACACCCTTATTGTTTAAATAATATTCTGCGTATTTAAAGCTCCACGAGAGAAACAGACGTACACACAAATTTACTGATATTTGGGAGCATCTTTTCAGGTAACATCATATTAAATTTGTTAATAAATATTGTACCATGAATACCTTGAAAAATTGTCAATGTATCTAAACAATTGTAGATTTAAAAGAAAACATTAATTTCGTTTTTTACTAGTAGAAAAATCGAAAAATTATCCTAATTATCAAAATAGAAATACTTTTATTTCGGACAACAAGATCCATAGATAACAATTAAGAGACACATAATAGTTACAACAAATATGGATATATTATGAACTGACTAGCAGAATTTTATTATAATGCCCTAGCAATCGTATTTTAGGCGCCTAAATAAATTCAATCTAATTTTATCCTCAAAATGTTTTAGTATTTTAATTATAGAAAACATCACAAAATGACACATCTATTAACGTTAAGCATTTTTGATGTGGTTTATGTATAAAGCGGAGGGCATACCGCGAGCTAAGCTAACTGTAAGTAACGTGAGCTAGGTCAGCTGTGCAAAACTATACGGACTTCCAGGCAACCTTTAAATATTTTGCTTTGTAATGAAAATTGTGATTTACTCAAAATTATCTTCACTCTTTGGGTAGGCTCAGTTCAGTTACCTCGCATATTTGAGCTCTATAGCTTAGCTTGGCTTGTGGTAAGGGTCTTCGCTTAAGAGGAAAGGCTGTCAGCACCATAAAACGTATTCAAAATATACTTTTATTGATTCTGCCTCGTGTAGTTTTGTATCAATTACTCTCGATATGAGGCATACGATCCCTCGGTTTGTATGGATTTTGTCTGTGTTTATTCTGTATACTTTACATGGGTACTGCTTATATGGAAACAGTTCATTTTGTTATGTCTATTGTTACTTGTCTAGTAACGCCACTTATTTTAATTCAGCTATAAGACTGTATATTCGTTTCAACACAATGATTTATGTTGTGAAGTACAATTTTCGGATTGTTTAGAGATCTTATTAATATATTTCGTAATTAAGATAGTTTAAACCTAAATATTGTATATTAGTTCCTTACAAGCCTAAATGGCCAAGAAACAAGTGAACAAATTTGAAATGTATACTTTTAAAGCGACCGAAACTAAATTGTCATCATATGTTTATTATGTAGTCAGCTTACATGTGGGCCCCCGTAAGTGGTTTATTGATATATATTATTTTTATTTACTAGTCCGTCCGAATGTTATATCCCTTTTCGTTTTGACTGGAAAATCACTCAAATCATGAAACAAAATATGTTAAGTTGCTTACGGTCCCGCTTTCTGTGCTCTGTCTGATCGCACTCTGTAATATTGAATGAATATATATGGTGCAATTAGTCGTAATAACATTATCATCTACACAACATTTAGTTTAGTAATGTTCATGTAGGAAGTTGCATGTATACAAAAACACTGTGTGTTACATTTAAGATGATTTAATCATAATCAACTCATGACTTAAATTGATTTTAGACTTAAGAATGAGTGAAAATAAACTTTGTATATATTTCAGTATATAACAATTAAGTAAATCTTTTAAGTAAATTATTTTGTATTTTATTTAGATACCCTGAGATCTGAGTAAGGATAGAAAAGCTACTATTAATCGATGCACACTCGAGGTAAGAGCATTACTGGCACCAGACGATATTTGCGTTTTATAAATTAGCTCTAGAGAGTTAGACTCTTGCATACGTAACTAATCCGTATAACTTGAATAGTCAATCAAAATCAAAATTCGAAGCGCGCTTGCTTTCGTTCGATGGGAGCTCTCTAATGTCACGTGAAATGTTAATTTCTTGCAGGCGCCGGTTCAGGGAGAACACCAAAAAAGAAATCAAAGAAGATGCATCAGCCGCCGCAAAACGTAACTATCTTTTTATAATAATCTCATCTATAGTGTGATCGGATATCATCGGTAATTTCATATCAGAATATAATTAGCGATGAATGTTGTTTTTGACGAGGGTGTTCGCGTTTTCAGAAGATAGTTCCTCCTGTGATGCCGGTGAGTGTGGCGGCGGTGGCACCGGGTGCTGCCGCCCCCGCCCCCGCCCCCGTCCCCGTCCCGGCCGCCCCCGCGCCCGCGCCCCTAGTGAAGCAGGCGCCGGCGAGCGCGCGCACGTCGCCCCCGCCGCCGGCCCCAGCGCCCGCGCCCGCCCCCGCCCCCGCCCCCGCTCCCGCGCTCGAGGCGTCGCGCCCCTCCCCGCCGGCCGCGCAGCCCCAGGCGGCGCGGGCGGCGTGCGCGCAGCCGGTCCCCGAGCCACCCGACTCCTCCGTCGCCCCGGCGCTGCGCGACCTCGAGGACCAGAAGCCGCCGATCAAGACGGAGCCGCGCAACGGCCTCGAGAAACTGGACACGTCGCAGTACATCGACCCGATAGAGAGGTCGCTGGCGAGCCTCGAGCGCAGCCTGAAGGCGGACGTGCCGATGGACGTGAGCGTCGGTGTCTCCGAGTCGTCGATGCGGCTCGAGGAGGAGTTCTCGCTGCCGAAGCCGCCGACGATGCCGGACGCCGCGCACCACACGCTGATGGCGCAGCTGGGCGGCCTCGCAGAGATCGCGCGCCTCCCCGACCAAATCAAGAACGAGATGTACATGCCGCCGCACAACGGTTACGGGGAACAGAACATCAAACAAGAACGCGATACGCTGAAGCCGGATATGACCCCGGCCGCGCCCGGGGCGGGCGTGCCGGCCGTCCCGGCGATGTCTTCGATTTTCGACCCGGTGCCGCCGGTCATCTCGATCATCGCGCAGTCGTATCACGGCTTGCCCGGCCCGCCTCTGATAACGCCGGCGATCAAGAAGGAAGAGAGCAAGCCCCTTCTGACGCCCAAACCCATCGAGGATCTCATGGGCGTGTCTAACGTGCCCGTAAACAACATGTCCGACCGAGCCAAGTACGAAATGGAGAAAAAACTAGAAGACACGAAAAACTCTAATTTTGCTCAAGCCTTCAAACTGAAACAAGAACAGAATTTGAAAAACGCTAGTTCTTGGTCGTCTTTAGCTCAAGCCGGAAGTCCGCAGAGCATTCCTAATGTGGTTACCAATAATCAAGTGAAACAAAAACCTGTAATGGACAGTTTCCAAGTGAGTATTGTCATGTTTCTGAATTTGTCACAATATAATCTTGTGGAAGAAGGATTCCTTCACACATTTAGATATATGAAGATAACACATATCTTTTTTCTACAGGCATTCAAAAAGCAAGCGAGAGAAAAAATTGACCGTCAAAGAGCACTCATTGAACAACAGGAACTTAGAAAGAAGGAGCAGGCAGAAAGAGAGAGACAACGCCAACAAGAGACAGAAAGGCGGCATCCTGACGAAGAAAAGATGAGGTAAATTAATGCACTATAAAATTTAGTTCCCACACTGTTGAGTCTTGTTATTTCAAGCTCGACCAACATAGATCCAATGTTATCTACATTGCTTGTAGACAATTTATCCCAGTAAAATATATATCCACGCTCTATCAGTGCCTGTGATGCACTTAAACTGCCAAATTGTGCAGTCTGGACGAGTCGGCCCGACCATAATAATGCTAATTGGAAGATACCGATTCAAAGGGTTGGGATTCCATAGTTTCATACTAAAGATATATTGTTTTATGTACGTTAAATATATTGCTCCATATCAGAAGGTTTATCAAGGAAAATGACGTAGTTGCAGAACGTCAGCATATTAAAACGTCTATATGGTGGCAATGTCTTAAGTGGCAAAACGACTTACTAGTATAACGACCAAAATGTAAAATTGACAACGATGTAAAACGTTAGGGATACTCAATAACAAAAACTGGATGATGTCTGATGTGGATGGAACTCTGCTATTGCTCTGTTATTGGAACCTGATATTAATAATCACTTCCGCGACAAATATCACTGCGTATTGAGAGAATCGCTGTCATTTTTTGGCTGCCTTATCTCTGAAACGCTGCTTATTCTTCGTCAAGATTATTATCTCGTGTCATTATCTCGTTTTAGTCAAGTCGTGAGAGCTTACCCGCGTCCAAGTTCTGGTCGTGCCGCGGCGGCCGCAGCGGAAGCGCAACAGTTGAGGTACTGTGCGCATGCTGATAATACCATAACAGTGGACAACAATTGTCAGGTCGACATTATTGGGCTGTGTTATGTGCCTTTACTTACACACTGAGGTACAGTTTGTGTATTGCACAGCCTGATAAGGAGACCATCAATTTGATTACTATAGGACATCAAAATTACTCAATTTTTTTTAATAATTAACGGCAATGAAAATACAACTTCTATTCCATTAAATTAATATTCACATTATGAGCATTGTTCATTTATGTCATTTTAGCACAAAAACTAATGCTGCCTCTAACTGGCGTTCAACTCCCATCTGCATTTTTATTATTATTACATCCTTCAAATAGGTTAATTAAGATCTTTTTAAGGTTAGGTTATTTAAGGGATGTGAAGAAGAAGAAGAAGAAGAAGAAAATATTTTATTTGTAACTCAATTGATAAACACATACATGATTTAAAAATTACAATTAAAAGTTTCCGTCAATTTGAGTCACAAAACGGTCTCTGTCTCTGTATGTGGATTTTGTATGCCAAATTAAATTAATTATTGACTTTACGGAGCTATTCAGAGGCCGCTTTCACGAGCACCGTCCGCTGCCACTCTAGAGCATCACACGAAGGGGTCTTTACGATGAAAGCTACTTTGCTCTATAGATGGTTTACGATGTATTGTCCGAGTTGTGGGATATCGTCATCATCGTAACATCCCCGTCTCGGGGTGATGGAGCGACGTAATACGACTGAGTCATCTCGTACTTTGGTGGAGAGCACTTGAGTCGTATTGCTGTTGACTGTGGTTGGCGGTTACAAATTAACCGTCAGCTCGTTCCGTCACTTAAAACACTACCGTAGTATGTAGGAATGAAATGTTAGTGTATAATATAAGTGCACCGTATCGCGCAGAGTGGGACAAGGTGTGCGTAAGGTGGAAGCGGAGGTGGCGTCGCCGAGCGTGTCGCCGGTGGCGGGCGCGTCGCCCCCCGCCGCCGCAGCCGCCGCCGCAGCCGCCGCCGCAGCCCCGCCCGACAAGCCCGCCGCCTCCGAGCGCGAGCGTCTGCGCCAGCGCGAACAGGAGCGGCGACGACGCGAAGCTGTCAGTACCATACCAGTTATCAATTTACCATAACATCATCATTTACCATAACGATATTCCCTCAGGCCAGACCTCATCATTCAAATAAAACGCTAGCTTCAAGGAAGATACCCATAATTTAAATGAGTTATATCATTTATCTCTTTACATTTGTTTTTTTTTATAAGAGTGCTATGCAAAGATATACTCAAACTTGACTGTCATTATATAATCATCTGTGAGGGCTCATTCAAATGCATGACTGCACCGTGATGCGGTGTGGACATTGATAATATTTCTTTATCACTTAAGATTACTGTTACCTTTCTTTCCAACGTTTGAATGCTAATATAAGATTCCTTTTACAGATGGCTGGACAGATAGACATGAATTTACAAAGTGATTTGATGGCTGCATTCGAAGAATCACTTTAAAATGTGTCTAGGACTCATTTTATTAATTGTACATAAGTATATAAATATTATTTTTATGTCAATGCAATCAGTGTGTGGTGATAAATGACACCCAAGTGATTTAGTGATCAGTTTATGCGTTCAGGTCGTTGACTAACATATGGATAAGTGCTGTGAATAGTTATACTTCTCTTAAATTAAACTGTTGTACCATCCTAATTTGTTTCGTGATCGCGTATTGTGGGCCTTTCTATTAGAGGGTTGCATTTTAATTCATGTTGTATGTATCATAAGTTTGTATGTAAGTTTTTAAAGTAAAAAAACTCTCTTTACATTTTAAGTATATATTTATATATTATTATGTTCGTACGGTGTCTTCAACCTTCCGTAATTGTTTTATAGTATTTACTAATGATTAGTGTCGTAGTAATTGAGTTGGACGAAAAAATACAAAAATATTTTTATTTATACATATGTATTGCTATATATACAATCAAATAATAACCATGGTATCGTATCTGGTTGGTCTTCCACGTGTTTACCCATTGCACAGCATGGCTGTACTTATTATAGTACACTTCAATGGTTACCTGCTTACTTGATTTGTTGAGAGAGAGTTATTATTGCCATATGTATTGTAAATCCCTTTTCAAAATCTGCATGCAATGGGCGTGGTATTTAATTTAGCAATTTTAAATTAAATTAATGTAACGTATTCGTTTTCGTAAAGATGTTACTGATTGTTAGTAGATTTTTTATCATTCTGTCTTTTAAAAACAGGTCAAATGTCATACATTTGATTTGAAATATATTTATTTAACATGGAAATGTCTTTTTGTGTTTGTAGATAGCTGCAGTGAAATATGTAGTAGGTACCTAATTGAATATATCCTAACTTGTGTACTCAACGTGAGTACTAGTTTAAAAAATTATACACAAAGCCTTTGTACCTATATTGTTAAGAATTTTAATTTCAGTCATTTACTCAACCTCGAAATCAAAATGTAGATATGAAGTAAAATATATTGACATTCCATAATGCACACTGTTGTTTAAATTCTGTAACTTTGTTGCAAGCTTAGAACCCGAATTATCTAGATGTATGCAGTCACTTGTATTGATTGAACAAAGTGACAATATACGATAATTGTAATAGGTAAGGTTGTTATCAATTTGTTGACGACGTTTGTGTAATCAGCCAATAAGTTTCTGGACGCCCGATTGAGAATGAAAACAGCCACACCACAAAACGATTGAACAGTTTTTAAGAAATTTTTCAAGGACCTAAAAAAAAGCTGTTCAGGAATGAGTCATGGATGTGTTTTTGAGAGTAAATATTTGTATACTCATTAGAATGTTTTTTTTTTGTTTTTTATGTCGTAGAACAAAAGTGCCCAGACGTATGGAATACTACCTCCTCCGGTTTTAAAGAGAAGTTCAGTTACACATTAAAGTATTTTTGCACCTCGTATTGTACTTTGGAACATGGTTTGGTTATATGTCTCAGATGGTTCGTGGTGGCCAAGACTAATTTACAGACATAGAAAATGGCAAAAGATTTCCACTGAATTCTGAATAAATGGCTTAGAAACGTCAAATCAAATAAAATACGACGTTCTTGTGTATTTATTGCTATAAACCCTATCCGAATTTCCATGGCGAACAGAAAATAGATGCCTTTAGTTAGGCTTAGGTTATACTTGCGTCTTCGGCGGAAAAGTTACAGGCTTACAGGAGATGGTAAGAATTATGCATAGACCCTTTGAATGGATGGAAAGGGAAGTTCTTTTAAAAACAGGCTCGTCTGAAATTTGAATTAAAATCTCGTTGATACCTTTCATTTAGCTATCTCTCTGGAATTAGTAGAATTCTAGTTTTCAAGACGTTTGAATTTTGACAGCCTTCACCTTGACATTTGTCACTTTAACAATATCAGTTTTTAAATTGTCAAGGTCTTACACTCTCGGCTCGCACGGCGAGAATAGTTTTGATTTGAGTAAATGTGACGAATTTTTCCATTTTATGTTAGAACATATTTTCGAAATAATTCTTTTTTATTTATATAAAATAATAATAATTCTCGGGCAAACTAATTACACAAATAAAATGAAGAAAAATGTTAGGACGTGGTTTCCCCTATGACCTAGCACTTTTCAGGCTAATAAAATTATATGGCAAAGCTGCAAATCTTGAATCACGTGTGTCGCCTGGCTGGCAATATATATGGTAACACTTTCAAACTGTGATGGTTGGTATGTGTTACTCTGGATACGTTTAATAAGTACTCAACATTCATACATAAAATCACGCCTGTTTCCCGGAGGGGTGGACAGAATGTGCGGTTTCACACCTGTTACGATCCTGGCATAGGTATTTGAAATTATAGATGAGATAATTATAGCATGTGATGTGATATAAATTACTATGTTTACGTCGAGCATTATGCCGTCCAACTAAGAACACGTATGCCACTAAACGCAAGGTGAGCGTTCATGACTTCAATATCTAGTAGTTTATAATAATCCAAATGAATAAGTAATTAAATCAAAATAATAACTTGCCTGTTACTTAGTTTTCCAAACAACTTATAATTCAATATTATCATAGTAATTACGCCTAAAAGTTGACCAAATACACCCTACGTATAATATCTCATGCTCTCATTCTCAATTTTAAAATGACAGTAATAGCCATGAGTGTTCCCAGACTTAAAAAATGTTTTATATAGCCTGAGTTGCCAATTATGTGTACACAGTGCTACCATTTTAATGAAAAAGACGGTAATACCATATACGCAAACCGTTCATGGCACGGCGTCAATAAGTCGTTCGACGCTAATAGTGCGTCGGTGGCAACGAATGTGTTAAAAAGACAGCGATGACCCCACTTCATGTCCAGTGTATCAAAATACTGATATTGGTTGTTCAAAGCGACTATACCTTAAATGAGATTCATAAGGTTGAAACAGATTTTAGGGATAAGAGAAAATGTACGGATCATGGGCAAGCAGTTCTACGCGTGCCGATTGAAACTGCGTTTCTGGGGTACAGAACTTAATTTTATAAATTAATTAATCACGCTTAAATTTTTACATTCAGTTTTAATAAATACATCGATATGCAGATTTGAGTTAGTCAACTGAAATAAAACAATAAATCCAATTGGAATAATAATATATCACATTCCTTGAACTTAACTGTACAACAAAAACTAAAGACAAGAACATATATATTATTACAATACAGTTTGTGTACAATTGATTAAATACACTTGAACTATTAGTTGCGCTATTCCGTCTAGGATCCGATAGCGTCCCATTCGATGAGGTAGGCTGGGTGCGCGCCGGGCGCCAGTCTGCGCGCGAGCACTTTAAACGTATGCCCGGCTCGAAAGTACGTCTGTACCGTGGACTTCAGCGCAGAAAGTTGTTCTGCGTCCACTTCTGCCGTACCGATGTTCCCTTTGTGAGGGCTCAGTTGTAGACTTTTCACACTATTTATGGTACTAGCGTTGTTGTTGTTGCTGCTTGTGTTATTGCGTCGTGAATTTTCGTAGTAGTTCTTCTCCTGTCTCTGTCTCAGTCTTCTACCGTGAAGTTTCACGTTGTTTATGTGTACGCTCGGTGGGGCGGGCATACCATTTTCGGGCGAAGTCTGAATGGTTTTGCTCGAGTCGTCTGGCAGTGGACATGATTTGTTTAACTGGAATGAAAAGCGGCATATTAGTACAGCAGATGCCCAAGGTTACTCCTACTTATCTTGTTCACACACTCAAGTCATGCATTTGCTAAGTGTAAACAACCAGCAGTTTTGATAGGTGAAATTGTAAGCAAATTAAATGATATTCAACTATCTCGCTGCTTCTGACATTAATTACCGCATGATTACAATTACATTAAGAGAGAGATACTCTGCTCAGCACGAAAACAGGTATGGGCTCCAGTTCTCATAATTCAAGGTCGTAGTTGCAAATGAAAAATGAAATAAATATAAATGAATTTGCATTATTATGAATTGCAATCGAGTAGCAGTTTCGATAAAAATGCGTGCGCTAATTCATACATAAAATTTGTGTACAATATAGAAACTAACTAGTGAAATCACTTCAGAAATTTAAAAGTCTAAAGCTCATAAGCTCTGGATTATGATGTACGTCTTGGATGATTTGATTACATACCTGTAACTGTAAATATTTCCTAGGTCTCCTAAACTTCCGCCTCTTCACCTCTCCATTTGGTCCAATGATGATATCTTTTTCGCTAAGTTTCCGTTTGGTGGGTCTTATGAAGGGCGGCAACATCGAATTCATTTGCATCGACAGCGGTAATGAGAGCCTCGAGTTGAACTGATTTTGTCGTCCATTTTGCTTATTAGAAACTAAAGACTTTTTGAGTGGGCATTTGTTTAGCATCAGAAACGGATTGTTGTGTCCTTGGAAGTTTTTTAATGGTGGTATGAATGCGTCCAGTGTGCCTCGTCTCGCCGCTTCGTCGCCCGATGAGTCTATGTCGAGGAAATGTGCTTTGAAGGGCGTTCGCTCCATGTGCTGCAGTGACATTATCTTGGAATGTTCAATAATGTTCTTAGTGGACAACTTGGACACCTCTAAGTTCATGGTGGCTATTCTCGAACTGTGAGTATTGATGTTGAGGCTGATGTCGTTATTACTCACGCTCGTATCCGCCTCCGACTCTTTGGGTTTACTATCTAACTTTCTAGTACATTGAACTATAGATGGCACGGGAGGGATATCGTAAGTGGGTGTAGCTTCGTTCGTAGTGTCGTCGACATATTTCTCAACGTCTGCTTTGGTATCAGATTGTCTGGCGGGGCATGTGATGGACTGCCGGGTCTGTTCCTCGGCGTCCGTCGGTTTCAGCGACTCATAGGAACTAGTGGAATCGTTTTCGGACGAGTTACAGTTGAGGTTTTCGTGGAAACGTTTTCCCATCATCAGATTCAGCCAGTGACCGTCAACTGGTACTATCATACTTTGATTGTGGCTTTTATAGGAACTTTTAACATCATCACTGTTACTACTAGAAGGTTGTATACTGAAAAAGAAAAGAATAGAATATATAGAAGTGTTACTATGTGTTTGACTTATTCCCAGCAGTTAAACACGGTCATTTGATTGAGAAGCTATATATTTTTTTCGTGAATACTTTTGGTTGTTTGGAAGAAGTCTATACATTAAATAGATGATTTGAGTTTTTTTTTTTTGAAAGTTTTTTTTGTGAAAATATTAATATAATAAACATTTTGAACAATAACTGATACGGGAAACGAAAGGAAGAAAATGTTACTTCTGGTGGTGGACGTTGGCAACTCAAAAGATGGATGCAAAATATATTTTTTGCTATATAGAATGGAAATTGACAGAGTTGTGAAGATCCATCGCCAGAACTGTACTGCACAGACTCTAAAATTATGTTTTAGGGGGTACAAAAGTAAGAAAAAGTTGGATTTATTGAGCTTCATCTATATCAGTGACAACAAAAATGGTATAACTTATGAAAATGGCAAGATACGTGTATATATTTACCTATCGTCCGCGGATGAAACAGGTTGTGGCGAGGGCGTGCGCGGTAGGAAGCGCAGTCTCGGCGCGTACGTGCGCACCGCGCTGTCACTCAGCGGCACACCCTTCTTTACCTGTCAACGTTAGTTATCATCAGTAGCTGCAGCCATACTAGCTTACAGCCAGCCATACGTGTAGCGTTCCTCCTGACAAGTACTGCTACCATAACCATTTCAGAAAAGTTAAAACAGGATCGAGAGATTCAAGTGTCAGAGTATTCGGGCGCAGTTCGATGCTTACCTCGAGCTTCCCATAAATTAATTAGTAGTGTTGCTGTTGTTATGGGCGGGGTTTATTTACTTCAAAATGTATAGACGCTCGATCCAACCTTAACTAAATAGAGGGGGCGATGTAAAGTTGGTTTATCCAGTCATACTTGTTCAAGCGCGGCGAGTTGGAGCGGCGGCGGCGGCGGGCGGCGCAGGCGCAGCCCCCATATCGTGGCGCGCTTCTTCATCTCGCGCCCGCACTTGAACCGCTTGCGGGATGACGTCAGCGCAGTCAGGATACGCTCGCGACGCTCATTCACCGGAGTTCGCCACATCTGAAATAAAATATATGATTGATATCCAATATTAAAGGGATGGTTCTATAAACAATTATCTTCTGTTCTGCTTATTCTGAAGGGGATAAGCATGTAGTTTTATTAGCTAGGCGCGTTCCAGGAGGAGAGATTGTACAAAAAAAACTTTTTGTAAACAAAACTACATGCTCAACGACACAAAATATTTTGTATTATTGTTTTATTATTTTGTATTTTGTAATTATTATGTTTGATTTCAGTACTCAAGACTATTACATCGTGCTCGCGGAAAAAAAAGGAAGCCCTTTAGATGTTTGTTTGTTCTTCCCCATGGAGGGTCGGATAGGGTTTGAACAGGCGTCAAACTTAGCGATAAGTACGCGTGACTTTATGTTTTGAATATTATTGAAGTTTCCAAGCCATTTCTATCTGAATTCTATATATAATATATTCTATTCTACTTTTTTGACGTTTCTGACTGGTAAATAGAATGCATACTATTTGTCCATATTGTAGTAGGTCGTAGGTGATTCAGCTCAAACGCAACAGAGTTCCAGCCGCCACACAATGAATAAGAGTCAAACTCAGACTGGCCTCATAGCTCAGTTGGTAACCCTGCCTTCTGCGCTGTAGATCGTGGGTTCGATTTCCACCCAGGACAAACATTTGTGTGACTAACGTATATATTTGCTGTATCTGGCTGTTGATATGTATTTACAAAAAGTATGTAAATATTATAACAGTCGTCTGGTTCTCATGAGACAAGCTATGCTTAGGTTTGGGGCTAGATGGCGTTGTGTGAAATGTCTACCAATATAAAAATATGTGCAAAGTACCTTCTCAGGCAACTGCAGTGCGTGCCAATTGTCCATGATGTAGGGCATGATGACAGAGTCGAGGTCGAAGTAGTTGGGCGCGTTGTACGCGGTCAGGTTGTAGAGCGCGAGATGCGCCAGCTCCAGCCAGCACAGCTCCAGCCGGCGCAAGTACTCGCGCCCCCCGTTGCACTCCGCGCACGCAAATATGTATAATCTGACATTCATAACAACCTTTATCATTTAAAAGCTTACTGCAAGCAGATAAAACAAACAATGTTTTATTACACTTTATAAATCATAATAAACTGTAACAAAATATTCGCACAGAGCGAACGGTCTGGGCTCCCGTGGTAGTTTATAAACTACTTGCAAATCTGAATATAATGTGGTAATCTGATATGGTGATGAAGCCATACTATATGGAAGGGTGTTTGTGGTATTTAATGGGTCTTATTAATCCTTCCAGCCAACTATACAATTTTATATCTTTCCAAGGTAATGCCATGTGACATACTAAATGTATTCAAGGCACATCTTTCCTGCCACCCAAGGAAATTGCTTAATTTCGAATATTTCATAGCGATATGTAAAATAAACGTTACATATTGTGATATTTTGGTAAAAACTTACTTATCACCAGCATACAATGGATACTGCAAACTGGATACACATCTTTGGTGAAACCATCGGGAGCATCTACAGCATAGTAGCATCTGTGGAATGACACGCTTTATGTTATCACCCCTACCTGGGTACTTGAAAGTTTTTTTTTTTTTAATAGTTTGATGTACGGAACGAGCTGACGGCCCACCTGATGTTAAGTGGTAACCTCGGCCCATAACAATCGATGCGACTTGGGTCCTCCCCTACTTGGTATGCAAGACTCAAGTAGCATCGTAAGCGCCCGTAACTCTGAGACGTGTAGGTGGAATGTCTCATGTGCCTGTAATTTCACCGGAACACAGTAACGTGAATGCGTTACTGCTTGGCGGCAGAAATGGGCATGGTGGCAGTACTTCCCCGGACGAACTTGGCGTGAGTTCTACTGCTCTTAAAGTGCATATGCAAGCAGTATTTTTATGTCATGTAATATGATTTACAGCTAATTGTAAGATTTGAAATTTAATCCAAATGAAAAATTAATCAAAGATGGTTCCAATTACAAGAAGATGTGCATCTCTCAAACTCTTCTCCAAACGGTGAAGGAAAACATTGCATTGAATATAGAATTACTAAATAATATTCAACAATCTGGATGCAAATACAGTGTGATGTTAAAAGATAAAGCGATATAAAGCTAGGAAAATAGTAATGAAAGGAATGCTTACATGAATTACCTGGGCTAGATAGTCTTTCTTCTCTCCACAGTAACAATGGGACTCTTGCTCTTGGCTTCCATCCGAAGCGGTGGATGAAGCAGTCTGAAAACATTAACACATAAATTATTATTACGGGTACGATTAACGAAAGCGAAATTTTAATTTGAATAAACAAAGTAAGTTTTAAAAATTGAAGTGCTGAAAGGGTAAGGCGCGGGGCCCACCTGATGTTAAGTGGTAACCGCTGTCCACAGACAACGGCATTGCGACTCAAGTCCTCCCACCAAAGTACGAGATGACTCAAGTCGCATTGCGTTGCGTCCATCACCCCGAGACGGGGATGTTACGTCTCATGCGGCTGCAATTACACCGGCACCCACTCCCTTCCACCGGAACACAGCAACACGAGTGCATCACTGCTCGGCGGCAGATTGCCAGGTGTGGTGGCAGTACTTCTCTGGGCGAACTCGGCACAAGTTCTACTGCTACTTTGGGTTGCTTCCCCACCCGGGGGACACGTGTAGGGATTCAATGGGTTATCATCTACGGACGCGAGCAACGTGGGCCCCCAAAACGGAACTAATATACAGGGTGTCCGGTAATGAATGGATAACCTTGAAATGGGTCTTAGTAGAACTATTGGGTATTCGGAAAAAAATATCAAATAAAAAAAATACGAAACAAAACAACAAAAAAACAAAAAAAAACATCGATATTATTTAAAAAGTACATATCTTTGATACTACTTGTTTTTTTTTTTTAATTTGATATTCTTTTCCGAATGCCCAATAGTTCTACTAAGACCCATTTCTAGGTTATCCATTCATTACCGGACATCCTGTATAATGTTTCCGTTCGCTTTAGATAACGCGTGTATTAACATAATGTGTGTAGAAGCAGGTGGCAGGTGGCAGGTGACAGGTGGTAGGTGGTAGCTGGTAGGTGGTAGCTGGTAGGTGGTAGGTGGCAGGTGGTAGGTGGTAGGTGGTAGGTGGTATAGTTTACATCACAGGGTGGCGTGAGCTCCTGGTGCTGGCGCCTCTGCTTCAGCATGTCGGAGCGCTTGAGCGCGCGGTTCTCCGCGGCCGCCACTTTGTACCTCTGCTCGACGCATCGCTTGCAATGCCACGACGCACCTGAACACACAACACTCATGATTAACAAAACCTACCTAACAGTAGAGTTAAGTTTGTTATTGGGTATTTTATTTATTGTGTCAAATAAATAAAATTGGAGTGTCTGTTTGTAATATTAAAATAACCGCTTTTTACTAAGTGCATATAGATGTATACACGGTACATATACCAAAACATTTTTTTCAATTTTTGTCTGTCTGTTCCGGCTAATCTCTGAAATGGCTGGACTGATTTTGACGGCACTTTTACAGATAGCTGATGTAACAAGGAGTAACTTAGGCTACTTTTCCGAGGGGTAACATAGGGGTGCGTGATAAAACCAAATTCCACGCGGACGAAGTCGCGGGCAACAGCTAGTATATAAATAAATATTGGTAGCCTCAAAGTAAGCTAAGTAAATAGCTTGTATCATGGAATCCAGACAACTAATATAATACTTAAATACTTTTTTGTACGTCACACAAATGTTTGTCCTGGGTGGGAATCGAACCCACGACCTACAGCTCCACTTTTACTAGACACTCCAATTTTATTTATTTGTATAGATTAAGCGATGACACTGTATCAGCAGACTTGGTAACCTCTATGCTGTTCAAATGAATGTCCCCACAACACTCGTCACTTAGAAGACTTCCGTTACTATTTGCAACACACTTTATTGTGAATTTGTATGAAATCAACCAGTATACCAGTAACCAGTTCAACCAGTGCCACCGAAACGGTGTATTTCATACAAATAACGGATGTCACGCCCTGATGCCTCAGTTGGTATGATAAAGGCCGCTTCTCTGCAAAGTATCATTATTTCGTATTTACTTTGTTGGTACAAAACGACATTATCAATCTTTACAATCATCTATGTACCCAATTCAATTTAATGCTTTCATTATCCTAATGAGAGTAATCTAACATTTAGGGTATTTGAAGTACTGAATTCATGTATAATAATAATATTGGTGGACATATTACACAGCGCCATCTAGCCCCAAAGTAAGCTAAGCATAGCTTGTATCGTGGGAACCAGACAACTGATATAATACGTATTTGTAAATATATTTTTTTAGAAATACATAAATAATAAACACAGAACAAACATCTATGTTCGTCATACAAATGTTCGCCCTAGGTGGGAATCGAACCCACGACCTACAGCGCAGAAGGCAGGGTTACTACCAACTGAGCTGTGAGGTCAGTCAAATTGTACCTTTACCTTTATCTATTGACCGTACTTAGCATAAATATGTACACATATGTTAAGAGCAGTAGAACTCACGCCAAATTCGTCCGGGTAAGTACTGCCACCATGCCCATTTCTATCGCCAAGCAGTAACGCATTCACGTTACTGTTCCGGTTTGAAAGGTGTGGTTGCCGGTGAAATTACAGGCACATGAGACATTCCACATACACGTCTCAGAGTTACGGGCGCATACGATGCGACTTGAGTCTGGGGAGGACCCAAGTCGCATCGATTGTTATGGGCCGAGGTTACCACTTAACACCAGATGGGCCGTCGGCTCGTTCCGTATCTCAAACACATAAAAAAAAAAGTGTGTTACCATTGATGTTAGCGTGGAGGGGCGGCGAGTGGCACTTGGCGTGGTATCCGCGCGCGCACATGTCGCACGCGAGGATGGCGGCGGCGCTGGCGGCGGCGGAGGCCCCCGCGGCGGGGCCCTCGCGCCGCTTGCACACCACGCACATGATGGTGCCGTCGTCCGCGGGCGGCGGCTCCAGCAGCTTCACCCGGGAGACGGGCGCCCACGCGTGGCTCCCGTCCCCGAACTTGACGAGGCACCGCGCGACACCCGCGCCCACCTCGCACGACTCCTCGCACAACTCCACTATTGTACCTGTTGCCATATATTTATAATAGTAGTAAGTGTCGCCCGCGACTTCGTCTCATACTGTAATCTCACATTAGTACAATAAGTGAACATGGTGTGTACGCAAAGTTATAATACACGTTTGTTTTCCTCGTAGCCGGGTTTACATCATTAAATAATACATACCTAAATAATATTTTCCATCTTTGTTGGGCAGTAGCACATCGTCGCCGCAGTGGAATGGGTTGGCATTGTTTTTCTCTGTGTTGGTCGTGGAGTCTGGCATTTCATTCTGTGTTTCTTCCTCTTTTTTCTCATTATTTTTATTGCCGCATGGTGTAATCGTCTTGTCAAAATCGCTGAGAAGCGCGTCGATCAAAGATAACTGTGCCGAAACCTCTTTGAAACAATCAAAAAAGGATTAATGTTAAACTTTTTGTAATTATTGGACTGATGTATTTATAATTCAACTTTAATTTTTATTGCGTTTGTAATCTGTCATCTAATGTCATTTCCTTTATATAGTAATTCAGTGGAGCAATACAGTCCCGCCGAGTCCTATACCGAATAATTACTCAATATTCAAATCACCTTAATTCCTTGATATACCAAAAAGTATCATACATGTTGTATGAAACATGTCAATAGTAGAATCATAACTGTGAGTTTCCAATGGCGAAAACTAAAGGCATAACATGGAAAATTCTATTTTCTGACAACATACTAAACCGTGTTCTTATTTCCACACAACTTATAGAAGCGATTTAGAAGACAAGCGAACTATTTAATTTTTTATAGTTTCAGGCACATCTTATTTCATAAACAAAATCTGTAAGAAACACGTCCAAGATTTGTTTACATAATGTATTCCTACCTAACTGTATTTTCATTTTAAATTTCTAATAAGCTTGCATTTGATCGAAATCTCTCCCGATGTAAGCGACGATGCGGTCTACAATGTAGCATTCAGTGATTATAGTTAATAGAAATAGAGACAAAAAGCGTTCCAGTCCGCATTTTCGGAAGTAAACCAATTCGAACGGATATTTCAACAATACAATACAATACAATACTTTATTCATAAAACCTTATTACATGTCAATAAACTAATACAATTAATAAAAAATAACAACATTATCGACATTATCAACATAATGTAACAAATTAAATTAAATTAGGAAAAAATCTTTTTTTTGTTTTTTTATAAGTTCCTCCATGTTGTAGAATGACTGGTTAATGAGCCAGTTTTTAAGTTTATACTTAAAGGATTGTGTCAACCATGAAAGGGTCAAAATAGAGGTCTTACATCTGGATACCCCGTGGCGGAATGGAGATGAGGGAATAAGATCGTCGCATATTCATTCATCGCTTACTCGCCGAAATGCAACCTGTAATAAACCGGGTCGATTTTTGCAAAATCAGTATTCTGGTCACGAACGAGGTTGTTCTCGCGGTCAACCCAAGGCAAAGTTAAGAAGAATCTGTGAGGGGCCGCTCGAAGGCTACGGTGTCTTATGGGAAGCAGCTTAGGGCTTTCTTTACTAGCTAGCAGCAGAGTATAAAGCAAGTTTGTACCCTAATTAGTCAAAGTGGTCGAATATATCCATCCAAAGACCAAGCAATTGAGGAATTCGTTTATTTTTTTTCTGTATGCTTTCTTGTATTAAAATCTTTCACTTTAAGGTTTCGATCATCAACCTATACAAGGTAAGCTTCATGCTTGGGCACTTCTCAAACACTACATTTAGCTACAAACCAAGGAACGTCCCATCCCCTACGTAACACATCTGTGACAGCCTCTGCACAATTCTAAGGATCACCCAGAAGAGATGCCAATCAGCTGCAAAGGCTAGGATGCAAAGAAACACCAAATCTTATTGATGCTCTTTAAAATTAACTTGACAATGGGTTTTGAAGAAACTGCCGCAGAGCTTCTCAACAACAAACAGGTCATGTATTGCAAATTAGGTATAATATATTGAAGATGTGATGTATTGGGTATCATATGCAATAATAGCTTTCAGGTACTCATATGTCCCATGACAAAGGGATTTGAAGATGCCTCACAGAACTCCTCAACAACAAACAGCTCATTGATTTTGAGTCTAATGTGCAATTGGAATAATCCATAGTCCATTATCTATAAGTAAGAAATAGTCCATAATCAAGAGACAGCTGCAAGCATTAAGGAATTTAAGATTTCGTGACCTAATTTTCCTTCCATACAACATCCCTGTAATGCAATAAACTATTTGTTTTTACAATATTTACTCCTTGCTTCCCTGCCCATATTTCCTGAAACTTACAATCTGGAAGTCTTCAAGAGGAGAGTGAATAAGTTAGTTCTAGGCAAGCATGCTTCAGCTTCATCGTTGACAACATCATCACTTAATATCAGGTGAGATTGTGGTCAAATGCTAGCCTGTCACAAAAAATTTACAATATATCACTTAATATTCTTTAAACATTACCATTATTTTTTGATGATTATAATGATATATATTCCCGCATTTGCGGGAAATAAATAAAAACATGAAATCCCTTTGTGTAATATATTGTACAGATCTATTCCAGATATTATGTCCTAAACCCATACAACACAGACTACTATAGATCTAGCTATATTTTCATTTTGCTAGAGTGCGAAAGAAGTATGACTGTGTAAAGAAACACAATATTATATGCCATATATTAGGAACAGATTATGTAATTTGTTGCCTTTTCAACTGTACAAAACCATGATGAACAAAGTCTAAGCAAAGTAGCTAATCTATTGCTGATATTAACTTATGATTAGTGGGCTGCTACCAAGTATGTATCTAGAGTAAGTGTTCCCTATTTATTATTTCTGTAATGCTACTGATTTAGGGTATAACATACTAAAGGGTAAGGTAAGGTAAGGTAAGTACCCAGTCTCATTAGGAAATGTGCAAAATGAGTAGTGGAAGTATTTACAGACCTTAAAAGGAGATATATATATGTATATCCAAAATGATTATACAGAGTAAATGGCAAACCATACCATTACCAGTAGCAGTGCAGAAGTGTGTATTATGAAAATGCTCAACTTTCTGTTTCAAGAAAACTTTTGTTTGAACTTGACGTTGTTGACAAGATACCATAAACTAAGTACAGATTCTCTTTTCTGTAGGTAAGCTAGAGAATTTAGGTGTATAGGAAATTAAACCTTCATATAAGGAGCTAAGATGTCTATGATACTTTTGAACGACAAAGTAAAGGTAAGTGACGGCTACGATAAATGCACGAAATGTGATGTGTTGAACAAACAGTTCTACGGAATTTACTAAACTTTCTACAACTTTGAAAAGGAACTTGGAAGTAATGAGGTGTGTTGATAAAATTATCATAATAATAAATAGAATAAATATTCATCAGATGGGTACACAAGGATCGGCCGAAACAATATCAATCTCGAGGCACGAAGTGGCTATGAGAAGTACATGAAAGATATAAGCATCTTACTCAAGTCGATCACCATCGAACTTACAAAATGTTGATATTTCAGTTAATCTATTGATTAAAATGTATTTATAATCTTACCAGCGTTGAGGTCCATATCAGCTCTGTGTTTAGAACTGCACGCTATTCAAAAACCATAATTCTGACTTAAATTTCATTCAACGAGAACAAACACGTAAAGCATTGGCGCTATTGCGGCCATTATAGTTCAGTCAAACGTCTCACAATTTTCCCGCGGTAACAAGAAATACATTTAAAATAAGTCACACTTTGCGATTGTTACGGTTTACATATAATCAAGGTTCCATTTCATTATTTAACCTATATTTATATACAAAACTATCGAGATTTCATTAAAAACTAAATAAAATCCACCCGCTGCCTAACAGTCATACACGAACGACCGACCGAGCGAATGAATGATTAAAATGATCAACGGAACGAAAGAAGCGAGAACGAGGGAGTGAGTGAGTTGTGTGTTACCCGAACAAAATATAGCCCAATAAAAGTGAAGCCGGTCTCCCCTTACAAGCTCCGAGCGTTTTAGTGGCGGGGCAGACCGAAAGCAGCACATCTACATTATCGCCTGGCAGTTTTTATTTTTTTAGTATACAATATTTAATATTACCCTTTTCTACTTTGTTGTTCTTGTCTTACCTAGTAGGGAAGGATCCAAGGCGCATTGGTTTTTATGGGCCTAGGTTACCACTTAACACCAAGTGGGCCGTTGGCGTCGGCGTCGTCGGCTCGTTCAGTAACTGTATCACATAAAAAAAAGGCTAAATATAACATCGTCGTTCACCAGCTCCAAATGGTGACAATGACATAAAAAAAACAACGGAATAACAAAGATACTTTTTGTCACTGTATGTTTCATGAAAATGGAATTACGGTAAAAATCTTAGTTTCAGTCGAAAATCATATTGATTCGTTTTTGTCGTAAAATGAGAGTATAATTAAATGAGTTATTTGTTTATGATAATTACTTTCAACTATTTATTTGAAATTAGGCTACAAGAATGGGTAACTCAAACGTCAAGAGACACTATGAAACTGCGTCGAAAACTGGAGTGCTGCAATTGGCTGATCTCAAACTAAAGGTAGTGCCCCCAGAAGTGCTCAGTCTGAGTGACGTTTTAAGAAATCTGGATCTTTCCAAGAACAAAATAGCAAACTTGACTGATGATATATCAAAGCTGAAACATTTGAAGCTATTGAATTTGGACACTAACAAGTTGCAGACATTGCCTCGCTCTATAGGGAATGTGAAGAAATTGGAGATGCTGAACTTAGCCCATAATCTACTTACTTCATTGCCTTCGAGTTTCTTCAATTTGAGTAATTTGAAGCAAGTTTATTTGAGTCACAATAATTTCAAGCACTTTCCTCTTGAGTTGCTGGGCCTGCCTAATTTAGAGGTAGTGGAGCTTTCAAACAACAAGATCACGGAAATCCCTTGTGGAATGTCAGATTTTCATGCAACAGAATTAAATTTAAGTCAAAATGAACTATCAGTTATCAGTGAGGATTTACACAAGGCCCCAAGATTAAAAATTTTGAGATTAGAAGAGAACTGTTTGAATTTAGATGCAATAAAGCCAAGTTTACTCCGAGACTCCAAGTTGCATACTTTGAATTTAGATGGCAACTTGTTTGATTCAAAGCAACTTATGTCTGTTGAAGGTTATAATGAATATACTGAGAGATACACAGCAATGAAAAAGAAAATGTTTTGAAAACTTTCTCTTTCTGACAGGGCACAAATTATTTATAAATTATTAAATCATTTCTATAATTTATCTTGTATCTAAATGTAAATATACATATTATATGAATTGTTAATATTGTAATGTTACTTAATTACATTTCATTTTTGTGTATCATTGTCAATCTCGGATGCACGCTGGTAATGATAACAGACACCAAATGTTGTGAGCGTCAATAGGAATCAAACACATCATGTCACACCATTAAATAAGACACATTACTGCACACATTTTTTTCAAATATGTAATTGTTATCAAACTTGATTTAGAATATTGTTTAACAACAGAGATACCTATTTATTATATAGTAATGAAATAAAAGTGAGTACTTACAGCATTCCCTAGGAATTTTTCATTTACAAATCCTATATTACAGTAAAAATGAAAATGAAAAAAATATTTATTTGTAACAATGGATAGTTCACATCAACCTACAGGTATATAAATAAAAAGAAAATACTTAATCCTATACAATTAATTAATATGTTCCTATGATGCTATTAGTAAACATGAATATAATCTTCCAGCGGTCCCACACTAGGCAAGCCTGTATCGTGATACAGGATATAATTTAACATAACATTACATAACATAATTTAACAGGACCAATGACATAATTTAACAATTTAATTTATACGTAAGCTTCGGTCGGCGGATTTTTAATCAAGTAAATTTTAATATTTTAACTGAAAAAAGAACACGTGATATTTAAATAAAATAAAATAATATAAAAAGTAAGTAAGTAAAAAGTGGTAAAAAAATAAAAAGTATATTTAGTTTTTATATATTTGTTTGATGATCACGATGCAAGAGTTTAACAAACTGGCTTGTGCTTTTGAGGGTATTTATGTGGAATTTTTCACATAAAAGTTCTTTTAGTTTTAATAACTCCCATGTTCGGTCTCACTAGTTTTTAATAACATGAAAAGTATAATACAATATAATGAAGTAGTAAAACCCCGAATTCTGCAGCAGTACAACTTAGCTAAGTTCGTCCGGGAAGTGCTGCCACCATACCCATTTCTGCTGCCACTTCGCGTTACTGTGTTCTGGTTTGAAAGGTGCGGTTGCCGGTGAAATTACAGGCACTTCAGACATTCCACCTTCACATCTCAGAAACGTACTATGCGACTTGGGTCTTGTTCTCCCTAAGTAGAAGAGGACTCAAGTCGTATTGTTTATTATAGGCAGAGGTTACCAAAGACTAAATGTTCCGTAACTTAAAATAAATAAATAAAAAAAAGGAGCAGTCTACGATTTTACGTGTGCTGCAATGGAAACGGGCTTTTACACCCTTGCCCTTGCCTGCTCGGACATACGCGTCAATTACCAACCCATAGATCATTGCCCAACCCAAAACTGGTTAATTAGGAACATTGCGTGGTAATATTACAGTAAAAACAATTCGAAATTAATCTAATGAAAATGAAATTTAGACTGGCCTCACAGTTCGGTAGCAACCCTGCCTTCTGCGCTGTCGTGGGTTCAATTCCCGTCCGGGTCAAACATATGTGTGACTAACACTGATGTTTGTTGTGTTAATAAATAATAGTATGTATTCACAACAGTCTATGAGTTCTCATGATAAAAGCTTTTCTTAGCTTATTTTTTGGCTAGATGGCGCTGTGTGAAACGTATTACCCACCAATATTATTAGCTGGTACTGGTAGTAATATGTACGCAATCGCCCGTGGAAAGAAATTATTTAGTTGCTGCATTTAACATCACATCACTATCAGTTCAGCGGTTATCGATGTTCATATTTGTTGGTATGTAGATACATAGGAATGACGTAAGCCTTATTCCGTTGTGATTCCTCCAGGCGCGGTAGGCACCATCACGCACGCTAGCTTGAAACCAAACTACGACGGACAGTACGGTCGGAGAGCAACGTCGAGAAGGTCGCGTCGCGTCGGATGCGTTGTACTAATTCGTACGCACGACTTACGAGTATAACATAACAGAATGAGTGTTCACATAAGTGAATTACAATAGGGTTTTATTCGCGAATTGTGATCGCAGTCACATTTTAAATTAGCCTGCTGTTGTACAAGTTGAAAGTGGACGCGTGTGTTCATTTCACTGCGAAACGGGAGAGGTAGGTAAGTTGTTTATTGTTTAGTAAGCAAAAACGTGCGTCGGGTTATGTACACATTTATAGGTAAATAGGTAATAATAAATTAAATAATTATTTCTTCATTTCGTATGTGTTAGTTTAGATTTCGGCGTCTACTGGCTACCTAATGTAAGATATTTAATTACGTGCCTAATATTTAATGGTAGGTACCCTGTGGGGTAACTCTGGTAACCGTTATCTAGTTAGGTATTAACCTAGTTGATTAGACTAAAATATTTTTTGTGGATTATTTTCGTGAAATACAATTTTCTTCGCAAGAAAAGTTCCCGACTTTTTGCTATATTTACACGGAAGGATCATTCGCGAACATTTGGTGCCCGCGAACTATCCTTGCGTTCGCGAATGATCCTTCCGTGGAAATAAATGGTGTAATAGGTATTTTTAAACTTACTTGATTATTTTATGATGTATAAATAAGTTCATAAATCAGAGTTTGTTGAATATAATGTAGCTACATTTCTGAGATTTCAGTCTTATTTTGTAAATGCGCATTTACCTACTACTAATATTACTACTACTGAAATTATTATTTGACATAGGTACTTACATAAAAATTATTGTTAGTTGCTCATCTATTTCTGTCCTTTCTGTCTTTTCAGAATGCATTTTGTTATGTATACAACTAGAAATACAAACCTCCATATTCTGTCGGTTTAAAATTACGTAGCAGTATTTTAGTTAACACAGCTTTATGCAAATACTGAAACAAAATATTTTATACAAAATTAACGATGTATTAGTTTTTTCGGATTACACCTATCTATACAAATAAATAAAATTGGAGTGTCTGTTTGTAATATTAAAATAACCGCTTTCTAGTAAGTCCATATGGATGTATACACGGTACATAGTATACCACAACATTTTTTACAATTTTTGTGTCTGTTTGTTCCGGCTAATCTCAGAAATGGCTGGACCGATTTTGACGGGACTTTCACTGGCAGATATCTGATGTAACAAGGAGTTACTTAGGCTACTTTTCCGAGGGGTAAAATAGGGGTGCGTGATAATACCGAATTCCACGCGGACGAAGTCGCTGGCAACAGCTAGTAATAACTACATATGTAACTAGTCTTGAAGTCTTGCACATAATGTAATGATTTCACAATATACCGAATAAGTAAACAGATTGATTATATATAATCATGATCATTAAATGATTGTATCCATAGGTTATCTGTATTTATTTTTCACATCACGCGTAATGCAACTGATAAGTAGTAATGATAGATAAGGTGTGATAGGGCACTAAGTTTTCATCTTAGGCTAACTTCAGTCTTCCAAGTGTGAAAATGGATGTTGTTGGCTGTGCTGACACCGATTCTCGGTGTTTCTACTAGATAGGTACCCTAGTAATAGTAAGAACTGAGAACCTAGGAACTAAGACTGGAGCTTGTCTGTATTTTTTTTTTTTATGTAATACATTTACGGAACGAGCCGACGGCCCACCTAGTGTTAAGTGGTAACCTCGGCCCATAACAGCCGATGCGACTTGGGTCCTCCTATACTAGGTATGACAAGACCAAAGTCGCATCGTATGCGCCCGTAACTGTGAGACGTGAAGGTGGAATGTCTCATGTGCCTGTAATTTCACCGGCAACCACACCTTTCAAACCGGAACACAGTAACGCGAATGCGTTACTGCTTGGCGGCAGAAAAGGGCATGGTGGCAGTACTTCCCCGGACGAACTTGGCGAGAGTTCTACTGCTCTTAAAATGTGATCGGTACCCATATTATTTTCTACTTGAAATACGCAAAAAAGGAATATTTGTGGTTAAGATTGTACACTAAGATTTCCTGTGTCGTAGATAACGCAGTACACACATCCAAGATTCGAACAAACTTTATGCTCATCAAAAGCTTGGCGGTCTGGGAATCGAACTCGGGACCCTCACTTTGCAGGCAAGATTATCATTTACTAACATTATTCAATGTCTACCTATTATCAAATTTTCAGATAACATAATATGATAATAATACATTATTATATCCGGTTCAAATCAAACGAATTCTTAATGTTTTTTTTTTTTCATTTTTCCTGCTAACATAGAGTATATTATACGAGTGATATAGATACATATTCTACAAATAAATCTACATTCCAGAGATTTTGTTTTCTACCATGTATAATAATTTGATTTACTTGCGAATATGGTGAGTTTCAGGGATCATATGTTTTGTAGGGCCTCATATATTGAAATCCCTCGAGTTAAGGTTGTGACAGACGGACAAATACCACTGTTTTTCAATGTGATCTTTCTTTAAATTAAACCTACCTACGGGAAAGTTTTACTGGACAGTCATAGACTGACTCACTTAGGAAAATAAGTAGTTTAAATTCCAGACACCTACGACCTCACGTGTTCAATACGTTATGTTGCAAGGTCACCAGCAGACATGCAATATCTGCAATCACAATAAGACATTGCCTGAATGACAATAATTTTCTTTGCAATCAAAGGCAGATAACCTTCTCAACGATTTGATCTAGCTATCTGGAAGTAGTGCTTGTCAATTTCGATGTATTAATGTTATCTATACAAATAAATAAAATAGGAGTATCTGTTTGTAATATTAAAATAACCGCTTTTTACTAAGTGCTTAAATATGGATGTATACACGGTACATATACCAAAACAACATTTTTTAAGCTATTGCATAGCTTCTATCGCGGGCCTTGAGCGTGGAGACCGAATCCATAAATTCCGTAACGAAAAAAACCTAACACCCCCCACTCCGACCGGCACAGCGGTGATACTTTTTAGTTTTTCCATCTATCGATAAATACCAGAACTTTTAATGACTTTTTGAAATATCACGCGCAATAGCTTTACCGCGGCAGTCTCCGAGTGCCACACGTCTTTTTTTTACCATTTTTGTCTTGAAACGAGCCCACGGCCCACCTGGTGTTAAGTGGTAACCTCTGCCCATAACAACCGATGCGACTTCGGCCCTCTCCCACTAGGTACGACAAGACCCAAGTCGCATCGTATGCGCCCGTATCTCTGAGACGTGTAGGTGGAATGTCTCGTGTGCCTGTAATTGCACCGGCAACTACACCTTTCAAACCGTAACACAGTAACGAACGCGTTACGCTTGGCGGCGGAGATGGGCATGGTGGCAGTACTTTCCCGGACGAAATTGGCGTGAGTTGTACTGAACTCTATGATTATATCTATGTTTATTTTGTCCACAGGAACGGAATTTCTTGAAAGATGTCTGTCAACGTTGTGCTTGGGTGTGGATTGGCACTCCTCATCATACTGTTTACAATCAGCTCCATTGCCCGATATTACATAAAGGTATTCAATCAATACTTTCTTCACTTACCTAGATAAAGAATAAAGATTAAAATTTATTTATACAAATACAAAATGTACACCACAACACAATATAAAAAAGTAAAAGACACACAGACATACGAATGATGATCGTTGTCGCGTACATATACTTGTATAAAAAGCCCTGAGCTCAGCGTGTGCTGCAACATGTTGCAGCGCTGATTTTCAGCACAGGGCTGCGATGAGGCGACGCATTTATATGAAGAAGATATAGATAACAAGTGAACAAAAGGAAATGTTTCATATTTCATAGTGTCCTAATTCATGAACCTAAATACATCCACACTTTTAACAATATTTCGGACAATCCTCACAGCTCATTCGGTATTAACCCTGCCTCCTGCGATATAGGTCGTGGGTTCGATTCCCATCCAGGCAAACATTTGTGTGGCGAATATAGACGTTTGTTATGTGTTCATATGTATGTATTTACAAAAAAGTATATATGTATTTATTATTATAATATTATTTAAAACAATGAATTACGAATTTTTATTGTTTAAAGAAAGGTTAAAGGTAAAAACTGCACGTAACCGACGCGCATGCATGCAATAACATGCAATTAACATGCACATGTTTATTTAGTCGTGACATACTGAATATTGTATATATTTTAGGGTACCTCTACCTAGGATATATCATGAAAATAAACAGTATTTTCTTGACTCTTATTTCTTCTATGGCTCAGTTACTGATCGTGAATAGGATTTAATAGAATTAGACTGCAGCCTAAATAAGTTGAAGAAAGTACGTAGGTACTTTACGTACCTACATGATAAGGCTTAGGGGGAAACTGAGCTCTGGATAAAGGCGCAAATGACGAGCTTGGAACGTAGATTTGGTACAATGAGCACTCCCATAAAATAGTAACTAGATACGTTACATACATAACATTGAAATCGCAGCCGCATGAGACGTAACATCCCCGTCTCGGGGTGATTGGACGTAACGCAATGCGACTTGAGTCATCTCGTACTTTGGTGGAGAGGACTCGAGTCGTACTGCTGTTGTCTGTGGCGGCGGTTATCACTTAACATCAGGTGGGCCGTCAGCTTGTTCCATCACATTAAAAAGTATATTTTGTACATGCTTATTTTGTTCGCAGTTCACCTTGTTCGTGGTTCTGTCGCTCATATTTGCTTCGGCTCCGATTCCATTAATGCTGATTAAACCGTTCGACCCGAAAAATGCACTGTAAGTATTTTTTGTTTACACTCATTTAATTTTAGAACTACGTACGAACAAGATAGAAGCGTAGTAATACAAATATTAAACTTATTACGAGCGCGTTGATGTCTTTTCCTTGCAAGAATATCACTTTCCGAAACTTTTTCCGGACTTATCGGGATAAATCACGTGTTTTAATCGTGTGATATCATACTTGAAATCGACCTAACATCACGCCATGGTCAATCGTACGGTGATCAACAAAAAATGCTTCATACTCACATAAATATCTACTTATTTCTGGGTAATTTAACTCATTTCGATCCCATGTTTTGTTGTCAACATTACTATTAAAATGATTACTGGCAGATTATCCGTAACTTTGGGTAATCCGGTATTCATTCGGGTTGATACGAGAATATTTAAATATTTATTTTAATATTTTATTTTAGTATGTTGAACATAAGATTTTGCGATTATCAAAACGGTTCGTATATTAGTAATTAAAGGTAGACATCCTAAAATAGGGTATCTTTCTTATTTATTTAATAACTAGCTGCGCCCCGCGGTGTTACCCGCGGTGAATAAGTCATCCCACGGAAACATTGCACTTTTCCGAGATCAAAGTACCCTATGTGTTAATCTAGGATATAAGCTATCTTATTTCTAAATTTCATCCAAATCCGTTCAGCCGTTTGAGCGTGAAAGAGTAAGAAACATCCATAAACACTTTCACGTTTATAATATTAGTAGGATAATATTTCCGCCCAAGACTTAATTTCGCATTTTGTTGGTATAAGATTGTTCTTACTGTGTTTATTTAGAAATTATATTATTTTCTATTATTTAACTAATAAGGTTCAGACACAGCTATCAACAAAATATCAGAGAAATTCCTAGTTTTATTTAGGATCTCAATATTCTACGTGTATGTGTCAGCACGATCTTTTACTTTACGTTGGTGTCGCTTTTAGCACATAATACTTTTTCTTCTTACGGAAAATATAAATTTGAATTCATTCCACAGAGTACCAGCAGCTTTACTGAGAATATCAGCGCGCATGCTTGGCATCCGATGGCAAGTGCGGGGACTAGAGAATGTAGACAATAGCCGAGGAGCAGTCGTTTTGCTGAACCATCAGACAGGACTAGACTTGTACGGTGAGTTCTAAATAGTCTAAGTACAATACATCGAGTTCTACTCTCTAGCAGCGTTTTTGAGGATAAAAATACTATTTGGTATCCGCTATGAAGCTGAACCTGTGAGAATTAGTAAACTCGAATCCAATTTTTATTTCATACAGTTATGGAACGAGCCGAAGGCCCACCTGGTGTTAAGTGGTAACCTCGGCCCATAACAACCGATGCGAGTTGGGTCTTCTACTACTAGGTACGACAAGACCCAAGTCGCATCGTATGCGCCCGTAACTGTGAGACGTGGAATGTCTCATGTGCATGTAATTTCACCGGCAACCACACCTTTCAAATCGGAATACAGTAACGCGCATGCGTTACTGCTTGGCGGCAGAAATGGGCATTACGTACAATTTGACTTAATACCTACTTGAGTTATCCTTCTTATAGCATAATACTGCTGTGCGTGTTGATAACAGTAACGAAATGAGGATACGGCAACAAAATAACAAAATTAAGTCCAAATAGAATCAATTATCGCTCCAATTCTTTATCGCCAGCTGTTATTAGGTCTACTTTATCTTGGCTTTACCAATGCTGTAAATTTAAGCCAGTTCTTTAAACTGGGTACTTCCTAAGAAACGCTAGATAAGTTAAAAATATACGCGAGCGTAGCGATCCACGCCGTTTTATCTGATGACACTATATTTTGTGAAGACAATGCACTATCATGATTCACTAAGAGCATAACGTAGGTAACTGAAATGCGACTTGGCTATATTTAGCACCTTCGTATAATTATTTCACCGTAGGAAATCGAATGCGACAACTTGCTTATTATTTCAAATGTCGAACTACAAAGATATAATATAAAAAAGTGTAAAAAAAGATTTCGACTACTGGATCGATGTAAATGTCACTCGACTTAGCGAGAAGCGAGACAAGTTATTCAGTGAGTGGAAAAATAATTCTAACGATGCGAAATTAAGACTGCAATATAATAAAGTTCGGAACAAGATACATAAAATTCTGGAAACTAAAAGAAACTCATATTACATCAAACAAATTAATAGTAACTTTAAAAATCCAAAAAAAATGTACCAAATTATTAACCAAATGCTCGGCCGTGTGACATTATCCATCGATTCTGCTATACTTAAAGCCTTTGATGCACAGGGACTGAACGCTAAAGTAAGTCATAGTCGATAACTTCGCGTCTGGTTTCGACAAAGCAGTGAAGGAAGTTATTACTAACTGTAACGCGAAACTATATGATGGCAACACATTCTACCAACCAAACGACTCCAGTATTCGTTTCCAGAAAGCCTCAAGCCATAATTTTGTGTGGGTAGGCACTCTGTGTACATCTTTTGTTTTGAGCTCTGTATTGATTTTTAGTTTATAATTATATTAGACTTAATTAAATGAAATCATTGTGTGAATATTAATAACTAGCCTCTCCACCACCCGCTGGTATAATAAATCTCCTCTCCACTCACCTGCAACACTGCAAAATGGATCTCTATGCAAAACTGACATCTAACATGGAAGAGTTGGCTGGTACATTTGACTCCCGTATGGTTCAGATGGAAGGTGAGCTCAAGAAACTGTCAAGCAATGGGCAAGCTCCTCACAGAGACCTTGAGACCCTGTCCCGAGAGTTCATGGATTTCAAATCTCTCATATGGAAATCAATGGCCATGATGAGATCACAACTGGAGTTGCTTGTGCAAGGACTGGATCGCCAGGAGACTGCTTCCCGTCGAAAAGTTCTTCTCTTTCATGGGATTAAGGAGTCAAGTGAAAATGAAATCGGTGAGGTAATTCTTCAATTGTTATCTGACCAATTTAAGATGTCTGATGTATCCGCTGACCAACTGACTGCTTGCCACCGTCTAGGCACTAATATGAGCAAACCTCGGCCTGTGATGTGTCGTTTTACGAACTACAAGCTTCGAAACCAAGTGTGGAATAGCAAAACATCATTGAAAGGCACGGGTATCACTGTTTCGGAGTTCCTAACTAAAACTAGGCACGAAGTCTTTGCTACAGCGCGTAAGCATTTTGGTATTCGGCGCTGCTGGACTTCCGAGGGCAGAATCATCATCCTGCTGCCCGATAACAAACGTCGCCGCGTTGAATCCATGTCGGAACTGAAGCCGCTTCTCTCCGAGCATCCTGCCGCGGATTTCGTTGAGGAGGCAAAAGGCCCGAGTACATCTCTGGGCAAAGGAAAGACATCAGCGGCCCCCGTTGCTAAAGTCAACAGGCCCGAATTGAGACCTAAGCGTGCAGCTAAATAATCTTTAGTGTGCCTTAGCCATCTTCTTACAGTCAACAAGATTACTGGATTACATTCTGAACTTAGTCGTATAAACTCATTAACTAATTTTATTTTAAGGTAGCTACAAACTTAGATATTTTATTGTGTTTACTTCTGTATACACTGACAGCTCGATGTAAAATTTGACATGACAACGGCAGCAACATTTTTCTCCCTCTTACGGGCCGGCGACGTCGTCGTTGGCCATTCAGCCATGTTTTAACCATATAAAAATTATTTGATTTCTAATTAATTTTATTTTATATTTTACATTAGTCATCTTTTTTTTTGTGTTTTGAATTGTATACTTATTACATTATTGAAATTGTCTGTCCCTTTTTAATATTTTTTTTTGTTTTGTCTTTTTGGTGGCTTTTTGCATTTAAATTTTACTTACCTACCATATTTTTTTTTTTTTTTTTAAACCCATTGTAGCTGTAGCTACAATAGTTTGTTGTTTTTGTTATACAGATACTTGTTTTGTTTACATTGCGAATGTGCTTAGTTAATGTAGTTCAAATATTACCAGGATAGTGTGTTGTTTTATTTTGCAGATATTTGTTGTGTTTATTAAGATACAGCTTACTGGCGAGTGTTAGAGATTGCGTCATTTTATTTGTTTATTTTTTGTTCGTTATTTTTACATTTGTATATTTCATTAGTTTTATATTGTTTATTTTATATATATATATATATTTATTTATGGGCGATAGCATTATATTGGATGATAGTTTTTTATCGTGCTCTTCTTCCTCTTCTTCGGACTACGTATTTACCGATGCTCTTAGCGATGATTCTACTTCACTTCATGACCTCATTAATATGAAATTTTCCGGGCTTCACAATTATCTCAACGTTGTGCATATTAATGCACAAAGCATTCATGCTCACCATCATGACCTTCTTTCCACCTTTGATGCACATATTATTGATGCAATACTCGTCTCTGAATCTTTTCTTAAGCCTGGTATGCCATCTACTCAGTATTCCTTGCCTGGTTACAAGCTTATAAGAAATGATAGGACTGGTAAAGGTTATGGTGGTGTTGCCATCTATCTCCGTTGTGACATCCCTTTTCAAATTGTTGATCAATCCCCGGGAGCTTACTGTAATTTTGCTGAGCATCTTTTTATTGAAATATCCGTTAACCATTCAAAAATCCTTCTTGGCGTGTATTACCCCCCTTCCAGAAATACTGATTACTTTTCATCCCTTGAATCCAAACTGGAAGCTTATAGTTCACTATATGATCACACTTTAATTCTCGGTGACTTTAACACATGTTTATTAAAGAATGATATGCGCAGTCAAAAACTAACAAATTTGGTCTCCTCTTTAAATATGCATATCCTTCCTCTCTCTGCTACTCACCACGCTCCCCACTCCACCCCTTCACTTCTTGATCTTATTATTGTTTCCGATATTAATCGCGTTGCGTCACATGGGCAATTAACAGCTCCTTTTTCATATCATGATCTTGTGTTTTGTTCTTATAAAATCCGTTCTCCCAGACCTAAGCCTAAAACTCTTCTTCTTCGCAGCTTCAAGAACGTTGACCTGGAACGCTTGAAAAATGATGCAAACAATATTGACTGGTCCCCCGTAATTGATGCGGACAATGTTGACTTGAAAGTAGGTGCTTTTAATGCCCTCGTCACTAAGCTCTACGACCTTCACGCCCCACTAAAACTTGTCAAAGTCAAACATCCTCCCTCTCCTTGGTTGACTCCTCCTATAAAGAAGGTAATGTCTAAACGTGACAAAGCAAAACGGTTAGCTAGAAGGTTCCCTTCGGATATCAACCTGGCTAATTATAAAAAATTACGCAATCGTTGCAGCAAGATGTGTAGGGATGCTAAAAGACGCCACATTCATAATTCTATTAAAGATTGTAACACCTCTCAAATGTGGAAGTTCCTCAGGACTCTTGGCTTGGGTAAAGATTCTTGTGATTCAAACATTTCTTATGACTTGAATGCTATAAATGCTCACTTCTCTAAATCCCCCCTTTCTTTCGACACTAGCGATAAGCTCTCAACTTTAGATATGCTTTCTCATCTGCCCTTACCTGATTGTAATCCTTTTCACTTCAGTGAAATTGCTGTATCTGAAGTAAGGAAATGTCTTTGCTCCATTTCTACCAAAGCTGTCGGTTCTGATGGAATCTACATCCAGATGCTCAAACTCTTATCCACTGAGCTTGCTCCTGCAATCACTCACGTTCTCAATTATTCTCTGGAGACAAGCTCATTTCCTTCTGGCTGGAAAAAAGCTTATGTGACTCCTCTCCCTAAAACTTCTAATCCATCTACCTTATCCCAGTTTCGGCCCATTTCTATTCTTCCTGTTCTATCTAAAATTTTAGAAAATATCGTCCAAAAGCAACTCTCCCTATTCCTCTTCCAGAACTCCCTGCTAAGCCCCTTTCAATCTGGATTCCGTCCCGGACACAGCACTGTGAGCGCCCTTGCCAAAGTTTCCGATGACATCAGAATGGCTATGGACAACCGGTCACTCACTATTCTAGTGCTCCTGGATTTTAGCAATGCGTTTAATTCCGTAGATTACGATATCCTTCTTTCTATTCTTTCTTCACTAAATGTTTCCCACTCAGTAATATCCTGGTTTAGTTCATATCTTTCGGGACGCTCGCAGTGTGTCCGCTTGGATGAGTCCTGCTCAGACTGGTGTAACATAACTGCGGGTGTACCTCAAGGTGGCGTTCTTTCCCCTCTTCTCTTCTCTGTTTTCATAAACTCTATCACTAATGTGATTTCCTCTTCGTACCACCATCTTTATGCTGACGATCTGCAAATTTACCGCCATTTCAAATTTGACGAGATCTCGGAGGGAATTAATCTCATCAACGCTGACCTTAATCAAATCCACTCATGGGCTAAAGCGTTTGGCCTCCTGGTTAATCCCTCTAAATCTCAGGCATTGATCATTGGTACTCCATACATGGTTAACGCTGTTAGTCAGTCTGCACCTCCTCCTGTCATATACGATGGTATACCTATTGTTTACACTAACAATGCAAAAAACTTGGGTGTTATATTTGACAGTACATTGTCCTGGACAAGCCACGTCAATAGCATCAGTAAAAGGGTTCATTTTACGTTTCAATCTCTCAAGCGTCTCCAGAAGTTCTTGCCCTTTGAGACTAAAGTCACACTTGCCCAAGCTTTGCTGCTACCTCTTCTCGACTACGCTGATACCTGCTTTATTGATCTCACGGAGGAACTTCTTAATAAATTGGAGCGTCTTCAAAACTTGGGTATCCGTTTTATTTATGGATTGCGCAAGTTTGATCACGTCTCTGCCTTCAGGTCCCAATTGAATTGGCTCCCCATCCGTCGTCGTCGTGATCTTCACGCTCTGACATTTCTGTTTAAAATTCTTAAAAACCCTCTTTCTCCTCCATACCTCCGTGAGCGCTTCGAATATCTTGTTCCTCGTGGTGAGTCTTGTAGAACAATTATGTCCCTTCTTCTTAAAACTCCAAATCACTCCTCCAGCTGTTATAGTGGATCTTTTACAGTCCATGCAGTGCAGCTGTGGAACTGCCTCCCCCACGAAATTCGTGCGAGTCAAACGGACTATGTGTTTAAGAAGAAAGTAAAAGAGCACTACCTTTCTTTTTAATCTGTCGTCATATTTTATATATTTATTCAATTTATATATATTTATGTTTATATATATATATATTATATATTTATATACTTATATATAGTATTTTGTATTTATGGTGTATTTATATATATGTTTAAAGTATGTAGGTTTTTTTTTTTTTTAAGGCCCTTAATAATTTAGTTTTGATTTATCTTTATTATATGTACACATCCTACCTCTATAAAATCGCCTCTCTCTAGCCTCAAAGGTTTGCTGGAAGAGAACTCTTTGTAGGGTTAAGCTCGCCTTTGTACATGTATCTCCTATGACTTTTTTGTATTTATTACTCTCTGTGTACAATAAAGAATAAAGAATAAAGAATAAAGGAATGTTTCTAAAATTATAAAGAGCTTGAACTCACGTAAAGCCCCAGGATTTGATGGGATTAAAGTGTCCGATATCAAATTGGTAGATGATGTCAGCATAGCTATTACAAATTTAATAAACCGCAGTGTAGGTCCAGTACCTACCTCAATATCCGGATGATCTGAAAAGTGGGTGTGTAAGACCCGTGTTCAAGAAAGGTAAACGTAATGTTTATACTAATTAACGTCCTATTACACTACTCTCATTTGTTTTGAAAAATTGGGTATCCATAATATGAAAGACTGAACTAAAATTACGAAGTGAGAATAGAAGATAAAACATCTCTGGCCTCTTAAAGTGAGCGCCAAATGACTTTGGTACTTAACTAGAAATACATTTTAGTACCTAATTTATTCCGGCACGTGTAGCCATGCTTTATCAATTTATTAAAAATGCTATCTACATGGAAAACAAATCCTACTAATATTATAAACGTGAAAGTTTGTATAATGATGTTAAATTTTTAGGCATTAAGATAGATAATAAGCTTAGTTGGAACAATCATATAGAATCGCTCGTTAAGAAACTCGGATCAGCCGCTTATGCAGTAAAAACAATAAGACAGTTGAGTGACATACAAACATCCAAAGCAGTATACTATGCCTACTTTCATTCACTGATGACATACGGTATACTGGCGTGGGGAAATGCAGCGCAATCCAAAAGGGTGTTTATACTGCAGAAGCGGGCAGTCCGGTTTATTTTGAAAATTAGTCAAATGGAGTCTTGTAGGCAAAGGTTCAGGGAATTAGGTATAATGACATTCACTGGAGAATATATATATCAAAACCTCTTGTATGCGAAATTAAATATTAATAATCTTAAAGCTAATAGTGATATACATAATTACAATACGAGAAATAAATCCAAACTTGTTCTCCCAAAACACAGACTTACCAAAGTAGGTAAAAGTTTTTTATGCATAAGCATCAAGCTATATAATAAATTGCCTAGTGACATTACAAATCTTAATTTTAGGGAATTTAGTCTTAAGGTCAGAAAATTATTACTGTTTAAGTCTTATTATAATATTGACGAAGCACTTGCTGACGAATTTAGTGTAGTTATGTGATGGAAGAAAATTGCTTAAATCTATATGTATATAAATTGTGATATTGTTAGTGACGTTTCCGAGTGTACCATAAATGTATCAAAAAGGAATAAATAACTGAAATGAAATGAAATATGGATGTTTGTTACTCTTTCACGCTCAAAAATGGATTTGGATGAAATTTGGTATCAAGATAGCTAATATCCTGGCTTAACGCACAGGCTACTTTGATCCCGGAAAAGTGCAGTGTTCCTGTGGGTTGACTTACTCACGCGGGGAATACCACGGGGCGCAGCTAGTCTATAGCAGTTTTAAATTTTAACGAATATGTTACCTTTGTATGTAATGGTCACTAGAAAATATACATCAGCTAGCCGTGACGTGCGCTGTTGGAAATATAAGTGATAAGGATTTTGCACTTTGTGTGTTGACGAGATAGGAAATTGCCTGTATTTAACCTTTCCTTATCTGCAACTAGTAAATAGATCTGAATAACAAAATAATAACATGTTTAGAAGCGCCTATCGCTTATCATTATCCAGTAAAAGTCCGACCTGTTAACTATGTTAGTAACCGTGTGATTATAATTTAATCAGAAACGATAACGACTTAACTTATCATGTCATCTATATTCATGGTTAATCATTTAACTCTTAAAGTGTATAGAATACTTATAGAGTAGGTAGTTGTTCCAATTCCTCTAATGATTGCCCTTGTACTTGGATTATGTAAAAGGCCCTGACCAGTAAACTAGGATGCGGACGTATAACTTGTTATTTGGGAAGAGATTTAATTAATCTAAAAATACTTGATAGCCTCATAGCTCAATTGGTAGTAATCTGCGCTACAGGTCGTGGGTTCGCTTCCCACCCAGGACAAACATTTGTGTGACGAATATAGGTGTTTGTTCTGTGTCTTGGTGTTAATATGTATTATTTGTATGTATTTACAAAAAAAAAAGATGTATTCTGTCAGTTGTCTGGTTCCCATAGTACAAGCTATGCTTTGTTTGGGGCTTTGTTAGAGATACTAATTATTGCCTACAAACATTCTTCATGTTGCGTCCCAGATTAGGTCCAAGTACTGAGTCCGAAGGTCATCTCGATATAACACGATGACGACACACTGCAAGTATTGCTTATCATCATAATCAAAGAACAAACACAAAATGTATGTACGCTACGACATTTTTTTAGTGCCACTACGACAAAGCAACCAGGCATACCTATATATAGAGAACTAGCTGTTGCCTGCGACTTCGTCCACGTGGAATTCGGTTTTATCACACACCTCTATTTTACCCCTCGGAAAAGTAGCCTAAGTTACTCCTTGTTACATCAGCTGTTAGCCAGTGAAAGTCCCGTCAAAATCGGCGCAGCCATTTCAGAGATTAGCCGGAACAAACAGACAGACAAAAATTGTAAAAAATGTTGTTTTGGTATATGTACCGTGTATCCATATGCACTTAGTAAAAAGTGGTTATTTTAATATTACAAACAGACACTCCAACTTTATTTGTATAGATATTATTGACTATAGTGGAATGCACAATGTTCCAAATTAACTTAACAACTAGTGTCTTCATCTAAAAAGCGACTACATTTACACAGCGGCTCTGAACCGATAAACAAAATCGAGAAATTAGCTAGCTAAATATAATTAGAAGTTTTGGTATGCTTACTGTAAACCATGGACATAAAATTACGTTGCCGTGTGTAAAAATTCACTATGAGCCTACACTTAACTGACAAATACTAATAAATAATTCAAAATCTTAGTAAGTTTTGATAAGTATTTAAAAGAACTCAATTCGCTGTTATAAATAATATCTCTAACATTAAATTGCTCACAGTTTTGTCACTTTTATATTCGAGACGGTATAAAATTTCTCTCACATTGTCACAGGAACCAGACTCCAGCTAAATATGTGCGTCACATCATTAGCTGTAATGTGGTTCCTATTAAGTCAAGTAATTGGTCGTTGGGTTTATGTCTTAAGATTTGACCCAGTGAACTCAGGATCGTGAGTACATCTGTAGTATACGTTATTTTAAATTATTATGACTATGACTTTCATAATATTCCATATTTTTATATAAAAGTCGCGTTAACCCTCACGGGAGCTCGGTACAATGAATTAGTCATCTGACATTACGCATATTTAGTAAATTTATAATGGACGGTTTTCACTATCAATATTAGTGCTACCAAAATTATATTTATTGAACTTTAGAATCAAAAAAGCAAAAGGAAATATCAGAACTTCAAACTTGTGTTACAAAACAGTAATACATAAATTAAATAAAATAAAAGAAAAAGTTTGTTTGTGCGCGCATCACGCTCAAACGGCTGAACGGATTTTGATGAAATTTAATACAACGGTAGCTTATATCCTGGATCAAAGAAAAATAGATTTCTTTGATCCCGGAAAAGTGCAGTGTTCCCGTGGGATGACTTATTCACCGCAGATCACAAGGCGAGGAGCAGCTAATTTCATAATAAAATTAAGTGACGAAGATCGGGCTCAGTGACGCTTACTGTTACAGGCTTTTATTCACATGATGAAATTCTTAAAGTTTTTGTATTCATTTTTTGTTGAGAGACAAACATGTCAATCCCATTGTCCCCCAAATATATCATCTGAGCAAAGACTAGGTTAAAGTCGAAAACTTTGATAAAATTTTTCAGTATCGGCGTGCATTATCACAAATTATTTCACTTAAAAACCATCTCACTTTAGAATCAAATTAATAAGTTACACATTCCTACCTGTGTAATATTCTTTGTATCGCAGGTGGCAGGGATAAACTGTGGTTCGTTTGTTCGCTGTAAGTAGATTTAAAGCACGCAAATAACATAAAACACACCTATGTTCGTTTACGTTTGTTTCCATGGTCACTAGACTTATACGGGCTGGGTAAATTAGTCCAGGTTTGGCCCTCAGCCACAAGGAACATACAATATTTCACTAAAATAAACAAAGTTTTTTTGGAAATGAAGCAACAGTTAATGCGGATGCTATTGGATTGTTGTTATTTGCATCGACATTAATTATTATAATAATTAAGAGGCTGTGTTTATTTATCAAGCTTGATTTATCTGTATGCACGATAAGAATACATTATCCACAGGAAATACATATGTACTCGTATATGCACATGTATATTTGCACGGAGGATTAGGAATTATTTAATTTTAGAGCTTCGCTCTTTGTTATCCGGCTACAGGGGAGCTAAATAAATAAATAATTGTGGACATTTCTCACAGCGCCATCTAGCCCCAAAGTAAGCTAAGCATAGCTTGTATCATGGGAACCAGACAACTGATATACATACTTATATACTTTTCTTTTGTAAATACATACATATAATACATATTAACACCCAGACACAGAACAAACATCAATGTTACAAAGGTCACATAAATGTTTGTTCTGAGTGGAGATCGAACCCACGACCTACAGCGCAGAAGGTAGGGTTACTAACCAACTGAGCTATGAGGCCAGTCAAATGAGTGTGAGTTTATCTTTGTATAGTTAAGTAGCAGTAGAAGTTATGTCAAGTTCGTCTGGGGAAGTACTGCTACCATACCAATTTTTGCCGCAAAACAATACCAAATGTATTCGCGTTGCTGTGTTCCGAGTTTAAAGTTGTCGGTGAAATTTCAGGCACATTAGACATTCCACCTTCACGTTTCAGAGTTACGGACGCATACGCAGCGACTTGAGTCTTGTCTTACCCAAGTAGGGGAGGACCGAAGTCGTATTACTTCTTATGGGCAGAGGTTACCACTTAACAAAGGATGGGTCATCTGCTCGTTCCGTAATAAAATCACATGTTTAAAATATGGATTCATATTTAAAACTAGCTGTGCCCGCGACTTCGTTCGCGTGGAATAGTGACTTTTCGGGCAGCATATTTTGAATAACTGAATCCTTATGGCAGCGGCGCGCCGGCTCTCAGCGCGCTTTATATAGCCACGGACGCTCAGGCGCGAGGCGTGTAGTACGTACTCTGTACGTTAAAAATGTTCGCCGTGAATCTTTAAATTGACATAACTTTTTTATTTATGAACCGATTGACATGAAATAAACACTAAATGTTAAGTGAAGCTTACTACAATATATTAGTGAAAACCGTATCTAAATCGAATAAGCCGTTTCTGATATTAGCGTGCACAAACACACAGACAAACAGACAAACAGACAAACAGACAAAAAAAATATTAATTACAATTTCGGGTTCGGCATCGATATAATAACAACCCCTACTACTTCTTTTTTTATATATTTCCATTGTACAGACACCACTTTTCTACAATTTTATTATATGTATAGATAAAGTATTCATTAAAGTATTTCTCCATCCACAGTGCTAGCAGTTCTCTGGCCGCTGTTGGAGAGAGCTACAGTCGTGTCCAAGCGGTCGCTGCAGTATTTGGTGCCCTTCGGCACTGCGGCCTGGCTGTGGGGCACCGTCTTTATCGACAGAGGGGCGAAGTCAGCTCGTGACGCCCTCAACAAGCAGTCAGAAGCTGTCAAGAAGTACAAGGTAACTATGTTTTTTCAACACTTATAGTCCTCTTTAGTCATTAATATTTAGAGCGACAGAGATATAGAGGTCTTCTATGGTAGCACCTGCAATGCTTGGTTGTAAAAAATAGTCTTCTTCATCAGAGAGGCGCAATTTGACTGTGATTTGAACATGTCAGAAGCCGTGAAGATTTTTATTTTTTATGTAACACAGTTACGGAACGAGCCGACGGCCTACCTGGTGTTAAGTGGTAACCTCGGCCCATAACAACCGATGCGACTTGAGTCCTCCCCTACTAGGTACGACAAGACTCAAGTCGCATCGTATGCGCCCGTAACCTTGAGACGTGTAGGTGGAATGTCTCATGTGCCTGTAATTTCACCGGCAACCACACCTTTCAAACCGGAACACAGTAACGCGAACGCGTTGCTGCTTGGCGGCAGAAATGGGCATGGTGGCAGTACTTCCCCGGACGAACTTGGCGAGAGTTCTACTCGCACTCTCGCATCGGTTGTTATGGGCAGAGGTTATCACTTAACACCAGGTGGGTCGTCGGCTCGCTCCGTAACGGTACCAAATAATAAAAAAAGGAGAAATCAAGGAATATTCTAAACAAGAAAAGCACTCTGTACGTTGATCAGTGCTGGCGGTCATGAAGCGTGTTCATCACTCTATTTTTCGTGACGCAAATTAGTGTTTGTCACATTATTATTTATTAGGTAGGTATGTGTGTCCACTCGAAACTGTAGCGAAGGTGAAATGTTAAATATTCATCGGCCTTCTGAATGTCAATGCCAAAACGCCGCCGGCTATTTTTCTTTCAGACGATGTATATGTCTCTAGTCGTAGGAAAACTTGTTATGTGGTGGCATTATGATGATTTAGTATCTGTTATCATGGCAATGTATCTAACTCATGTTTTATGTCTGAGCTAGGCTTCAACGTGTTTCGTTTATAAATGGCTGTTGCGACGTTTAAATAATAAGTCGTAGTTTGCGTATTTTAACATTTATAGTACTTTACTGTTGCTTACTACTTATATGGTGTTTAGCTTTTTAAATACGCAATTGGTATTTTTTGGCCAATAATGTAGATACATAAGGATAAAGCAGTTTTCCCTGGGTAAAAAAACTGAAACATCTGTATATCTATCATACATTCATGCCAGATGACGATGTTAGATTATCATGTAATATCATCAGTCATTATTGTGGCTAAAAACATTTGCTTGGTTACAGTGTTACTATTTGGTACTAGAGTCCATAGTACCTACCTGGGAAACTGTTTCTATTGTCCATATTAAATAATTAACAAATTCGCATTAATTTTATCTAATGCATTGCGCATTAGATCAAATTTATGTGAAGAAAAGTAAAACAATATATTTTATTGGCTTTGATGTTTTCTGAAGTGTGGTGACATAAAGCCTTCAGCATTTAACAGAATATCTTCCGGTTAGTATAGCGCCTGTCTATTTACGCTACGCAAAGTAGTTAACACAGATATTTGAATATCCGTAAGCTATAATAATAATCATGGTGGACAATTCACACAGCGCCATCTAGCCCCAAACTAAGCATAGCTTGTACTATGGGAAACCAGACAACTGATAGTTTTTTTTTTTTACTACATACGTATAATACATATTAACACCCAGACACAGAACAAATTCGTTACACAAATGTTTATCCTGGGTGGGAATCGAACCCACGACCTGCAGCGCAGAAGGCTACCGAACTGTGAGGCCTGTCATATCAAGCTGTATGTGATACAGACTATATCGCAGACATTTGAATTCTTATTTTTCCAGCGCAAACTGTTGCTCTTCCCCGAAGGCACGAGACATTCCGGCGACAGGCTGCTGCCGTTCCGTAAGGGGGCGTTTCATGTGGCGGTGGATGCTGGAGCGCCTCTCCAGCCTGTCGTCGTCTCCAAGTACCACTTCGTCGACGGCAAGCGGAAACGATTCGGCTCTGGTGAGTTTCATTGTCCTGTAACTAGGGACTAGGGGTTCTGCAATTTCATCCTGAAGCTTTAAACTCTTACGATTGCCTTACTGCTACCATCTATATTTCACCAAGCATTATTTTTCGCAAACATCAAAACGCGTTTTATCATTGTTAGTACCTTTTTACGTTTATCCTTACGCTTTTTGTAAGATCTAAGTTACCTACTACTAAAACAACTCTTACAAACGAGCTGTACTTTACCACTCGTGTCACTGCCATCTCGAATCAGTGCGGTATAAAGCAAATAGGCTCTTTTTGTACACTTTTTTTTAATGTAATACAGTTACGGAACGAGCCGACGGCCCACCTGTTGTTAAGTGGTAACCTCGGCCCATAACAACCGATCCGACTTGGGGCCTCCCCTACTAGGTACGACAAGACCCAAATCGCATCGTATGCGCCCGTAACTCTGAAACGTGGAGGTGGAATGTCTCATGCGCCTGTAATTTCACCGGCAACCACACTTTTCAAACCGGAACACAGTAACGCGAACGCATTACTGCTTGGCGGCAGAAATGGGCATGGTGGCAGTACTTCCCCGGACGAACTTGGCGAGAGTTCTACTGCTCTTTAGTCTTACCTACTATAAGTTATCACGTACTAGTATAAGTTATAAGGTTTGTAGGTACAAGTGTATAAGCGGAAGCGGTTATCTGTATTTTCATTATCTTTCGCAATCTTACACGCGTGCTGGTTATCAAGTTTCAGTCATATAATTGGAAAAACCTGATCCCTTTACGTTGACCTTTGCTCAGCTTATGCGCCAACAAGTTTTCAAATAAAAACTATGGTGCAATTACGCCTTGACACAACACAAGAGAGTACTTGACCATTAGACATTTAGTATCTTCTCTCGAGATCTAAGTGGTTGGTACATGATAAATTTTAATGATGGTGAGTTATCTATACAAATAAATAAAGTTGGAGTGTCTGTTAGTAATATTAAAATAACAGCTTTTTACTAAGTACATATGGATGTATACGGTACATATACCAAAACAACATTTTTTAAAATTTTTGTCTGTCTGTTTGTTCCGACTAATCTCTGAAATGGCTGGACCGGTTTTAACGGGATTTTCACTGGCAGATAGCTGATGTAACAAGGAGTAACTTAGGCTACTTTTCCGAGGGGTAAAATAGGGGTGCGTGATAAAACCAAATTCTACGCGGACAAAGTCACGGGCAACAGCTAGTTAACATTAAAGCTTCTACGTCATCTCTATCAAAGCATCCATGACAAATTATGAATCATCATTTCATATATTGCCCGAAACATTGCCTAGGCAAGTACGTAATAAAGTATACCTTGTAAACAGAACAATAACAGCCAATGTGTAAAAATATAAACTGTTATATTAGGTTAGGAAAGCATGCAACCTACCCACGGAGAAGCTAAAGGAACCCGAGAGGGGCCGCTCCTCGGGCTTTGCCTCCAAGCCCCGAAGGAGCGGCACTTGTAGGTGGCGGTGCCTTATGGGGGGCACCGAAACTGAGGAGGGCTGCGGTGTCGTATGGGCGGCACTGCAGCTGAGGGCAGGGGCCGCGGCGGGAGAGGAGTGCCGGTATTACGGTGCGCCGTTCTCCCTACCTTCCGCGGCCACGACGGGGCCGCCACCGTTCGATGGCGGACGCGGTGGGGCCGCAGGGGAAGAGGAGTGTCGGTATAGCGAGGCGCCGCTCTCCCTATCTTCTGCGGCCGCAGTGGCAGGCGACGGGGCCACAGAACTGACCCGTCGCAGGGGGACCTCGGGCGTCTTGACACGGGGTCGTCGGACGCCCTTTGGCTATTTGGTTCCCGAGGTGGTTGTGACGTGCCGTGTGTTCCGGTGCGTCGTACCCAGGAGGGTGGAGACACCGATGGAGGGTCTGGTAACAGACAGCCGCGGTGGGTTCACGGAAGAGTAACCGTCCCCGTGTTCCCGCCACTAAGCGGCAGAGGCGGACACCGTGGAGTTTTAGTGGGTATATACTCCTAGTCCCACATAACCACTCAGTTTCCCCGTGGCTGGGTGGTATGCGAGTGCATTTCTCCACGAAAAAAAAAAAAAAAAAAAAAAAAAAGGAAAGCATGCAATAATTGTCCTGTTCATACATTGCCTAAAAACACTGGGCATTATATAGATTGCCGGTTTTTCATACATTGCCGGTAACATATATAGTTGCAACTATTAAAGCTCAGTTGAATACATCTTTTGAAACGACTAAAACATACATAAAATACATACAAAATCCCGAATTGAAAATCTCCAAAAAAAATTTAAGTCGTTTCAAAATGGAAAGTCGGACTTATACAACTCCGTCATATATAAATGGATTTGCAAAATGTTTGTTTGTTCGAAGTAGGTTTATTCAGAAATTCCGTTTGGTTCCGATTAAATTTCGTCGAAATCGATTCAGTACTTGGTTTTTAAATCAAAATAACTAGAAAAAAATATGTCATCCAAGTAGGAGATAAACATTCTCGTACATTTGCGATGAAGTCAGTTATAAGAACACACATGGGTATAATAGCTTTGCCTTTGTATTTTTTCCAGGCGAACTAATTATAACGATTCTACCGCTTATCGAGACGGAGGGCATGAGGAAGGAAGACATCCCGGCTCTCGTGGAAAAGACTCAAATCAACATGCAGGAAATATTTTCTCGGACGTCCTCCGAGACGCTGGCTCGACGCACCGAACTTGACAAGCCTCAGTGAAACATTAATGGGTCAGTTTTATAATACGTTTAACCTCTTGGCATAGATATCCGAAGGTCTCCTCGCTTCACTTTTGAATCCTTTATACATTATACTTGTAGATTAAACTAACTAACTTAGGAGCAGTAGAACTTATATGCTACGTTCGTCCTGGGAAGTACTGGCGCAATACCCATTTCTGCCGCTAAGTACCTAATGCATTAGCGTTACTGTGTTTTGAAAGATGAGGTTGCCGGTAAAATTACAGATACTTGAGACATTCCAACCTTCACGTCGCAAAGTTACGGGCGCCATAAAACGTTACTTGGGTCATCCCATATCTAAGCAGGACCCAGGACGTTTTGATTTTGTTATTGGCGGAGGTCACCACTTAACATCACGTGTACAAAAAAGATTTAGTTGAAAACTGAAAAGCTTAAGCATTACGTGTAAAGAGTTATGTTCCAATAAATGGAGCCCTCATTTATTATGTGTTAATATTTATGTATTTACAAAAGAAAAGTATATAAGTAGGTATTATATCAGTTGTCGGGTTCCCATGATACAAGCTATGCTTAGCTTATTTTTGGGATAGATGGCGCTGTGTGAAATGTCCATCAATATTTATTAATTTATTTATTCACATTTTTGGTTTTAGAACTTACCGATTTATTCCCGTTTTAGAACGTGGACATTGCGAAGATATTTTTTTCTGGTTTCAATTTATAGCAGCGAACTTCTTAATGAAATTAGGGGTATATATATATATATATAATTAGTAAGTACCTACGTTTCAAGCTACCAAGTTCCTTCAACGATACATGTTACAGCAATATAAAATCAATATTATCTTTGTACTTACATTTATCGTATCCTACATAAGTAATTTTATTGGTTAGGTATAATGTTCTGTACTATTGTTTTAATTTCACGTCATTTTACTCTCTTTGAAACTTTTATCAATGTTATCGCTGATAAGCCAGATTCCTAGCTTGCGCTCAGGCACTTTTAAATTAACGCTTTAGTATTATTATTTATTAGGATAGCATATAAGTAGTATGTACAGGACCTTCAAATATAGTGCGTTTTCGTTTTTTACTCATAATTTTAGTATCATACAATCAGTGCCTGGGTAAAATGTGGAGCAAAACTCATATGAATGGGGGAATAATACTCAATGGAGTTATTATTTGTAAGGATACAAATTCCTAGATAAAGAACTTTGCGTTTTTTCTACTAAAAAATAGTAGCGTCACAATGAATCAATAGTGCATGGGTTAATAAGGAGCTTCGGAATAAAACCGATAAAATAAGGGAATAATGCGCGAACCCGATATGCGAAACAGTTAGCTTTGTGCGCCCCTTGGCGGCATCCGCGCCCAAGTGTGGTACGACATAACAAGGATGGTATGCTAAGTTTTGACGGAGTCGGAGAGGGAGGTAAGAGGGTAGGTCGAGGGTAGGTCGGTTCGCAGAAAATTTTAAATCATTAGATAAAGAAATACGCACTTTTGAAACAAAAATAGACGATTACGTTGAACGAGTCTTAAGAAAATTAACTTAACTTTGGATTTGTCAAAAATACTAATTAGATGAGTTCCTCTTAATGTCATTTGTCACTTTAATTCTTACCAACTCCTTTATTTGAGTTTCAAACATACGAAACTCATTTTATAGGAAATTCATCTATATTAATGCAGTCCAGCTGATATGGGAATATAGAAGCGCGCGTGATTGTGAACATACAGTTAATCGATCTAGTCATGTCTATGCGTTTTTTATTTGAATAAATTTATTATTATTATTATTATTATTATTATGCAAGGGCGAACGCCCTTTATTAGTTCGTTCGTGAATAGTGAATATTTAATTTAATAATTATTTGTTAATGCGCCTTTATAAATTATTTTAATGCATAGTGCCTTCGCAAAACATGTTGCTATTTACACTAGTTCAGGAGACCTTCAGTTAAGTCTATATAACATAGCAGATAACTACATCTCAAATAAATAACTAATTGCGGCCTTATTGTTCATAGAGATCTCTTCCAGGCAACATTACCACTTTTCTAATAAATTTTTATTTTGTTCCCAGGTAATTCCCCAACTCCCCAATAATCTATCAATAATGAATTCCGTTATTTGAAGAAATAGAGCTGTGATAAACATACCTACATACCTACGCGTTACTGGTGTACAATCTAGGATGTATAATTTATATTTAAATGTCGGGTCTACAAGTGGTTAAAGACTATGTATTTTTTTCTACAATAAATTAATATTAAATGGTTTGTTAGTAACAGTTTTTTTTATTGATTTCTTTATGATAACCCCAAAACATTATTGAAAAATACAAAGTACTTGTAAAGTTTGAATATGTAATTAAATAAGTTGGTTATTGTCTCTGCGCCTATGATTTTCTTCGTGCAAAACAAAGATTTCAGTTCCTCGCAATCAAATACAATAGGCGATAACTAGTATTTTTTCATTTTTTTATTCTATACTGGTATCATATGAGACTTGAGCTAAAGCGGTATATATAGCATTCGAGTCATATTTAAGGTCAAATGTAGTTTTACGTTATCGTTGCACTTAAAAACATTTAATAATTATAAGAAACATAAAATTCTCTATTAAATTTGGCCTCAACCAATATTTTGTACATTCGTTCTGGAGAAAGAGCGATTGATTTAGTATTTTAAACTGGTTTCTTTTTAATAACGATGTGTCAAGTGCACGAAAGGAGCCTGTTTGAGGCGCACTTAAAATTCTTTCACCACACTGGTTCGAGAGAACCAGTGACTCGAATAGATAGATAGATTAATAATGAAACGATCGAAATATTTACAAGGCGCTTTATAAATATGTACCCGTGAGCTATTAACATTATGAAAACTTAATGTACTGATCAATACTCAAAAATAGGGTAACACTGACGGAAATTAAGAAAAAGAAATCGGGTATTATTGCTATATTGTTGAAACAGGCGCAACTTTAACGTTTCATAAATACATACGTTACGACTAGGCAATAAAACCATATTAGAGAATACAAGGCAATACAATAAGTAAAAGGCAGCATATAAAAATAAAACTGATTTAGATTAATCTTACAAATAAAAAGTAAGTTTTACGAGCTGGCAACCCTAGTTGCGTAGCGTAACGTGCCGTGACTTTGGTCGCGCGGACCATAAAATTATTCGAAAATTCATCTCACGAAGGCAGATGAGCTGATAGTTGTGTAATTGCACATACATACAAATCACAACACTGATTTAAATACTAACATACAACAATTAGTGTTAAATTACTTGTAAGATGCGCGTTGAGTCAAGACTACACACCTAGCGTCTAAATAAGTATATTTATTTATATGTCATGGACCAAGTGATTAATCAAGGCATTATACATAATAATAATAATTTATTATATAAATGTAAACAGATTTAATTTCATTTAATTTAATCTATGGTAATTTTATAATGCCTGGGCAATATGACAAAGTGATACAGTAAAAATAGATACTTACGAAAAATACTTAGATGATCTAAAAAAATCTCGTTTAAAAAACATATTAAAAACAGTATCAATATAGAATTGAAGTAGGTATATCATAAAATATCGAAAAGGTTAGAATCATTTGTCGTACCATATACATTCTACAAATACTACTAAATATTATTACAGTACATTTTAAAAATTTAGATAATTTAAGTTAATTACAAAAACGATAGACAAGAACTATCAAAATATATTGCACTTTACAATTTGGATTCAAATATTTTTTTTGTGCAACTCGTTTCTGGTATACAGGCCAACTATTATAAAATAAATTATATACTATATCACAATATACATGATAATTATATACAATTTCAATCAAAAAGTTCATCGGGCCCATTACTTACTATATATAATAATACATGTTTTTCATGAACAAAATACTGTCGGCATAACATAGTAGGCGGGATAAACCAATCACAGTTTTAAATCGTCAAGTTAAGCTTACTGCTAAGTGGAATCGTTTGACTGCAAGAGAGCTGTCAGATTGCAGTTACCAGGGAGTTTGAGCAATTATAACTCTACACTTAGCGTGTACTGGATATACAAGTCTGGTGATTTACAGTATCTAACTGCTATTTGGCAGTTGTGGTGCAGTCGGGATGCAGTGCGTGTAAGTGCTATTTTCCACTAAGCAGGTAATCGCGGGCGACTGCAATTTAGTTTTTTTTTTCGCATACACACATAGGTACCACAGAAAACCAGCGCTGCGCAGCCACACCGCTTATACAGCATATGCTGTTGGTAGCCATTTTTGCAGTTACAAGCCACATTTTCTTTTATTTCTACCTAAGTTTTAAGGAATGTAACACAAAATAAATATTTTTCTTCCTTTCTTTCTTTAGTATCAAGTCGCGGCCGATTCTGTGGGTATGGTCTATTACATCTGAATGAATCGGGAAAATAACTCTTACACAATTATGCGGAATTCAAGTATGGATCAAATTATGTTATCACTTAAAGCGTTCCCAAAGTTTGTTTTGACAAAGTTATTTCTCGATTATTCTCTATACACGAATCGATTCTACGACACGATTCTTCTATATACGAATAATGCACACTGAAATGATATTTTACGCCTAAATTATCCTTGATATTGTGACGACGCATATTGCATAGTATGAATAACATATTATATAATAATAATATTGGTGGCCATTTCCACAGCGCCATCTATCTATCATGAGAACCAGACACAACTGATATAATACTTGTATACTTTTTTCGTAAAAATACATAGAATACATAATAAATACCCAGACAGCACAAACGTCTATGTTCGTCACACAAATGTTTCTCCTGGGTGGGATTCGAACCCACGACCTACAGCACAGAAGACAGAGTTACTACCAACTGAGCTGTGAGGTTATGTTATCCTTAATAGATAAGTTACACCTAAATGTAGTAATATTGTACACAGAACACAGAGCGGAGAGCGGAAAACGGATCAATACAATACAGTATTTTGCAAACACACTTGTTACGAACAAATCGTGTTTGTTTACATGAGACGTTGTCGTATAAAAGTGGTCGCATTTACCAGCATTAAAACTACGCTACTTTTCTTAATACTTTCCAAATTTGATGGTACCTTGATTACTACACTAATATAAAACTTACAATACGTAAAGTAAATTAGGTACGTAAAGTAACTTAGGTACGTAAAGTAACTTACGTACGTAAAGTAACTTAGGTACATAAAGTAACTTAGGTACGTAAAGTAACTTAGACACGTAAAGTAACTTAGGTACGTAAAGTAACTTAAGTACGTAAAGTAACTTAGGTACGTAAAGTAACTTAGATACGTAAAGTAACTTAGGTACGTAAAGTAACTTAAGTACGTAAAGTAACTTAGGTACCTAAGTTCAAAAGACTATTAAGAACAAGTGTGCGTCCACTTTTACCAGCGTTTAGTTACTAGTCTTTAACAAAAACAAACACGTATGCCATTGTGCAAATAAACAGCTCTATAATGAACCCAATTCGATACACAACGAAACGCTCATATGTCACGACACCACAGAGCATGGATAGTTTAGTTCTATACTAGAGGCGATTACAGAATACTGGTCTTACGTGTAGGGTTAACCAGGTGTTAATAACTGACCGTTTATTACACTGGATCCATTATACAGGTTCTAGTATACCGGAACTACTAAATTGAACTAGAAAAATAAACTCTTTTTTTATATTTGTTCCTTGTTTAACCTGCTATCCATCAGTTTTTAATGTGGTAATATGCGTAGAATTTAAATTTATCGATATAGGTATCAAAATTATTGAAAATAACACATTTTACATAGTACATAAATACTCATGTTACTTATAAAGTAGCAGAGTCTGGCTCAACTTATGTAAACCAAGTAGGCCTCTACCAGGAAGCGTCTATAGATTTCTGTGCTCTTTGGCTGATAAATTTTGTATGGGTCATTGGTTTATGTCTTTGCAATGTTAGTGTCTATCGGTTATTAAGATTTCAAGTTAGAAGAGACGAGTTGAATTCAAGAAGTAAACATGGTCGGTACCCAAGCGTAATTCATGGATCATCATACTCATAAAATTGAAAAAAAACTTCAGCCATTTACGTCGAATTCTATTTGTAAGATTTCTGAAATTTTATTGCAATTTGAAGCTTATTTGAGATCTTTTATCAAAAAATTGCCATATAAAAATAAATAAGGTTAATTCGAAAAATATTGTGAGTTTAAATAGTACTTTCTTTATTTTCTGACCTATCATTAAATACGTTCTCACGTTATTTCATTTTGTAAGTTGGTACCGTGGTATTTGGGTAATTCTTATTTCTTCGGGAAAATCATTTCGGATTTTGATAAAAGTGCATTTTTATTGGGGACTGTTAAGGACTTCGAATGGGGTCAGGAGGGGTAATTTACACACAAAATTGATGAGCCTTTAGCAAACTATCACAGCCACTGTGCGTGACTGGAAATCCAAAGTATGCGGCTCAGGAAAGCGGCGGCACTTGCACATATCATGTGCAACTGAATGCAAAGAGGATTGCAGAACATTGCGCACACTGTAATTTTATTGTTAAATGGACTTTAAACATTGTGTACATTGATATTTACCATTTCTGATTGAGTATGGGTGTTAATATGTATTTACAAAAAAAGTATAAGTATTATATCAGTTGTCTGGTTCCCATGATACAAGCTATGTTTAGCTTACTTTGGGGCTAGATGGTGCTGTGTGAAATGACCACCACCGAAACTATAGTAAATAAATAAATAAATAAATAATGGTGGACATTTCACACAGCGCCATCTAGCCTCGAAGTAAGCTAAGCATAGCTTGTATCATGGGAACCAGACAATTGATATAATACTTATATACTTTTTTCGTACCTACATATTATCACCCAGATACAGAAGAAACATCTATGTTGGTCACAGAAATGTTTGTCCTGGGAATTAAACCCACGACTTACGACTTAGAGTTACTACCAACTGAGCTGTGAAGCCAGTCAAAAATACCATAGGTACATTTTAATAATATTAGTCCCGTGTGTATCGTCAAACTTCATTTTGTCGTCACTATAATATAGTCTCCCGTTCATAAACTGCTAAATTAACTGGTAGTTGGCTGTAATACCTAATCGAGTCTTGTGTGTTTAGAAACTTGAAAACAGATTTCTGATTTAGTAAAATCTATCCTTTTTTCCCCGTGTCTAAAAACACATTTACACATATATACTTAAATTGTCATCACTGTAGTTAGATAAGTGTCCCATATATTATTCATGGCATAAACTTAACTACACTTAACTACTTGACATTGGTCAAGAGGGTTGAAACAATTACCGCAGTCGTGACACGTAACTTTTAACATTAACATAATAGTTTAAACATACACTCCTAAATATTAATATACCTACTAGTATTGACCTTTCAGCTAAAACCAAGGTCCGCAGAAAACTTGTGTTTCACTTAACTACGAATGATAATAAAGCGGAAATAAAATAACACCGGAAATAAACGACTTCGTTTTTGAGTAGTGACGAAACGAGTGTACGGTCGGTCATAACGTCAACAGGAATGTTTTTTTTATGTCATTGAAGTGACAGAACGAGCTGACGGCCCACCTGATGTTAAGTGGTAACCGCCGCCAATAGACAACAGCAATACGACTCGAGTCCTCCCACCAAAGTACGAGATGACTCAAGTCGCATTGCGTTACGTCCATCACCTCGAGACGGGGATGTTACGTCTCATGCGGCTGCAATTTCACCGGCACCCACTTCCTTCCACAGCAACACGAGTGCATCACTGTTTGGCGGCAGATACCAGGTGTGGTGGCAGTACTTCTCCGGACTAACTTAGCACAAGTTCTACTGCTATTAAAACGTGTTCATACAGACCGGACACTCGGAACAACTAACGATGTATTGATACACTTAGTCACTGATTAATTTGCATATAAGTCCAGTTATTTACCTACGGCTTTGAACTTATGTTCAGAAACTTTGTAGCTATATTCAAGGTTGAGGTCGCTTAGTTACAAAACTAACACGTTTTTTTCTCTGATGTATAAACAATATTTATAAGCAATGTCACTTTGAGAATAGGTATGCTAAATATTCAATTACAATAATATATTTAATAACGAATATTTTCCTTCCAGTCATTCATATCTGTGACCAAAAAGACTACATGTAGAAAACGACCACGCTACAACATTCGTTAATTAAGACGTCCAAAAATCGGAAGTGAATCATAAATTTAAAAAGATCAATTATTTGTCAAATAAGTTCTAAAAAGGTTAATACCGACATCTATTACCTGGTTAAAACTAACTTATCTATTACCCGGTTATAACCGATACATCGAATACCTAGTTAAAACCGACATATCTATTACCTGATTAAAACAGACACCTGTTACCTCAAACTAGGATAGTGGCACGGATATGGCACTGCATCTGTTCAGTCGACAGTCGCCAGGGGGTAGTCGACGGGCAGCGAGCTCAGGACGTCCTTGGACAGTTCTTTATATGCCGTCTCCATTATGTTTCGTACCTTCACAATGAGGTCTGGCACATCGTCCATCGTGAGGCCCACTGTAGGCACAGGATCCAGACACTGTATCACCACGTGCCCTGGAATTTGATACCAAGACAATTATACAATGGAAATGCCAATAAGCTAATAAACAATCTAATCTAATAATTTTTTCCTTAAGTGTTAAAATTGTTAGGTTTGACACCTTTATTTTGTTAAGATAACTATATTTTGCTAAGTTTATAGAGTTGATTGAGAGGGTTTTACCCCCTAACCCTATTTTGTGTCTAGAAAGTTTATAATTCGGTTGGTGGATTAGGATTACACGTGTTTTATTTCGCTTTGATGACGGACGGGAGCCGGTCGAAACCACGGGCTAACGGTGGTTATTAAAGGAATATTTTGAAAAATGTGTTTGATATATGACAAACTAAAAATGGGTACAAATATTTTGAATGAAAAACTCATACTGAACCCATTTTTTTATTCTTATCTCTGCGTAAATATCGTAGCAAGTCAATGCCCGTCTTAGCAAGGCATTAATATCCAAGCTTCCAGCATACGGACTTCCCGAGAAATTATGCAATTGGACAGCCAGCTTTTTATTGGAGCGGAGCATAAAAGTCGTAATAGACGGTTCTTGCTCTGCCACAAAGCCCATAAATGCTGGTGTCCCACAAGGCTCTGTGCTATCACCAACACTGTTTATTCTGCATATCAATGATATGTTACGTGTCCGTAATATTCATTGCTATGCAGATGACAGTACTGGTGATGCTCAATACGCAGGCCGTGCAAATATTTCTCGGGTCTCTGTGCAGCAGTGCCGAGGCAATCTCGTTTCTGAGATCGGGTCATCTCTGGAGCAGGTCTCGGACTGGGGTGAACAAAATCTTGTCCAATTCAATCCGAGGAAGACACAGGTTTGCGCGTTCACCGCCAAAAAAACTCCGTTTGTCGAGGCTCCTACGTTCCAGAACACTTCCCTTAGCATCTCAGCAAGAATTGGAATCCTTGGTGTCGACATTTCGAATGACGTCCAATTCCGTGGTCACTTGGAAGGCAAGGCCAAACTGGCCCCAAAAAAAAACTCGGAGTCCTGAACAGGGCGAAGCAGTACTTCACGTCAGGTCAAAGACTTATGCTTTACAAAGCGCAGGTACGACCCCACGTGGAGTACTGTTCCCATCTCTGGGCTGGGGCGCCTGAGTATCAGCTCCTTCCACTTGACCGGATTCAGCGCAGGGCAGTTCGAATTGTCGACGATTCCAAGCTTACAGACGACCTAGAGCCCTTAAGACTACGGAGAGACGTAGGTTCTCTGTGTGTGCTCTATCGTCTGTACAATGGGGAGTGTTCTGATGAACTGTTTAGTCTGGTGCCCGCGGCTAAGTTTCACCACAACACCACACGCCGCAAAACCAGATACCATCCGCACCACCTGGATGGCTGGTTGTCCACCACCACTCGCTTCTCGCGATCATTCCTTCCACGCACCTGTCAGCTATGGAATGATCTGCCTTCAGCCGTTTTCCCAGGGAGCTTCGACATGGCGACCTTTAAGCGTCGGGTTAATGCCTATCTTAATGGCCGGCAGCGCATTAGCAATGCCTCTGGTGTTGCAGATGTCCATGGGCGACGGTGACCACTTTCCATCAGGTGGCCCGTTAGCTCGTCTGCTAGTTTTTAACATAAAAAAAAAAAAAAAAAAAAAAAAAAAGCTATTCACGCGCAACGCAGATTAAATTATCTATCTCAGACGTCACCATTATCCGATTTTTCTGAACGATAAATCATAAAAATAAATTCAATTAAGTTATCTTCAATTATATCAATTAGGCTCTGTCAGCCATATACGGATAATAAAACATGAAAGAATGACAAAAATATTCACCTTAAAATACACGACACATTTCTGAAACTACAGAACCAGATGATACCTAGTGTAGTTAGTATTCCTAGCGATACTAGAATGTAAACGGAATAAAGTAGCACTACAGCAATGTTCAGAGTAGGGTTTTACTGTTCACAGAGCTATTGTTAGGATTTTTATTTTGTCTAACTTTGTAGAGGCAAAGTCTAATGTTGGTAGATTTCATAAGTTTTTGCGATATAACTAAATATGAAAACGGTTAAGCACTAAACAAATAGTAATAACATATAACGTTAATTATTAAACACTGTTTAGTCATGTAATTTAAGGGCGTTGACTGCGTCGCGGCGTTTTCGGCGTTTATTAATGTCGAAGTTTTTATTTTGTACATTGTTTTATTGTATTAGTCCCTTAGAAAATAATTAAAGCTTTTTTAAAACATGTTTTTATTGAAGCCATGTTATAAACGAATATATTAAATTTAGGTTTTTATTAAAGTAATCCAATGCCATATGCTAAGTATCTATTTAATTAAGTAGAAATACACACCAATATATAATTTCACACTAATAGAAATAAACGTAATATATCTTATCGCTGGAAGTGATTTAATATTTTGTTTTGAATTATTTGTTATCAATAAGCTTATCTTATTATTGTAAAGAAAATACTTCGATCCGATTAATCACTCTCCAGTGACATTCCTCGGTAGCTACGTTACACCCATCCGCACGACAAGCTTTTTGATACCAAATCTCTCTACAACACGACTTAAATAAAGAAATGCTTTTATGAAGGTTTCTATCATTTATTTTATTACTGACTTATCCTACATCTAGGCACGTTGCAGACCAATGCATACGATGTCTATCTAGTCTATATAACTCGTCAAGACAAATCCAACGAGCCCACAAAGTTAAAGGAGTTCCTTTGACCTTCCGGCCATTTTCATCGAAGTTACATATGTGTTCCCAATTTCAGCTCAATCGCTTGGTCACTGTCACACACACCTAAAATGCAGTGGCAATATTTGACCACAACTAACATGCTAACAAAAGCTTGTAAAATGGTGGGATTTAAGATGTTAAATATTTACACGAATCCATTCTGGACCTAACTTTGATGCAAAGATCCAAGTCCGTTTAAGCCATCTTTCATCATCATCATCATTTAACGCACCTTCGTGAACGGCAGCATTCGGATAAAACCTCTTCAGTGTTAAACAATCAATTACCTTTATTGAAAATATATCTTTTGGCGTTGATAAAGTAGTAAGGAGAGAACACGACGGGGATGATTGGCACTTGTGCGGCGACTGCGATGTTGAACGCACCTTTCTTGAAAGGCAATAATTGGGTAAAATCTTTGTTCCGTGTCCCTTCGGGAAACAGCCAGATTTTCGTCTGAAAAAAAAACATGAACGTAAGGAAATCCGTATGAGGTTATAGCGTTCCCCTCATTCTGAATTTACGTAATCAAAGGCGAGCAATTTGAGATGCTTGGGTGTGCAGGTGTGTATGCAATTTTTGATGCAGGGGACTATAATAAATAAATACTAGTTAGTGGATATAACGCACAGCGCTATCTAGCCTCAAATTAAGCATATGGGCACGCTATGGGAACTGGGTAACTGACAAACTAAAAATAAATAATGGTGGACATTTCACACAGCGCCATCTAGCCCCAAAGTAAGCTAAGCATAGCTTGTATCATGGAAACCAGACAACTGATATAATACTTATATACTTTTCTTTTGTAAATACATACATATAATACATATTAACACCCAGACACAGAACAAACATCAATGTTACAAATGTCACATAAATGTTTGTCCTGAGTGGGAATCGAACCAACGACCTACAGCGCAGAAGGTAGGGTTACTAACCAACTGAGCTATAAGGCCAAAAAATATAACATATTAACGATTAGGCAAAGAACAAACATGTCATCACAAATGTTTGTCCTTGGTAGCAGTGAACCCACGACCTATAGCGCAGAAGGCGTAACCCTGCCTTACTGAGTTGCGAGACCAGTAAATACGCTAATAATGAAAACAATGCTGAGACCTGCCTATATGCAAATAAATATTTTTATACATTTCAAATGGTCGTTTTTTTACGGAAAACATAATTAATGATTCAATTTGCATTTTTATTAAAGTATTTTAGTATCCAAGTATTTATTTAATGATGAAATATTTTTTTGCACATAGGCGGATGTGAAAAAATAATCTTACTAATATAAATGCTAAAGTTTGGATGGATGGATGTTTGTTATCACGCTTGTTAGAACGGCTGAAATGATCTGATGAAATTTGGAAAGAGATAGATTAAAGTCTGGAATAGCACACAGGCTACTTTTTATTACGGAAGAATCCAGTGATTCCGTGGGATGACTTATCCATCGCGGGCAACACCGCGGGGCGCAGCTAGTGTTTTTATACATGATGAATGGAAGTTTTTACGAAGAACATAACATATTAAAACATCAATTTGCATTTTTATTATTCAAGTATTTATTTGATATCTACGTCATAGTCTCAATAGAGGTTTTAAAATTTGTTGTTTATAATAAAATTAATGCAATAGAATAAATTAACTTATAATTTCACGGCAAAAACAATACGAGAACATAATCTGAATAAACATCGGATAAAAAGCAAGGTAAATTGATTCACGTTTTGAAATGTCAGGAAAACTTACGATAAAATGCAACAAATTCGGAAGTAATCAATCAAAGGATATTTTCAATGTCATTTAGTTTCAAGGCAGCCAATCAGCAGATCTAACATATTTTTAATTTGAATATCTTACAGAATCGCCTCATGACACGGTAACCTTTGCCCAAAACAAAATCAATACGACTTGGGTCCTCCTCTAAGTAGGTATAGGAAGCCCCAGTCATAGTATTGCGCCCGTAACTCCTATAAAATATCTTCCTTACTTAATAAGGGGGTAGCTAGCTTCGTGCTTCGTAATTGTTTCAATTTTTCAGTTGTTTTTACTGTCTTGATAAAACAACTTCTTATAGTAGTCCCGTAAAATAAGTTTTGAGATTTTAAACAACTGATAATTTGGTTTTAAAGAAATACAATATTTATATTTTAGAAGCCTTTCATTTTGTTAGGATTTCTTGATTAGGTGTCGGATGCTGAGAAAAAACTAGGTGAGAAACAAGATTTATGTCGCTGGACGTCAAGTTATGAAGGAACTCTCTTGCTTTATGTTTGCTTATATAGCTACATAATTTAACAATCTAATACTCCAAATGTAATTTTACTTTACAGTCTTTAGTTTATTAGCCTTTTGTAAGGTTTGGCCTAGACCTAACGCCATAAAATGCATACCTTTATCTTAACCTATCTGTCGCTCATAAACGCTGTTTGGTAGAACAAGAAGCAACGCTCAGGAGCAGTCATCTAGAGTTGAAGCGTTTATTAAGCGTTTTAAAATAGCACTTGTTCGAATGAGTAATTTAGTTGTAAGATTTGTGCTGGCTTAGGGGGGAAAGGCTATGCAAGAATAAGTCAAAATCACTTGCCTTATTTTTTACCATCACTTCGGAAGTAATCTTCAGTTGCTTGTAGGCGTCTTTCGAGTTGTTTCTATCGATGAACACGACTCCAGCCAAATACGCGGCCAGGCCGAATGGCCACACGTAGAATATTTCTTTTCTGGCGATGGCCGCTATCTTGTCAGCTATGTGCCAAATGTTGAACATTCCTGTAAAAGGCACAAGTTAAAAGAGGTCTCTTGTCTAATTACGACCGGCGATATTCTCTATAGGGGGAGTTGATCTGTAGACTGGTATGAAATATCTACGGAGGAAGAATCCTATAATAGTGGAAGATTTGTGGTCAAATGCTTGCCTATCGATAAAAAAAAAAAAAAAGATTTTCAAATTCAAATTCAAATTATTTATTGTGAAACACAGGTAGTAGGATGGTAAAGATAAGTAAGGTTAATGCCCACTGTGTTTTACCTAAGTAGCAGGTATACAATCTTTAGAATTATACTATTTACATTAAAGATGTCCAACATAAAATCAAAATTAATAATACCTAAATATAACACAAAATTATTCTTATATCGTCAATAATTCAAGTATATAATGGAGGAATTTCATTTTAAATGATTGTCATTCAAATATTCATCAACGCTATAATATGCCTTAAGTACGAGGAAATTAAAAAGTTTCCTTTTAAAACCATTTATGTCATGTCGCGAGGAAGTTTGTTAAAAATTCTTGGAGCCATTCCATATACGCTTTTCGATAGCATTGCAGTTCTAGCACTGAATGCACACACCTTATGTGCATTTCGAACAGAACTTGATACGTCTCAAACAAAAAAGGATCACACAAAGAGGTCACATTTTTTTTTTCATTTGATTGTTGTCTTCTATTATTTTTCCGCCGGAAACTAGCAAGTACCGGCCGTGACGTCAGGTCTACGCAGCGCCACGATTATTGGTCACGAATTCACCTTACGCCGGAAACTAGCAAGTACCGGTCGTGACGTCAGTACTACGCAACGCCACGATTATTGGTCAAGAATTCACCTTCCGCCGGAAACTAGCAAGTACCGGTCGTGACGTCAGTACCACGCAGCGCAACGATGATTGGACAAGAATCGTCTCCCGCCGGAACTAGCATCCAGTGGTTGTAACGTCGGTGCAACTATAAAAAAAGATACGATAGGTGGGGAAGGGGCTTTTTGGTTCGTGAGCCGTCGTCAAGACAAGAACGAGGAAGAGCCCTGCCAGAAATAATATTTGTATCACGCAATATTAGTTCCAGGCATATATTCCGAGTGAACCTTGAGTATGGTTGTCAATAATAAAATACCAATTAATATAGGAAATCTATAATAAAACAAAATAAGACGTTATTATTGTGTAGATATTATAATATATGTATATTGTGTTTAATAAAGTGTTGCTTTTTTTCATCAGAAGTGCTAATTGTGCTACGCCCACAACATGCCACGTAGCCGCAAGCGGAGATCGAGAAAGGCTTCGAGCAGTTCAAGCACGTCCTCCAGCTCCAGAAGTAGCAGCAGCAGCAATGAAAATGTACGCCGCCGCAATAAGCATAAACGACGTCGTAAAGGATCGCCAACCGTAAGCCAGAATGTTGTACTATCTTCAGTAATTCCCGAATTTGACCCACTCGTCGACAGTATAGATATGTGGTTAAATGTAGTCGAGGCCAACGCTCGTGCATTCGGATGGTCCAATAACATGACAAAATATCAGGCGCTTCAGAAATTACGTAACACAGCAAAAACGTGGCTGGATTCATTGCAAAAAAATGAAACTAAATGGACCACGTGGAAGTGGAACCAGTGGCGTGATACGTTGTCTGATACATTTCAAGTAAAACGTAACATGTTTAAATCGCTTAAAGAATTAGTCGATGCTAAACCACAACCTAATCAGTCATTATATGAATTCTTTTTTCAACAAAAGGCTAAAATAGACCGTTTGCAGTTAGGATTCCGGGAAAGAGATATAATATCGGTAATAGTAGGTTCCATTGGTGATACAAACATTAGCGTCGCTGCCGAAGCAGGCAATTTCCGGTATTGTGACGATTTAGCTTCCTTTCTACATGGTAGAACTTATACTCCTACGGAAAAGGAGGTACCTCTAAAAGCATTTCCTGCAAAACATTTAGCACGACCTAGTTGCCAAAATACAAATAAACCCGATATTAAATTAGAGCCGTCTGCTAGTGCCAGTAATATATCGAATATTACATGTTATCGTTGTGGAGAGGCGGGTCACAGAAGGAACAACTGCGCAGTTAAAGATAGTGTTAGATGTCTGTCGTGTAATAAGCTAGGGCATTTAGAGGCTGCTTGTAAATCTAAACCGAAACCGAAAACCGAGAAAGATTCGAACGCTGAAGTAAAAATGATTTCTAATTCTAACACGAAACAAAAGTTTTATAAAAAAGTATTTTTAAATGAAATTGAACATCAAGCATTTTTTGATATGGGAAGTGACTGCTCACTAATAACAAATGCGCTAGTGAAACAATGCAAACTACAAAAGTTTATCTTAAATAGTCCTGTTAATCTGGTAGGATTCACAAATGAATCATCTGTTCAAGTAGCTGAGGCTGTAGCGCTTAGGCTTCGGGTAGATTCAGTAGAGTTAGTTATAACACTGTATATTATTGATGTTCTATCCGGCTGCGACATTCTGATTGGGCGAAACTTTACTGAAGATAAAAGTATCATGTATGTTCGTATGGGAGATAACTTAACTTTTCAAACGGTTCAAGCTTTAAATGTTTATCTTGTGAACACCATTGACAATGTATCTCCTGACCATGAGTTACTGTTAAAGAACATTCTATCAAAGTACCCTCAATGTTTTTCACAAGATTTGTCATGTTTGGGGAAAACATCGTGTGTGGAATTAGAAATACAGTTAACATCATCAAAACCAATTTGTTTGCGGCCATATAGAATGTCAGAGTCGGAAAGAACGATCATGCGAGATATAACAGATGAGCTGTTAAGAAATGGTATTATTCGGAACAGTAATTCCTCCTATGCTAGTCCTGCTCTTTTAGTAGACAAAGCTTCCGGGGCCAAAAGATTATGTGTAGACTATAGGCATCTAAATAAAATTACTGTTAAAGAAAAATATCCAATGCCCATGATAGAGGACCTCATTGACAGATTGCAAGGCTGTAAATTTTATACTTCGTTAGACCTACAAAGTGGGTACCATCAAATTTTAATTAAAGCTGAGGATGTGCACAAAACCGCCTTCATAACAAATGATGGCCATTTTGAATATTTGAGAATGCCCTTCGGTGTTTGCAATGGGCCAGCAGTTTTCCAAAGATTAATGAATACTGTTTTGGGTAAACTACGTTTTGGGAGAGTAATATGCTATATGGATGACTTATTAATTGCAACTAAGAGTATAGAAGAAAATATTGTTTGCTTAGAGATGGTATTAGACATTTTTACAAAAAACGGATTAACTATCAATCTTAATAAATGTAAGTTTTTTAAAGATAAAATTACGTTTTTGGGCTATGATATCTCTGAAGAAGGTGTACGCCCTAGTTCTCATAAACTAGATGCCATTGCTAAATACCCGACCCCAAAAACAGTCCATCAGTTAAGGCAATTTTTAGGATTAATAAGTTATTTCAGAAAATTTATAAAAAACTGTGCTCTCCTCTGCAAACCACTGACAAGTTTACTAAAAAAAGGAGCAATCTGGCAATGGGGACCTGAACAAATCGAGTCTGAAAAAAGTTGTAAAGATGCATTGATCAATAACACAGTACTAAACGTCTTCGACCCCAAATTACCTATAATATTGTATACCGATGCAAGTCGTGAAGGGATTGGATGTATTCTTGTTCAGTCTACTAATGCGGGCGAAAAACCCGTATATTTTTACAGTCGGCAAACAAGTAGCGAAGAAAAGAAATATCATTCTTTCGAACTAGAACTTTTAGCAATAGTAGCAGGGTTGCAAAAATTTCGTCATTATTTAATTGGGACCAACTTCAAGATTACTACTGATTGTAATGCTGTACGACACGCCTTAAGCAAAAAGGAAATAATACCTAGAATTAGTAGATGGGTTTTGTATACACAGGATTTTACATTTGAAATCGTTCACAGAGCAGGTTCTCAGATGCAACACGTTGACGCCTTGAGCAGAAACCCTGTTGAAAATATTACCAGCGTAAATGTGACTCAAAATATAAACTCAATAACCGAAGGTGACTGGTTGCTATCAGTTCAGTTACAAGATCCGGGAATGTGTAGTATCAGAGACATATTACAGTCAGGTGAGGCCGAGACGAATAAACAAATATTTAACGAATATGAATTGTTAGGAAACAAAGTTTATCGCAGGACCGAATTCGGGAGAAGATGGTTAGTGCCAAAGCAGTGCATATGGTATATAATTCGGGCAAACCATGATGATGTAGGGCATTTTGCTGTAGATAAAACTGTCGAGAGAATCAGGGCAAAATACTGGTTTCCGAATTTGAAAAAAACTGTCACTAAATATATAAAAAACTGCTTAAATTGTATTTATTACAAAAACATTCACGGCAAAAAACCAGGTAAATTATACCCAATACCAAAATATTCTAGACCTTTTCACACTCTGCACGTAGATCACCTTGGTCCGTTTGTTAAATCTACACAACAAAACAGCTATCTTTTAGTACTGGTAGACTCTTTTACCAAATTTGTATTTATTTCGGCGGTAAAAAACACTAAAAGTAAAATAGTTATCAATGAATTAAATAAGATATTTAAAATGTTTGGAAACCCTAAACGTCTTGTATGTGATGCCGGTAGCGCGTTCACGTCAAAATTATTCACTAATTATTGCAATGATCGGAATATACGCCTTCATATTGTTGCCACTGCTGTACCTCGTTCGAATGGCCAAGTTGAACGCTATAACCAGACAATTCTAGAAGCGTTGCGCAGTATGAGTGCTGATACGGATAATAACAAATGGGACCAACACATAACGAGTATACAACAAGGAATAAATAGTACGATCAATAAAACCACATCTGCTGTACCGAGTGAGGTTTTCTTTGGGTATAGGATCCGAATGAATAACGATGCGATCACTGACAGTGAATACACTGAACAAACTGTAGATGTCACGGCATTACGAAACACTGTTGATACAAACATAAAGAAAAATGCCGAAAGACAAAAAACATCCTTCGACGCAAAAAGAAAAGATGCCCCTATTTATGCTGTTGGAGATTTGGTAGTTCTTAAAAACCCTAGCCACTCCAATGATGGCCAGAGCACAAAGTTGATGCCTCTATACAAGGGACCATTCCAAGTATCAAAAGTATTGGGTCACGACAGATATCAAGTGACAGACATGAGAGGAGCTGAAAGATCTTCAAAACAATATGATGGAGTCGCGTGCGTGGAGAATATGAAGCCATGGATTTATATTGCTGAGTAAGTCCGGGTGTTGTCAGGTAAAATTTGTGATATAAATAATATTTAAATGCTATGGTTTAAATTACTAGCCTTTAATAATGACGGCAACTTGAATGAGTCAAATGTATTCCTTTCAAACATAGGGGACGTATCGTGGAGTGCTTGATTTAAAAGGCCACAACAGACATCCGCGTGAACACTGTTGTAAGTGATGATACACAACTAGATTGATTCTGTATGAACATCATCTAGTTCAAGTCACAGGCGTGTGGATGAGCATGTTGACCGTTGACGGGACATCAAGCTCTACACTGTTAAATCGAGCACCTTACATACAGTCCGCCGGTTTTAAACATTTGGCTAGATGTACGGAATCTACTTAAAAATGTTTCCTAAATTTATCATTAATGTTTTCAGGAATACATCAGACTAAAACGCGGTTCGAGGTCGAACGCGTGGGCAGGACGGCCGGGTGTTGTCTTCTATTATTTTTCCGCCGGAAACTAGCAAGTACCGGCCGTGACGTCAGGTCTACGCAGCGCCACGATTATTGGTCACGAATTCACCTTACGCCGGAAACTAGCAAGTACCGGTCGTGACGTCAGTACTACGCAACGCCACGATTATTGGTCAAGAATTCACCTTCCGCCGGAAACTAGCAAGTACCGGTCGTGACGTCAGTACCACGCAGCGCAACGATGATTGGACAAGAATCGTCTCCCGCCGGAACTAGCATCCAGTGGTTGTAACGTCGGTGCAACTATAAAAAAAGATACGATAGGTGGGGAAGGGGCTTTTTGGTTCGTGAGCCGTCGTCAAGACAAGAACGAGGAAGAGCCCTGCCAGAAATAATATTTGTATCACGCAATATTAGTTCCAGGCATATATTCCGAGTGAACCTTGAGTATGGTTGTCAATAATAAAATACCAATTAATATAGGAAATCTATAATAAAACAAAATAAGACGTTATTATTGTGTAGATATTATAATATATGTATATTGTGTTTAATAAAGTGTTGCTTTCTTTCATGATGTTTAGGCCCGAACCGGCCTGTTAATGTCGTATGTTTTTTTTCTATTTGTATTAGCCGGTTTTTTTTATACGCATATATCTAGAGAAAAAGTCATTCATTGACTGCACTGCACACCTCTTACCGATTTGGATTTGGATTCCGACTTCGGATTGGAAGTTTGTACGAATTGTACGCTGGCAAAGTGTTTTATTTTAAAACTAGCTGTTTCCCGCGACTTCGTCCGCGTGGCATTCGGTTTGATCGTGCACCCCTATTTTATCCCTTGGAAAAGTAGCCTAAGTTACTCCTTATAACATCAGCTATTTGCCAGTGAAAGTCCAGTTAAAATCGGTCCAGCCGTTCCGAAAATTAGCCGGAACAAACAGACAGACAGACTAAAATTAAAAAAAATGTTGTTTTGGTATATGTACCGTGTACACATCCATATAGTAAAAAGCGGTTATTTTAATATTACAAACAGACACTCCAATTTTATTTATTTGTATAGATGATAGTAAAAGCATTCGGGATGCAATATGTGTCATTTAGTACTTGACCCATTAATTATCGGTACCACCGTAACTGAAAAATGGTGGATCTTGGCTATTATGAAGTTAGCTGAAATGGGCATGCCGTCTTTTTTGTATAATGAAGTATAAGAGAAAAATATGCAGGCGACTTAAGGGCTGCTAATTGCTATATATACTTTGTCCCCAGAAATCTCTCGTACAGTCGTACTTAATTTTAATTTTAGTCAAAAATATTTTTATGACATGTGGGAACTACTTCTCATAAAAAACTGTTGGAAACATCTGGGTTTTAATATGTATTATATGTATGTATTTACAAAAAAAAGTTAATAAGTATTCTATCACTTTTATGGTTCCCATGACACAAGCTATGCTTAGCTTACTTTGGGGCAAGATGGCGCTGCGTGAAATGTCCACAATTATTTATTTATTTATTTGAAAAAAATCACAATGATGTCCACAATTTGTCAAAATCAAATAACCTTAAAAATAAAAAAAATAAAATTAAAAGATACGTAAATAAATGTAATTTCCTTAGTAGGTAAAGTTACCTAGGCAACTTTTTATTCAGATATTCGTCATAATTATAAAAGGTTTCCTCGATACACTACTGTGTAATAAAAAAAAGGTGAATTGCACGGCAGAAAATAACACGGACCTCTATGCGGGACCTGATGTGGCAACATTCAATCAATTTTCTCCAACTATGAACAAAGTTTGTTAAAATAAAAACAATAAAGTCACTAACAGCGTCAAATTGAGCAATAATTAGGTAGGTACGCGTGACCTTATATTTCGAATATTGCCTCCTAACTGGCCACATCTCCAAGCAATTTCGTTATGAATTCTATAAATAAATAAATAATAATATGTTTATATTGGTGGACATTTCACTCGGTGTCAACAAGGTCTAAACTAAGCATAGTTTATACTATAGGAATCAGATTATTGACAGATATACATACTTTTTGTAAATAACTTTTTTAAACCCCACAGATATTAAAAGATTAAAATCACATAGAAACATCTTCGTTGGGTGGCAATCGAGCCCACGACCTACAGCACAGATGGTAGAGTTACTTACAACTGAGCTAAAGCCAGTCTATCGAAATAAAATCTAAGACTGTGTCACAAAATAAAAAAGAAAGACTTATGCAAATATTAATTAGCCTTTAACTTATTAACTTCCATTAAGTAAGCTAGCTGCAAGATTTCCTAAAAATATAAAAATAAAATAAAATAATTACAAATAATAATAGTAATTGTAATAGAATAATTTTACTCAGAATATGCTGAGCCAACCCCTTTTTCGGCACTGGAGGCGCAGGTACATATTGTATTTTTTTTTCATATTTGTTAATTTTAGTCATTGCTCTTTTGTGTATTTGTGTCCTGCGTGCCGAATAAATGTTATCTATCTATCTATCTAAAATTAGTAAATAATTTTATCCATTTTTAAAATGAGAATCGAGATTATTCCGATATGATAGTTAAGTAGTGAATTAAATGGTGTAGGGAGTCTGATCCGTCAAGCTGCAAAATAGGCAACATTTTGACTTATCGCCTCAATGTTTAATACGATTGTTTTTGTACTTACGCCATACTGGAAATCTGAGTAATCTAACAGCCATAAACCATATATATAATAATTGTGCAAATTTATGTAGCACTTATAATTTTTGTACTGTACTAGCAGAACCCTGCAGGAGATGAGACCAAACATTTTCCTCATAATGCTTAATGGCGATTCTAGAAAAGATTTTTCTAAATCACTTAAGGTTCGTTAATGTGATATTTATGCAATATATTGCATATATGGCTAATAAATACTGAATTATGGTGGTTTATGTAGAATAGCAAATAGCATTAATTAATAATAGGATAACTACCATCATATTAACAGTGAAAAAAAATATGTGTCAACTGGTTATACATGAAAATGAGTGAATAAAGTTAATGCACATACAATTAACTATAAATTATTATACTTCTATCAGCTGTGAATACTAACTATAGACGGTAAAAAACAAACACTAATATTATTAATTCCATTTAGTCCATATGAATAGAACCAGAACTTCAACTTACATTTTATATATCTATAACTTACTGGTAGCAAAACTGCTTGCCAAGCAAATCTTGCTTACATACCCAACCAGCGCAAATATAGTCCAAGCTACAGCTGGGGTAGTTAGTTTTTAAGGACAATGCAAAATCTCCTACACATGAGTCAGTGCAGTCCCAGCCAATAAAAATTAGACTTAAATTAGGGACATGAATTTGTAAATTTTTTTTCTTCTGTTAGGTCAATTAGTATCATCACCAATGTATGAGTTACATATTTACCGAGTATGTCAATTGAGGATTGGTGGTTGGAGACAACAACTGCTCCTCGGTCCTCCACCAACACCTTCCCATTTTTAAGGTGCCATTGCACTTCAATCACTCTGGTCACATGTTTCACTATCTGAGCAGCGACTCTGTATGAAAAAAGAATTTAGTCAACATTATAAAAGAAATTAGTAGCCAAATACTAATACATAAATTTTATTTCTAATGATTATATATTTTTTATTTATTTACTATTGATCAGTTTCAATAATATTGAGGATATCAGCCAATTTATTATTTTATTTAATAGAAAATAATTATTAATATACAAGTGTGTAATATATGTACACGTTTTATAAATTATAAATAATATTTTTTTCTATTTATATCATTAACTAAAAAAAATCATAAACTAAAAATATAATCTGAATAATTTTGAATCTGTTATTGGCTGTAAGAGTAATTTTAAGTAAGTACCTAAGTAATTTTAAGAGCTGTAGATTCTATTGAAAAATAAAATTAAAATAAAATAATAAATAAAAGGCAAATTAATTATGGGTTGACATCGTCAATAACCCAGGGGTTCAAAACTATTAAATATTCTGAACTCTTTTCAGTTAGCCATTATCCCTAAGATGAATCATTTCTACGTTTAGATATTGTTAGGGCAGCTACTGAAAAATTATTCTGCATTACTTACAGCGAATTTTTGACATTTTTCGGATTGAAAACAAAAAATGGCAACAACATAAGACTCGTTATAGAAGTCCAAATGTAAAATATTAGGAATTTTGATTTAAACTTCACGAAATTCGGTGTTTCAGATATTAATTGTTTGAACACATATGTGACCAACGTGATAATAAGAGCGTAAATTATTTTATCCCACATTTTAGCGGATATTATTGCGAATACAATACCGATATGCAGTAAATTTAATTTAAAAACAAAGCGCGATATGAAAATGACGCTAGCAGCTTTATAATTTATAACCCGCTCGCTCAAATTCACTCCGCAAACTGCGGCGGCACAGATTAATTGATTATGAGTGTACGGTTCACTTCACAATAACAGTTTGCATGTCAATGTCAGTTACATATCAGTAGTACCAACCGTACGTCTGATTACACGTAACGAGTCATTAGTATAATATTCAGCATACCATATTCAGATTCAGAGTAGTTGTACGCGATTACACCAAGTTATAAATTAATTATGAAATGTTGTATCCACTGTTTTCGTTTATTGTTTACATCTAAAACATATTGTGAGAACAGTTGAGTTCAAAATTAGCAGAAATCTTTACTTATTTGAAACAGGTATATAAATAATGAAATAAATATTGGTCTATATTTCTCACTATATAATTCTTTTTTTTTTTTACTAAATTTTCTTAGGCGATGATTCCATAACCGACAAAGGAACGAGAATTGAGAGTAAAATTGTAAGGACGCTTCTCGTTAATGCACATTTCGATGCATGAGGAGAAAGATATGACGTAGATAGAAATAGAAAGAGAGTTATATATTCCGATGCCACAGAAGTGGAGTAAATGAGAGCGATGTACACCAGAGTCGCACATGTGCGCGTAGTTTTCAAGAAGTTTCTCTTCGATCACGTTAACGGTGCTGCACGCGCAATTTTGTTTCTAAATCCACGCATGCAAACATATTATCATGCAGTACATATGAATACCTGGACATATAAAAAATGTTTGACCTGGGCGGGAGTCGAATCCAAAACCAACAGTGCAGAAGGCAGACTTACATTAGCAAAGGAAAGTCAATAAAAAGCTTTTTGTCGTTTTGTACGTGTGTGACTTCTCTTATAACTGTTCTCTCATGATGGTACTTACTACACGAGCAAACTCGCTGGCAGGTGTATGATGCACTAATTAACGTTGTTGATACATGAACATGGCTGTCCACAGGCAATGCCATGTGCGTGTAGCTGTACTCTGGTGCAAACACCAAAAAAAGTTTCATGCGAGTTGTCACCTTGACAGTGACATTGCTTACATGAGTAGTATAAGTTTTAGTAGGTACTTCTTAGTTTGTGTGGCTAAGACACAAAAACAGACAGATATAAGAATTGAACTAAAATAATAAAGTGTGAATCAAAATATTACGTATTTCTAATTAATACAGGAGTAGCATAGATTAGAATTTGAAATCATCTTAAAAAAAGGATCTCTAAAGAAGAAATAGATAACTTATATCATATTATAATTGTGTTCATAAAAATAAACTTATTTTGTGTAGAAGAATGTTCATAGCACTAACTTGCTTCCAATTTGACATGTCGAGAAACGCTCATGAAAGTACTCATGATGTGCTCATGAAGTTACCAGTATCAAGTAATATTGAGCCTCAAGCAGGTCCATCACAACCCTTATTGGGAAATTGAAGCTAACAGGTCGTGTTCCACACAGTCATGATAAAAACAGACAGAGGGAGACATAAACCACCTAAACTATAGTGAAGAAGAGGATTAATTCAAAGGCTTAAAAGACCATGTTGAGTAATTCCACTTAAAGGTTGCAGGAATTAAAAAGGTTGAGCAACCTATGGATTATTATTTATTTGCTTGATCTGTTACTGCAGACTATTAAGGTGAGCTTATTTAAACATAATGCTATAGATATGTATCTTATCGTAATGTAGATAATTATGCATGACCCTCACAAATGAAGATAGTCTTTTTAGTCTATAGCATTGGCTCCCATACCATTCTATCCAAAACGGCAGTGAGTCAGGGCTATTCTGCCTTCAGGTAACCTTTAGGCCAGGGCCATTCTGCCTTTGGGGTTTCTTAAGCCTGTTGCGCTGGCTTCCATACCATCCAACTAAATACAGGGCAGGGAGTCAGGGCTATTCTGCCTTCAGGTAACCTTTAGGCCAGGGCCATTCCGTCTTTGGGTTTTCTTAAGCCTGTTGCACTGACTTCCATACCGTCCAACCCAAAACATGGCAGTGAGTCAGGGCTATTCTGCCTTCAGGTAACCTTTAGGCCAGGGCCATTCCGTCTTTGGGTTTTCTTAAGCCTGTTGCACTGACTTCCATACTGTCCAACCCAAAACAGGGCAGTGAGTCAGGGCTATTCTGCCTCCAGGTAACCTTTAGGCCAGGGCCATTCTGCCTTTGGGCTTTCTTAAGCCTGTTGTACTGGCTACTGTACCATTCAATCTAAAACAGGGCAGTGAGTCAAGGCTATTCTGTCTTTGGGTACCCTTTGGGCCAGGGCTTTGGGCTTTAACTTGACACATCTGTTGTGAGATGCTATGTAAATAGTAAAATTACATGGTTAGGTTTATGAAATTGCATGTTTATATACAATATATTATACTAATATTTGTTCTTGATGATGATTTCAGCTCCTGCACATCTGGTATGAATGAAGCAGGGCTCAATGTGTCAGCCACAGTTTGTGTTAACAAAAGAGCTCTGATTGTCCTTGGAGCAACTGCAGAGCAGCCTGTCATCTTGATATGTACGAAGTGGTTACACTTTTGAACACACTTTTCATTCAGAAATATGTTTCTGAAACATGACATAGAATGTTAAGTGAACACTACCTAACTTAAAAAGTTGTTCATGTGATAATGTTAGGGAACTAGCAAATGGTCCATCTGGTGGTAAGTGGTAACCTCTGCCCAAGCAAAAAGACTCAAGTCCTCCCCTACTTAGGTACAGCAAGACCCAAGTCACATCCTAAGCACCCGTAACACTGATGTCAGTGTTTGCTAAACAAAGACCATCTGAATCTAATCACTTAACAAAAATGTAGGGGAATCCTAGGGTCAAGTTTATAGCTCGCCGGTTCCATCAGCTATGTATAATGAAAATTTTCCATTGTAAAGAACCTATTTTATACAGTTGTTCATGCATATTTTAATATGGCAAAATTGAGAATACTCAATAATAATACCTTTTAATAAACCATATTGCAGCTAAATTCAAATAGGCATGCATGCATATTTATTTTGTAGTTTTGGATAGAACTATATGTTGCAGTATGTGTAATTTTTCTTTTGGAAATATCCAAAAACAAATGAGGGTTCATTTTCTTATCACTATTTTAATTATACTTTAACTTTTTAGGAGAACTTCCAATGTAACTATTACAACAATTTTAAATGAATGGATGAATTGTTTGATGCGGTAAATTCATCCACAGCAGATGTAAGGAGTGTTATTGACTAACCTCACCAGTGAGGAAAATAATTTGCATCTCTATAAATATGTATAGGATTTTTTCAAAAAATGTAGTCTGGTATGGCCTAGATCACCTCCACCTCAAGAGATTCCCCAAGACCCCAAGAGATGGTATGGATGTTAAATGTGCTCGAAAGAGTCTGGAGAAACTTGAGCCAGAAACATACGGGTACCAAAAGTTTTTCACCAAGCAAGTTTTGCAGCGAGCAGCTCCAGCAAGCCAGTAGATCTTCAGGTGTATTGGAGGTAGTTGTATGGCCAATACAAACCTAACTTAGTGCAGTTTGCTGCAGGCACTTTGTTATGAGACACTTTGCTAAAAATTAAAATGAGGCAACCATAGCCAAAGAAAATATATGTGCCATTTCAAATGTACCTAAGACTTATGAAATTATTGAAACAAACCATTAAGTTATGTGCAGCTGGACTAGGGATTTAAATCTCCCTATAATTTATAAAATATATATTTTAGACTAAAGTCTTCTCGACTAATGACAAGTAGTGGAACTCCTTGCCTGCGTCTGTATTTCCCGAGAACTATAATCTGGAGGTCTTCAAGAGGAGAGTGAATAGGTATTTTCTCGGCAAGCATGCTACATCGTAGACCGCGTCGTCACTTGACATCGGGTGAGATTGCGGTCAAATGTGAGCCTATGATATATAAAAAAAAAAGTAAAGAAGCCAAAAGATATTATTTATTCCTGTTGCTATTAATTATCGTAGATCATGAAATATTTAATAAAATCAATGCTTAAAACTTTATTTATTATTCGTTGTACAAGTGCAAATGATTAATATTAAATACATCGATCCTTATGCATAAAATGCATACGCATTTATTATGTTATTATTTGTATACAATCCTAATGTCTAGTTAAACGTCATCTCCTTTGTGTAAGGGTAATTTTCAGGTAACTCTTCCATCATTTCTTTAGCTAGTTCCTTATATGTCTCCATCATCATTTCACGCATTCTTTCTCTTAACTCTGGAACATCGTTAAGTGTCAGACCTTCCGTGGACACTGGTGGCAACACCTTTATACGTATTTTCCCTGAAAAATAAATCAATTAAAAATATATCTTCTATCATGCGTCTAAGGTAAAAAAGTATAACTGGAGAAAGGACACTCCCTAATTTTCATTTTTTTGAAATCCATTTTCAGTTTCAGCATAATTGTAAATGAACCTATTGGTTTTAATTGAATCCGAAGATATTGTCACTTTAATGACGTCAATTAATATTATACAGCGTCAAATAAAATAAATAATATTAACAGCAGACAAATAGTAGGGCTAAAGGGGATGATCACAATTGGCTGGCATTTCTGGGTAGCAGTAGAATTTATGCCAAGTTCGTCCGAGGAAGTACCGCTACCATACCCATTTCTGCCGTCCTGCCTTGCTGTATTGTCGTTTTCGGTGAAATTGCAAGCACATGAGACATTCTACCTTCACGTCTTATAGCTACGGGCGCATATGATGCGACTTGGGCCTTGTCGTACCTAAGAAGGTGAGGACCCCAAGTCGTATTGCTTGTTATGGGCAGAGCCACCACTTACCACTCAAAACAGGTGGTCTATTGCTCGTTTCGTAACTTAATCCGAAGACAATTATGACACCATGTGTGTCCCTACAGAAATAGACTTTTATATTTCTGTTAGCACTTGAAGAGTTCATCAGAAATATTTATTGCAGTATCCAACTAAAGATGGTTAATGTTAGGAAACATTAGTCATGTAGATTTTAATTTTCTCATTTCATAGCATGACGTTTTGACAACTCAATATTTATATTTGCAGGCACATGGCCGTCACAGCGTGCATTTATTAAATAGTATTGAGTAGTTTACTATATAACTATTTTTACGTTATTGGAGAAAAATAAATGTAGTGTGTGTGATTTTACCATGAAGTACCGATGCAATAAATTATTGCCAATAATACAATACATGAGTCCGCTTTTACTGGCGAATAGTTTTTTTTACCGGAATCAAGTGAGATTAAGTGGGTTGCATGGGATTAACCACCGTAGATTACCATCATTGTAAAATATCTTCTTATCCTCATCGATGAAGTAATGGGGCGAGCATACAACTGTGATGATCGGAACTTGCGCTTTGATGGCCACTACAAAAGCGCCTCCCTTGAAAGGAAGCAAAGTGTTGTTTTGCTTATTCCTAGTGCCTTCTGGATAAATCCAAAGCATTGCCTGTAAATATGTAATATAAGTTGTAGCACAAATTCAGACATCTCCATTGATTCTAGTCTCATCAGATCAGAGATCAGAGATGAGAAATTTAATAAAAAAAAAAGATATACCGACATAGACTTAGTAGCCTTAGTTAGTCTTAAGAGTAGACACAAGTGATTTATTTTGGAATTTACTGAATAAATATATTTATTACGTAATTTTAAATCGGTATAAATAATGCTCAGAAGGCCATTATGTGTCTGTTCTAAGTTCTAAAATATAAATAGTAGTTAAACTATAATTTATATTGGCTCACCCCTAGTTCAAAACCTTTGGATCGTACGTTTTTCAAAAGCGTTACAAAAAACATGATGAGGAAATCAAGGCGTCTAGTGGCGATTAGGTATGATTGCCACTAATTGATCAATCTTAATTAGTGTTTTTTTTTAATAATAATTGGATTCACTAAAGATTAACTGAGTGGTGACTGGTGACCCGCAGTCCAGGTCAAAGATACATACAAGCTAAATATTAAAATTAAAAAACAATTTTTAAAACCAGCTTTTAATGGATTCGAGCAACGGAGTTTAATTCGCATTCGTATTCTCAGCAAGTCCTTTCATTTATATCCATATTTGAGGGAAGCATAAAAAGCTTAATCCGCCACCTTTAGAAGTCCGCCATGTTGGATTTAGAGTGACGTCATGTAGGAGTGCATTGAAAATAACTAGTCCGCCATCTTGGGTATTTCGCCATGTTGGATTTAGAATGACGTCGCGCAGCTAACCATGCATTGTCATCCAAATAAAACGTGTATACAAAACTTTAGCTCAATTGGTTGAAGATATCTGCTTCAAAATTGAGTTGCAAGATTCCATCCGAACAAACATATCTACATACATAGGAAGTTCAATAAAAGCTTGTAAAAATATTATAGAGGAATATCAAAATTTGGTATCAAAATAAGTAGCTAATAAAAAAACTACGTACATCTTGTGTTTTCATAATTGGAATTGTTTTATCGAGGGCTTCGTATGCCTTCTTTGGGTTATATCTGTCGATAAATACGTAGCCGCATTTGTATGCTGTCCAAGCCACTATGCCAGTCCACCAAACTCCATCTAATTTGCTTGTACCGATGATATTGTTCGTAACGTCGCTTATGAAGAGTGGAACTGAAAAGTCAGGGTTAGTTAATTATGATGACTGAAATTGTATGCAAGACTAGAATTCGTTTTCGGAATATTTTAAAATAAAATTCGTTTACCTCGCTATGTTATTACCTATTGGCGAACCTCTCGATCAGTAAGTACCTACCATTAAATTCCGGAAATAGTTTTTAAGGTTACGTACTTAAATTATTATTTGAGTGTCTTCGGTAGGTACGCGAGCTTATTCGCAATTCGAAACCTTCCTTAGATACATTTAACAGTATGCGGAAATACTTGTCGTTTTATTCAGTGACATTGAGGCTGATTATTGTTTATCAAATTAATAATAAATAAATAAATCTTGGGGACATTTCACACACAATTTCACACACATCTAGCCCCAAAGTAAGCTAAGCATAGCTTGTGTTATGGAAAGCAGACAACTGATATACTTAATACTTATATACTTTTTTTAAATACATACATATTACACCCCAGACTGAACAAACATATATGTTCGTCACACAAATGTTTTGTCCTGGGTGGGAATCGAACCCACGACCTACAGCGGAGAAGGCAGGGTTACTACCAACAGCCTGAGGCCAGTCAAAAATGGTACATGATGTAAATACCCACTTACCAAGCATATCCAATGACGTCTGGTGGTTCGTTATAATAACGGCGCCCCCTTTTGTTCCCAAATATTCCTTGTTTTGTATTTGCCATTTTAAACCATTAAACGATAATAATGGTTTCAGTTGTGGTACAATTGGCCTAAAAGCATAAAAAAGCGCTTAATACATCACCGCTGAAAGGTAAAAAACTTCCATCCTCTTTTAAATAAAGTTGAAATGTCATCAAGATCAAAAGGGTCAAATGTGTGATAGTAATAGTTACGTAAAAAAATATATATACTTTTATCTAATTTATCCCAGATAAACCTTAGTAAGGCCCCCATCCCGCACTAAAAGCAGTAGTGTTGGTATTTTCTTGTTTAAGCTGTGAAATTCCAAAACTACTAGGTACTAAGTAGGTACTAACTCTATCCAAACTTTCGCATTTATACTACTACTACTTTAGTACCTAAGATTATATACCTAACTAGATATATACATATATATATAGTTTATTAGTAATATAACCTTTTGATTTTAGTCAGTTTTGCTTAGTCTTGGTATACAGTATTAATATGGATTTTTGCTGTAATTTATAACACAAATAATAACACAAAATAGTAGATATAAAACTCATTCATTAGAAAAGTGACTTTATTGGAGATATATAAATATTCTCTTTAAGAGTGAGAACTCTTTATTGCTCTTATATGCTCTTAATAAAGTCAGTTTTTAATCATAATAAACCTCCTAATAAAAGTAATAAACACTCGTATTATCACGATGATAAAAATGGAATAAAACGTGCGAATACTCTTTGTTATTTTTTAATGTTTTTTACATTTATTTCGTTGATCTAGCCAGACGAGACGATTGAGTATAACTAGATGAAATAAAAAAATATGTTTGTAAGTGTGAAATAGTATGTACTAAATATAGCTTGGTCTTCTATTTTTGTGACGGCATGGTACATAGTATAATTACCTACCTTTTTGGTGTTTGTAGACCCAAGGCAAATATATCTCTATGGGTCCCTCTTTTTACCGTGGGTTTCAACAGCGCTTGCATATAAAAGTGATAAGTAGGGAGATCATCGCCTCCATTGATTATACATACCACAGCTAACAACACGTCCTCAATCCAAAAATATAAATAAATTCGCGTACAAAACATAATTAGCAAGAAAAAACAAATTCAAAGTTACTTACTCTCGATTCCGGATGTGTCTCTTTTTGGATAAAAGATTGGGAAAATTTAAAAACAACGTAATAAGAACCTTCATAACAAAATAAATTAATAAACAATAATATTTTACAGCATTTTGGCACTTGTCCATAATTTTATAAATAAGTAAACATAAGAGCGTAAATGCAATCACAATTTGCAGGTGCATGCCTTTTTGATTGATCACTAAAATATGGTCAAAACTAAAAGTATCTGCTATCAACACACTACTATTAATTACTGGTAATTTCTGGAAATAACACTATAATTAAAGTAAGAATAATTTAAGTAGGCACCTACGACATAATCCAACTTTAACATCTGTGTAAATAGTAGATCTATACTGAAGGTAGCTATGGATTTGCTGAAATAATACCAGAAAAAAATTACAGTTCAGTAAAACAAAGTATGACGTGCGTTTTCGTTCTGTAAACAGAAAAGTAATAGCGCTCTCACAGAAACTAAATGTACGGAAATAACCTTTTATGGGGGGCCCACTTTGCTCGCGCCCGTAGGTCACCCTTTGAATCCCTACACGTGTCCCGCGGGTGGTGCGAAAGGAGCAACCCAAAGTAGCAGTTGAACTTGTGCTAAGTTCGCCCAGAGAAGTACTGCCACCATACCTGGTAATCTGCCGCAAAGCAGTGATGCACTCGTGTTGCTGTGTTCCGATGGAAGGGAGTGGGTGCCGGTGAAATTGCAGGCGCATGAGACGTAACATCCCCGTCTCGGGGTGATGGACGCAACGCAATGCGACTTGAGTCATCTCGTACTTTGGTGGAGAGGACTTGAGTCGCATTGCTGCATTGCGGTTACCACTTAACATCAGGTAGGCCGTCAGCTGGTTCCGTCACTTAAAAGACATAAAAAAACACATTATATTGTACCTCTACTCAGTTCACATAATTAAATGGTTTTCCTAACGTCTGCTTTCTCGGATATTTGGGATTGTTCGGTTATTTGGTTTATTTTTCTTAATATTATTTACTTTAAACTATTTACTACTTACTAAATTACCTACTGTAAGAAAATAAATTCATTTAAAATCAATATATACATTTTTGCCGTGATTAAATGATACCAAGTGCTGCGGGCGTTCGATCCAACTCATAGTACTTTTATATACAACAAACAGTAAGTTTGTCCGTGATACTGGATACCCACCTGACTAGTGACACTCTTAACGCGAGCGTGACTGTATCTGTACTTTGCAACACATACAATATATAATATAAATATTGTTGGACATAACTGTTTGAATACCAACTGAGCTGTGAGGACAAATGTGTAATTTGTTTTAAAAAACAATTTCCAACTCCACCACAATTTCGTTCGATTTAATTTCCGCCACATAAAACAACAAATAGCGCACGATATAACAGGACGTGCGTAGTCTACCCCACATTCGTGTAAGGATAGTTTGCAGGCAGTTCATTGAGTACTTCTTTGGATAGTTCCTTGTAGAGTGCTGACATTCTGTCGTGTACTTTCTCTATGAGCTGTGGAATGTCTTCGTCTGTGAGGCCCACTGTTGGTATTGGTTCTAGAGCTTGTATAATAATGTGTCCTGGAAATGGATAACGTTATCTGTTGTTAACACTGTCAATCATAGTGTCTCGAACAAACACATGAAAAATATTTGAAGCTAGCTCATCATATCATATTTGTGCGATACAAGTTTTTTTTAGTGGGCACTTTCACTGCATTTAACTGTTTTGGCAATTTTCATTATGATTTAATCTTAAATCGAAATATGAAACTATTGGGTTTTAACATAATAAATTGAGAAAGTATTTTTTGTTGGTTATTTCTGTAACTATTTACATGTTGGATATCTTACCTTTATCGAAGATGTGTTTTTGTGCATTGACAAAGTAGTATGGAGAGAAAACTACAGGAATGATGGGTACTTGAGCGTTGACGGCAATACTAAAAGCACCCTTCTTGAACGGAAGCAGTTTTGTGTAGTCTTTGTTTCGTGTGCCTTCGGGGAAGATCCAGATTTTTGACTGAAATAGAGAAGATTTTCTTTGTTTTTTTAAATTGCATGTCATGTCATCTATCTTACTTGTAGGTACGTCAAACGAATAGTTTTAAAAAGAGATCTGGAGCCCAGTGCACAATTAAATCAGGGACGAGTACTACAGACTAGACTTCTGCACATAGCGCGGGCCACGCGCGCGTGGTACCGGGGTAGGTAATATTTTTACATCGTTACTGTCAATAGATGTTCATTAGAAAAATCTTATTTCAGGTTGATTAAAAGCAAGACAAAAGCAGTATATTCTTATAAATATAAATTAGGGCAGTATTACATTAATTATAAAATAAAAAATATTTGACTTGAACGTGCTACCTTAACTATAGAAATAACATTTTGGTTGACACGTCCAACTGCACAAATAATTACTATTTATAGTTGACATACCTTTTGCTTCATCATGACCTCAGTAGTTTTGTTCAGTTGTTTGTAAGACTCTTTTGGGTTTTTCCTGTCAATGAACACAACCCCTGCTAGATAAGCCGCAAATCCAAACGGGAATACGTATAACAGCTGCTTCTTGGCTATAACTGCAATCTTGCCGACCTTATCCCATATCATGAACAAGCCTGGAACAGTGTATCTATGTTATAACTGAGCCTACTTTAAATTTCGCTCCCACGGAAATTTACTCCAGTGTTTTCATCTCTCATTTGTTATAGGTACAATAAAAGATGCATTTTAGAGGGCTATAAAACGATTACTGATCTGTTGAATACTTTATAAAAAGAAAAGAAGGGAATCTCTGAAACATTAGCGGTCATAGGATACAGCGCAGATGCGTCCATAAAGGGCTCGGCTCTGCAGGGGTGGATATTTAGAACTCGTGGGAACGCAATGGCTGTTTCGAAAAAGTGAACTCCAAATGGCGGCGATGTGGTTCGCCACCCTGAAGGTCTCTCTCTTTCATGGGGGCGCAAGGCTCACGGAGAACCGCTTTGCTAGCTGAATGTCAGGAGGTATGGAAGTTGTACTGAACTGTAACTGAAAAAGAGTATGTTGAGATGGTTTGTTGTGCTTTAGAGAGGATGGATGAAAGAAGACTGACAAAAGGGAATATGGCGAGTATGAATAGGGCAGACCTATGGGAATACTTTTGACGAAATTGGCAATTTGGTATTTAAAAATAGGCCAGTTTACAAGTACCGACGCGCATGCATACCTAACTATTTTAATCGGAGCGAGTGGAGTGACGAGATTATAGTTTCAGTTTACCCCTTTGGGTAATACCGTGATTATATGTATAATAATTATTACCCAGTATATCAAATGAATGCTGATGATTAGACACAATGACAGCTTCTTTCTGCTTGGACAGGATGTGCTTGTTTCTCAAAATCCATTTTATGTCATATATGCCTCCGAAAACTTTTCTCCCAATAAGTGCTCCTAAACTGAAACATTGATGGATTATTCAGACATGTTCAGAAAAAAATTTTTTTTTTTTATTATTCTTCTTCTTCTTCTTCGAGTCACCGGTTCTGTCGAACCAGTGTGGTGAAAGGATTGTAAGTGCGCCTCAAAGAGGTTCCTTTCGTGCAGTCGAGACATGTCTTCGAATTTTTAGTTCTAGGACATGTCGGTTTCCTCACGATGTTTTCCTTCACCGTTTTGAGAACGTGGTATTGCGCACATAAATCTTTCAATCGAAAAACTTATAGAGGTGCACGTCGGGATTTGAACCGGCGACCTCCGGATTGAAACTCGGGGGTCAGTACCGCTAGACCACCACGCTCTCCAATTTCCAATTTTTTATTATGAAAAGTATTAATAGCTTTTGGTTTATAGGCAGTAGAAGTAGAAGAGTCTTGAAAGGCGAGCTGAAAGGCTTATTGGGGACGATACAACGTTTGAGGCTAGACTCCAAAGTCTCGAACACCGACGCAAAGTAGCCAGTCTATCGGTATTCTACAGGTTACATAGCATATACATAAGCACATTGAGGCTTTGCTTCGTGAAACCTGCATCAAAACCTAGTATTCCCCCCGGACCGGTATATAATAAGTAATATAAATATTGGTAGACATTTCACGTAACACCATCTAGCCCCAAAACGAGCTAAACATAGCTTGTATCATGGGAAACAGTCATCTGATATAATAATTACATAATATTTTTGTAAATATAATATTATATTCACCTTTCATCAGTCATCATTCATTAGCCGTCAAGGTTCAGTTTAATTAATATTTTTCTTTGTTATATATTTACTTGTCTTTTTGAACTCTCTATGTATATTTCTAAAGTTACTTTATCTCTATTTCTTATGTTTCTCTTTGTATTTGTACGCCACCGAAGCCTTGAGCTGAAAATCAGCGCTGCAACCTGTAAGCACGTGCTGAGCTCTGGGGTTTTCGCACAACTCTGTACGTAACCGCGTTCCACATACATTTTGTTCACTGTGTTTCTTGTTATATATTTAGTTTAAAATATTTTTATATGTATATTTTTCGTTGTTGTATTTAATTTGTATGAATAAATGCCTTCTCTCTTTCTAAAACATTAACATCCAGACACAGAGCAAACATCTATGTCACACAATTTTTTATCCTGGGTGGGAATCGAACTCACGACCACTGAAGCAACAAGCTTTGGAGTATAGTTTTCACTCTTACGACTCCACTTTTGGCCTGCGGATTATGGCTAGCCAAGGAATAATTACCAAACGGATGAAAGTTATTCCTGGGGAATCAAAGAAGGCTTCGGGAGCCACCTGAGGCTCTGCCTGAAACGTAATCTGTATTTATAATATTTTATTCTCAATGCACACAATCCCACTTTGACAGCTGAGCATAATTGCTTCATTTCAGATTGCCATAGGTTCATCAAGTTATCAAACAATTATTTTTAGGATATTGATTAAGTACTTTGGAAAATTTGAGTCCCTTAGCCAATTTGTTATCTCTTGCAAATATATTAATTTTTTAATTTCAAAATCATAATTTAATTCCGTATGCAAAAATTATTTTCCGGCCTTATCGACACATATAAATTTAAGAGCTTTCTTAATATCTGCTTGTCCCTCAATTTCCCGGAATTTTATCTATCTATATCACCTGATAATTATGCATAACGTGAATCATTTAATTGACATAATGTATTGATCTTCTATATTTAGTTTTTATGTTTTAGCGGGTCTGACCTTCTAAAAGTTGTTGAACTGGGTTATATTACGTGTTGCATTCCTTTTTAAATAGATTACGGGTTTACTGATTTGTTTATGACCTGTTTAATTGAATAACATATTCGGGTATTACAAGTTGGATTAGTTTGTTCTAGAAGAGCAATCGTTTCATATTTGTAGGGTTCCGTACGCTACTACAACGTATTTCGTAACACTATGACAATGCCAGCACCGCGCGCCGATCTGCCTGTATAGCTGTCCTACTTTATGTGTGTTCCGCCAACCGAATATATATATATGTATGTTAATAATTTGAGTTATGCCGACGATATATTGTTGATTAGCTCCACGATTAAAGGAAGACGTGAGACGTTTAATAAAGCTATGTGAGACGTATGCAAACTGACGCAATCTGGCGTACAAAGTAAAAAAGACTTAAATGGTGGTATTTAGATCCTATATTATGTATTTAGAAAGGGCCTGATAACGTGCCCTCTGTTCTATCAGATTAGATCTATCATCTATCATCTATCATCTATCATCTTGTTTTTTTTGTTTTTAAGGTTACAAATTATAATTAATTAAATCTGTACCTATGCTTTGATATTTTTAATTTTAGAATAAGACTGATCTGTTAATCAACTGGTTTTGATGCTGACTACCTATTAATTTAATTTAATTTAAACTATTGATTTTCGCTATATTTATATTGATGAATGTCTCAGAATTGTTTTCCGTTAACCAAATTAATTTTGCTTAATAATATTTTACCAATGTACAATTGTGTTGGAGATGGACATTGAAAACCTACTCAGTAATCGTGCCCTGAACTGCCAATAAGGACGCGAGACGATGAACTGAAAGTGCGCGCTGATTGGTCCATTTTTATTGTTCCCATACCCCGCTATCCTTGTCTCTGTATGTCATTCGGTCGAATACACTCGCCATTTAGTTATTCACATGAGATTGCATTTTAATTTATGAAATTCCCAATCCATCCAGTCAAGCAGAAAAGTCAGTAAATAATACCATTGTTGTGTAGCCATCACGCCGCTACATAATTTGATCCTTTCGACGCCGGATTTAACGAGTATTTTGGAAAATCACATCCAATTTCATCGTACGGAGTGACCGTTGGACTGACATTTTGCTACGTGTTTACGTGATTTCGGACGTTCTACAAAGTGAAACAACGGACAATATGGTGTGCTAAGGAGTGGACTATTCACGGAGCAGATCGACAATTCAGCTGGTTGTGCCATTGTCAGCACAGCAGTCTGTCTTCACACGCAGTCAGTACCTGCCACGTGAGTACCCCTATTTTCACAAGCCACCAGGATGTCGTTAGCATCTAAAGATGGGGAAGGAACTACTAAAAGTCGCGATAGATCTCCTTATAAACATTATAAAGACGATAAAACTGAGCAAATCATGCGTGATTTAGTTAGAAAACGCGGAATAGTTAAGGGTAGGTTGACTAGATTCGCTAACCATTTAAATAGTCAAACATCTTTCACCAGTGAATCGAGAATAGACTTAAGTTTACGCATTAAAGGTGCAGGGATTTTGTTTTCCGAATTTAATGAAATTCAATCGAAAGTTGAGGAAATTGTACCTGACTCTGATATCGAAGAACAGTTAGACCAGCGTCAGGAGTTCGAAGACAGTTATTATAGCATTCTTTCTCAAGCTGAATCTATTCTTGGCAAATGTGGAGAGGTACCAAGTGGTTCTACATGTCATCATTCTAATAAACCTGTGTCAGTTAAATTACCCACAATCTCATTGCCGACATTTGATGGTGCTTATGAACACTGGCTCGAGTATAGGGATACTTATTTATCTTTAGTACACAATTCCGCTGATATAAGCAACATTCAAAAAATGCACTACCTGAAGTCTTCATTAAAAGGAAATGCACAGCAGGTGATAAATTCCATAGAAATATCATCAGATAATTATTCTGTTGCATGGGAGCTTCTTCTAAATAGGTACAATAATACTAGGCTTATAGTGCATAGTCATGTAAAGGCATTATTTTCAATACAGCCACTGTCAAAAGAGTCACCTTCACTAATTAGGACACTAATAGATGCGATTATCAATAATCTACGCGCATTAAAAACTCTTGGTGAGCCTACAGACTCCTGGGATACACTGATAATCTATATTGTTGCCTGCAAGTTAGACAAAATAACGGAAAGAGAGTGGGAAGAGCACAAAGGTTCGTTGTTGTCTGATTCCAAGTCTAATTTGAAGGTCAATGATCTAATTAAATTTCTTAAAGACAGGGCTGATTTGTTGGAAACATTATCTTTATCCCACAGTAAAGATAATAATAATAATAGCACGCAAAGTAAAAAATCCAGCTCAGTTAACACTTCACAATGTAATGTTTTCTCCAATAAGCCGCCGCCACCATCATCAAACCGTAAACAAACAAACAGATTTCTATGCGTTGTGTGCAATGGAAAACATCCAATTTACACATGCTATAAATTCATTAACATGGACTTACAATCAAAACTAAAAATTGTTAGTGATCACAACTTATGTGAGAATTGTTTGCGTTCCGGACATGCTGTTCAAAATTGTTTGTTTGGGCCTTGTAAGCAGTGCAGTTTAAAACACAATTCTTTAATTCACAATAATAATTGCACTATGATGACGGCTGCGGTTATTGAGGCGAGCGTTCCCCCCCCGCCGCCGCCGCCGCCGCCGCCAGCGCCGGGAGCGGGGACAGCCTGTGATGGCAGTGATAAAAATCAGTTCATTCAAGTTAGCAATGTTCACACCGATACGTACTCAAACACACAATGCATAGATATGAAACCGGTTTTGCTATCCACCGCTTTGGTCGAGATTCCCGACAAATATAATATTTATCATGTCGTTTGCGCATTACTCGACAGTGGTAGTCAAAGCTGTTTTGTTACACATTCCTTATGTAAATCGCTAGATATTCCGCTAATACAGTCCACTCATGAGATACGAGGGGTAGGTAATGTAATTTCCCATTCAACGCAAACGTGCGAAATCTTCATTAAATCTCGCATAAATACCTACTCAACGCGCGTTAAATGTTTCGTTCTGTCGGAGATAACGGCTACGCTGCCTGCTGTGCATGTACAAAGCGCACGTTTTAACATACCTAACAACATGCAGCTAGCAAATACGCAATTTTTAAAACCACAAAATATTGATATTTTAATAGGCGCGGATCTATTTTGGGACTTGCTTATCGATGGCAAGATGCGTTTACCAAACGGTCCGCACTTACAAAATACGAAGTTAGGTTGGATTGTTTCAGGTCCTATCAATAATATTACGCACAATGATAGACATGTCCAATGTAACTTCACACAATCCATGGACAAACAGCTCCGTTCGTTCTGGGAGCTAGAGGAAATGCCCAAGCATCGGGATATACGCACGAATGAAGAGCGGGCTTGCGAGGAGTCCTTCATCACAACTACTACGCGCGAAAGTGATGGTAGATTCTGTGTTCGCATCCCACTAAAAGAATCGCCCGATGTTCTTGGTAACTCCCTCTTACAGGCGGAGCGTCGTTTTCTGTCTTTGGAAAAACGATTATTACGCGCACCTGATAGTTATAAAAAACTATATTCTAATTTTATACGCGAATATATTGATCTAGGTCATATGACTAAGGTTAGTTCTTACACGGACCCTCACTACTTCATGCCGCATCACGGTGTATTTCGCGAGCACAGCACAACTACGAAGCTTCGTGTTGTGTTCGACGCCAGTGCTGCAACTAGCAGTGGGAAATCGCTCAACGATATACAGCTCGTAGGGCCTCCTATCCAAGGAGACTTGCTCGGAATCCTATTACGATTTAGGCAGTTTAAATTTACGGCAATTGCAGACTGTGAAAAGATGTACCGTCAAGTACTAGTAGATCCGTCTCAGCGCGATTTGCAGCTCATCATATGGCGCGATGATCCAATTAGCCCGCTTGAGTTTTATAGACTGAATACGGTAACATATGGCCATGCCTCGGCTTCTTTTCTCAGTGTCAGATGTTTAAAACAATTAGCCGATGAATGTACTGACCCCGAGGTAAAAAGAGTTATACGCAATGATTTTTACGTAGACGACCTATTGACCTCATATGAGGACAAATCAAAATTAATAAAGATTTGCGAAAGCACCGCCGAAGTACTAAAGTCTGGGTGCTTTCCACTGCGCAAGTGGATCTTTAACTTTGAACTCGACGGTGAGTCATTGACGTCACTAAATAGCACGTTCCGAGATTTAAATTTAGGTGATTATAATCAGTGTAGAACCTTAGGTTTGAGTTGGTGTAATGTCGCGGATGAGTTTAATTTTAATACGACAATTGAAATCGACACCAAAATTCCAGTCACTAAACGCATAATATTGTCAACAATATCGCAAATATTTGACCCGCTGGGATTATTGAGTCCGCTCGTTATAATAGGAAAGGTCCTATTACAAAAGCTTTGGTTATTAAAATTAGAGTGGGACGACCCGCTACCTACTGACGTTGTACATACTTGGAACCGGTTTGTTAACAGCCTGTCTTATCTTCGCATTATTAAAGTTCCGCGCCATGTTTTTCAATGCAACGCTACGCGAGTCGAGTTGCACATATTCACAGACGCTTCACAAATCGCCTACGGCGCATGTGCTTATGTACGTACTGTGTGCAACAATCAGGTGATAGTAAGATTGTTAATTTCTAAGGGTAAAGTAGCTCCAATAAAACCGGTGAGTATCCCTAGATTGGAATTGTGCGGTGCACTTCTAGGCGCTAAACTTTACGACACGATTCGTAGTGCACTTACTCGTGAATTTGATGATGTAATGTTTTGGTCCGATTCCACGATTGTCTTGGGGTGGCTACGCATTTCACCAAACTTATTAAAAACTTTCGTGCAAAATCGTGCTGCAGAAATTCATGAGCTGACGAATGACTGTCCCTGGCGTCACGTGGGTAGCAAAGAAAATCCAGCTGACCTGGTGTCTCGTGGTGTAAATATTGAGGATTTGTCTTCATCGATTTTGTGGTGGGAAGGACCCACGTTTCTAAAAGATTTAACTTATTTTGACAAATCAATGTCACGTTCTGTATCGCAACTCAACGAAATTATACCTAATGAACTACCGGAACTCAAATCAAACGTCGTAAATTCATTGATTACAAATAATAACAAAACAGATTTAACTTTCTTTCCGTTTCGTAGGTTCTCGAATTTTAATCGCATGAGTCATGTCGCTGCATACATACTTCGCTTTATCTATAATACGCGCAACAAAGGACAACAGCTGACAGGGAGTATTACTGTTATTGAATTGAAACGAGCTATCAATATACTTGCTAAGTTATCTCAAATGGAGTCGTTTTCAAATGAATACAGTTTACTTAAAAATGGAAAGAATGTTAAATCAAATAATCGAATTGCAAGTTTAAATTTATTTATAGATAATGAGCATATTTTACGAGTAGGTGGTAGAATCAAGAATTCACCTGATTTTAATTATAATAAAAAACACCCAATACTTCTATCTTCGGAACATCATTTTACGCTTTTGCTGTTTAGGCATATACATAACCAGTCTATGCACTGTGGGCCACAAGCATTATTGTACCAATTACGCGAAGATTGGTGGCCGCTGTCAGGTAGGAACTTAGCTAGGAAGGTAACTCGTCAATGCGTTATTTGTACACGCGTTAAAGGGAAAACATTAAGCCCACTTATGGGCAATCTTCCTGAAGAGCGGATAACTGCTAGTTTTCCTTTCTATCTCTCAGGGGTAGACTACGCGGGACCAGTGTTCATACTCAATCGGAAAGGAAGAGGCGCGAGATTAATTAAATCTTATATTTGCTTGTTTATATGTTTTAACACACGCGCTATTCATCTAGAACTCGTTAGTGACCTCTCTTCTGATGCGTACTTACTCGCGCTAAAGCGCTTCATTTCACGGCGCGGTAAGCCTTCTAAAATTTATTCGGACAATGGTCGTAATTTTGTTGGTTTAAATAATGAATTTGCTCAGTTTTTATCGAAATGTAAGAGCGATATTATTGAATACGCTAAAAATCAAACTATTGAATTTTCATTCATTCCGCCTTATTCCCCTCATTTTGGTGGCTTGTGGGAGGCTGGGGTCAAATCGTGCAAGTACCATCTTCGCCGAGTTGTGGGAAACGCGCATCTCACCTTCGAGGAGTACACGACGCTGCTATCCCAAATCGAAGCTGTACTCAACTCTCGGCCGTTGGCACCCATGTCTTCGGATCCTCGAGACTATACTCCCCTCAGCCCCGGACATTTTTTAATCGGCCGACCTCTCACTGCACCTGTTTGTGAAGACGACCTGCGAGACTTACCTGCACATCGTTTGACACGCTACAATAGAGTGGAGCAGCTTCGTCAACAGTTTTGGTTGCAATGGTCCAAGGAATATATATCGGAACTACAGACCAGAACCAAATGGAAGGTAAACACCACTGATTTAAAACCTGATACGCTTGTTATTATCAAGGACATAAACCTTCCGCCATTGAAATGGCAATTGGGGCGTATTGTGAAGACGATACCTGGTAAAGACGGAATCTCGAGAGTCGCCGACATCCAGACATCATCAGGCATAGTGAGACGAGCATACACAAAAATTTGCCCACTAGTTGAAGATGAGTGAATGAAGCTATTGTAAGCTGATGCTTTCAAGGCCGCGGGCATGTTGGAGATGGACATTGAAAACCTACTCAGTAATCGTGCCCTGAACTGCCAATAAGGACGCGAGACGATGAACTGAAAGTGCGCGCTGATTGGTCCATTTTTATTGTTCCCATACCCCGCTATCCTTGTCTCTGTATGTCATTCGGTCGAATACACTCGCCATTTAGTTATTCACATGAGATTGCATTTTAATTTATGAAATTCCCAATCCATCCAGTCAAGCAGAAAAGTCAGTAAATAATACCATTGTTGTGTAGCCATCACGCCGCTACAAATTGTTATATTTTCTGTGTGCTTATATATTTTTGTTTCTCAAAATTTTTTCTTGAATGAGTTTCTTATACTTCATAATTATGTTCTTGTGTCAAAATATTTCTTTGTGATAAACAGCTACTTGCGTTATTTTAAATTCTGTCCTGCTCACAACAATTGTCTTTATCTTTTTGTTTTATTTAATAGTAAATTTTTTTTTTAATCTCATTCTTAGTATTTGTCAACAATCTCAACAAGGAATTCTACCTGTGTAAGCTGTGGTTACCTTGAGGGAGTGAGCACAAGAAGTATACTTTTATAATGATAATAATGTAAGAAATGTGTATCACTTGCTGGTAACCCTTCATAAATAAATAAATAAAAAAAATCTAACTCAATGGACAGCCTATTAAAATTGTGAAAAGTTTTAAGTATCTTGGCTATATCGTGACGCGAATCTTCAGCACGACGAAAATATTGAACGACAGAGAAGATCACTAATCACAGTTGGCAATATGATTATTAGAAAATTTTGTAAAACCATCCCAAAAGGTAAAGTTAACTTTATTTAAATCCTTCTGCCAGATGTTTTACACTTGTTAACTTTGGACAAATTACACTAAAAAAGCACACGATGGCATACGGGTTGCCTATAATAATATTTTTAGGCAGCTGCTAGGTTTGGAACGTTTCTGCAGCGTACTTTGAGGCGCGTGTAGATTCGTTTCAGACAATTCAGAGGAACCCAATTGCTAAATTTATGTCCAGAATTGACAAGTGTAAAAACTCCATTATTATAAATCTAGAGAGAATCTACCTGACAGATACATACAGACACTGGGTGCAGGTAGCGTCTGGTGTCATATGTGTGTGACACACCTACTTAGCTACCTCATTGTTATTTTTTATGTTTTATTATTATTTTCTTTTTGTGTATTGACTATATTATATTATTATAATGTAAAAACTATGGATCTCTTGTCCTAAATAAAGATATATTATTATTATAAAAAATAATAGCGGTGTTAAGCTCAACACATGACAAGTCTCTCGATAATGTAAACTTCGAGGTGAAAAGTGGCCCATGAGCCTCTCTGTCTTCCCTCGGAGACGAGGGAAAAGGCTTGAATCTGTAAATGTCATTTTTTTTACTTGTCCGTTAATGTTCCTAATTAAATGTTTATTACAAACAGATAGGTAGGTAGTAGTAGTATTTTATGTAAATTTAGCACGCGTCAGATATTCTGGTTATAACTGATTGAATCGTCCGGTGGAATCCAATTGCACCGATGCTTTCCTTCTCTGTTCATTCAAAACATCATTGAATTTCTGTATCATGTCCGCTCGTACTGTAAGAACGTATGCTAGTCGGTTGCACATGCAATATTCTCAATGACTAGTATTTCGTCACGACGAGGATATCCTTTTTATGAATATATTAAAACATAAATTTTGGTGAAATGCATTCTGAAGTTCAGAGTATTAGTACTAGTACTAGCTAACTTTAACCTAACCAGTAAATACCCTTTTAAAATTCGTGTCTGTCTGTAATTATGTACTATGTATCCACACATCACGCCTAAACATCATAGTGTGATAGCTATGGCCCTACGTAGACTCTGGGGTATGTTTCATCCCGCTGACACCCCATCCAGAATGAGTGAGAGTAGGGACTGGTATTTGTATGGGGACAATTGAAATAATTAATACCATAGACTACAAGTAATGCAATGGTAAACAAATAAATAAATATTTAGTTTTTTTTACTTTGAGTTAAAATAATTTGATTAATAAATGATATAATTAGTTTGGAGGTAATTGATTAGTAAAGTAACATCTTGTCAGGTCCTGAGGTATTGCACCAAACAAAATTATTGACTAACTTGAAATTCCTGATAAGATGAAGGCGTTTCGCTGATTGTAAAAACGGTTAAATAAAATGGCTAATAAACAAGCAAGAAATATAATTTTAGGTTATAATATATCTCCTATATCTAGAAAAAACATTGATTTCTCAGTCATAAGACCTGAATTACAGACTTACGGACCCTTACTGCTTTCTTAGCTTAAATATCCTATCGACACCGAGTCTAGATTCTAGTGACGGACAAATAATAAAAAAAAAAATAGTAACCATTTCGAAGTTTGTTATTCATTGAATCAAATATTGTGTATCTTATAATATATATTATTAATTAATTAAGTCGTAAAATAATTACCTTGAATTTGACAAGTCTTTCGGTTTCAGGAGGAAATATGGCCAGATCACAGCTGCAATCACCAATGCCAAGAAGTAAAAAATTAATAAACTGAAGTGATATTTCAACCAACACGGCTCTCTGGCGCTAATTTTCTTAAAGAAATACGTCGCCAGTGAAAATATCGCGAATGAGTACACTGCGGTCAACATTTTACTGATTCGTTAAAATATTAGTTAAACTTTTTTCATCAGCGAATATCAAGTGTTTGTAACTTTTATTAAACTTTATTAAATCACTTTAGAACATTTGTTCGATAATTTTAAAGATAACCTAATACGAACGTACTTAATACGAGACGCGACTAGTTTTGGATAAATTTGACTCGAGTTTGGTTTGAAAACATTTTCTACATCATAAACTAGAATCTAAATTATTCATCTCTGATAACGTCATCGGAACGAGTCGTTGCTCTATCTATCTATTCGAGTCACTGGTTCTCTCGAACCAGTGTGGTGAAAGGATTTTAAGTGCGCCTCAAAGAGGCTCCTTTCGTGCACTTGACACATGTCTTCGATATTTAGTTCTAGGACATGTCGGTTTCCTCACGATGTTTTCCTTCACGTTTTGAGAACGTGGTATTGCGCACATAAATCTTTCAATCGAAAAACTTATAGAGGTGCACGTCGGGATTTGAACCGGCGACCACCGGATTGTAACTCGGGGTCAGTACCACTAGGCCACCACGCTCTCACAATTAGTAGTAGCAGTGACGGATTGGCATTTTGATCTGTAGAGGGCTGATCTATTATTAATAATTCAATCAATCTACTAATTTAAGGCGTCCATAAAAAAATAAGGGAACAATGTAATACACACAAACACGTACATATAACAATTGTATGTTGTTAAAATATTAAAAGGCAAAAAAAACTTGACAACGGTTTTTTTTTTTGAGAAATTCGTTAAATACGCGTATAAATTTAGCAAAATATAATAGTTTAAATTAAATTAATGATGGCTATCTCTTAATAATACCAAACCTAGATAATTAACCGTCTTATACTAAAATTAACATATAGATATACATTATAATTTATAAACTAAATAACAAGCAAAAACAACCAATCAAATCAAATTCCAGGCTAGTCAGGTAAATATGCATAGTCTATATTTCCAACGAAGTACACCGAAGAAATGGCTAGGAAATAATATTTTCATAACTACATACAGACAGACAGGGCATCGTGCTACTTGGAAACATTAATTAGCGATTCCTAAGATAATCTGTTTCATTCACAGAGAATGGAAAAACATCGGTTATCTTATCAACGTCATTTTCGCCTGAGTTCTTCTGTCAAAAAATAAAAAAAACATTGTACATTGTATTTTTTATTTGAACAAGACGGCCCATCTGATACTGAGGGGTAATCTCTGCCCGTAACAAAAGAAAAACAAAAATATTGTTCATATAGGTTAATATACGTTAAGTAATGAAAAAAAACTTCGTATTTATAACCAATTATATAATCTTCAAGAAACAAGCGGATGTATTTATGGTAAAGATATTTGACATCAGGGTTTCCATCGCAAAATAGCTGTAGTGGCTGAAGTATAAACCATAGCCAGTTGGACTATTGTCATAAAACTTTTATGCGTTGCGTATCGTGGTCGTAAAACGTGAGTTACCCCACTTTTGCGTGTGTTTTGGCTTTAGTTTAAGACCTGTTACACATCCTCTTTATTCCCTGGGTCACTAATGGAAAGGTATAATGACTACAAGTCATTTCGGTAACAAGGTTGTGGAGAGGAAAATAATCCGGTTCGTGTGTCAGAAATGACTAACGTCAGAGAGAGATTAAACAAAGTTACAGGTATTCTGACAACTTAAAAGCTGAAAGCATGCACTCACCAAAAATCCGTAATTCAATTACTTTAGCCGAGAGGAGATTCGTACAGTTTGACGGGAAAATTTCACGAACAAAATAAACAAACAAACAAAATTTGTTGTAGAGACCGTTTTTTTAATAAGTTTCAGTGGCCTAAAACTAATAAATACTTCAGTGGTAATAAAAAAGCAAGGTCAAATGATAATTATTAACATTAAAAGTATTAATTACTGGCACTAATTGCTTCATCGTCAATTACAAAAACTTGATTAGTAATGCGGACGTTTTATGATTAGCTTGAAGCCGTTTCAGTGATGTCGGATAAAACAATCCTGCTGTTATTTGTAACCTTTCTGTTTTCAGTCGGAGAAGGACAGAAGAAATTCAGCAATGGTACTCGATTTAAGTATCGCTATCCCGAACTCTATCGAGACCACATCTTTGACTCGCTGAGCGAAATGGGCAAGGAGGTATTCTACGCGATCAACATACGTTAGTAGATCCTTTTAGTTTTCGTGGAGGAGTTAATCATTTACATTTACAGGTATTTCTTTAATTTTTGAATTGTTTAAGTAACGTAACGTGTTGACGACCCACCTGATGTTAAGTGGTAACTGCCGCCCATGGTCAACAGAAATACGAGTCAGGTCAACTCAAGTCCTCTCCACCAAAGTACGAGATGACTTAAGTCGCATTTGCGTCCATCACCTCGAGACGGGGATGTTACGTCTCATGCGGCTGCAATTTCACCGGCACCCACTCCCTTCCACCGGAACACAGCAACACGAGTGCATCACTGCTTGGTGGCAGAATTAGGTTAGGTGGATTATCATTATTACACTTCCCCGGACGGGATTTCAACTAAATTATAGGTGCAGGTAATATCTGAACTCAACGACCCTACTTCTCTATATTCCACACCAAAATGCAAAAATAATGTTGCATAAAATATGCATAATAATTATCTATGCAAAATGCATAAATGAATACGTAAGCATGCAAATTTAACAAATAATTATGCATTTGTTTTTATTATTAAGCCTTTTGCATAGTTCAATAAAGTTTAGTATACCTATTGACCTATACAAAAGTAAGGTCTCAATCAATGTACTTATGCAGTTCAATATAACCCTCGATATCTCTTAAACACATTTTCATTTCATTTACTGATAAACTTGTGTTAACATAAACAATATATAAATAAAAATAATTTAAAGCCTTTATGTTATTAAACACTTGCGCTTGATGAAGTGGCGTCGCGTCGCGTCGCTGCGAATCAGCTTTTTGATTTACGTAGGATATAAATCCCCTGTTGGTTTACTTAAATTGTATCGTGAAAATTAAATGGCTGCACAGAAACAAAGGCTGAGGGGGCGTAGTTGGATTTAAGTTGAATTTATATACTCATATTTATATTTTACACCTACTTGACTGCAAAGTGATATTAATTGGTATTATATACATCTTACATATATCATATACCAGTAGATATTTACAATACAGTATTTATTTACCAACAAAGTATACCATTAGATCTTACTGATATAATGGTGCTGCTGACTTAATTGCATCTTTCAGGCGTTTCAAATGAATTTGAAAAAAAATTGAAAAATGTTTATAGGCATTATACTTACCTATTTCTAAAGGCATTATATATTATGCAATGATGAGTTTTAATTTTAAATTAAGTAAAATAACTTAACACCAGGTGGGCCATCTGCGAGTTCCATAATTTTATCACATAAAAAGGCTTTATGAATGAAAATTTTAATTGTACAATATTGTCGGGCAGACTTGACCGGACTGAATACTGTCCTTACGAACTTCTGCGCATGTATAAAAAAAATGCCCCAACTTCATGCGTATCGCGTATGAATTTGGGGCAGCATAGTTGAACTGCGTAGACTAATACTTGTTTCATTGATAACAGAGCCATCATGCGTGGCCAAGAAGGGTCAGTGCATTCCTCGCGCGCACTGCGTGGGTAAAGACATGCTATACATTTCCCGGATCTGCTACAAGCGGGACCTGGTATGTTGCTACGACAGAACCATCAGGTACCCGGAGGTTGCCGATAAGTATGCCTCCACCGCTACTGACACCAATTATCATGTAAATACGACCACGACGACGGAACTAACCACTACTACGCGAAATATGAGTTCCACACCAGTTTGATTCTGATTAAAGTATATCTCAGATAAGATTTGTTTTATTTGATAGTTCGGGTTTTGCATGAATCCAGGACGATATCGTGTACAAAATTACCAATGTCCGGGCGACCATTACCATTCTCCAGCGTGTGATTTGATAAAAAAAACTCAAGGATAACAGTTTAATAACAAATTGTGATAATCGACCAGTTGTATTGCGTAGCAACGTGCGTCATCGAGCGACGACCTGCCTTCATACGTTTGTTAGAAGAAAAACATCGTGAGGAAATAACCTAGATACATAATTAGCATAGAGTGGGCCCTTTCGGTAAACCATCCATAGAGAGCAGTAACGTGTCATTCGACTAATTTACTCGCGCACACCTATTTATTTTGATACAGTAATTTGAAAAATTAAATTTTGCCCTTACGTGATCACAACGTACAGAACAATGAAGATGTAGCACAAAATTTAATTAACCAAACTAGATATGTGTCTTGACCCTATAAAGCATACTCAGCAAAGCCCGATTTGAGACTGAATCTAAATAACAATCATCTTTATTAATTGTTAAATAATTACAAATCAGTAAGGTAAAAATAATATAATACATACCTATCTTCTAAGAGACAAGAAGTGAACCATTAAAAAAATCTCATAACTCCATTGCACTACTCCAGCTGAGCTATAGCGGATCTTTTACGGTTCATACAGTGGAGCTAAGGAACTTCCAGCCCCACGGAATTCGTGCGAGTCAGTCGATCTATGTCTATATCTATGTCTCCTTTTTCTGTAATCGGTCGTCACATAATATTTTTTTATGGTTTATATATATTTAGAACAATTAGAATGTTTTTTTAATAATAAATAAATATTGGTGGACATTTCATACAGCGCCATCTAGCACCAAACTAAGCTAAGCATAGCTTGTATCATGGGAATCAGACAACTGAAATAATACTTGTTTACTTTTTGTAAATACATATCAACACCCAGACACAGAACAACCTATGTTCGTCACTCAAATTTTTGTCCTGGGTGGAAATCGAACCCACGACCTACAGTGCAGAAGACTACTACAAACTGAGCTGTGAGGTTTGTCAAATGATGTGTTTAAAAAGTAAAAAGCCTTTAAATTTACTTTTAATTTATTTTATTTTTAAACAGAATCTACAGCTCTTACTTAAAATTACTTACTTACTTAAAATTACTCATACAGCCAATATTATTATTTATTATTTAATTTATCTATATTATGTATATGTGTCCTTTTAATGACCTTTATAACATAGAATCGCCTCTCTCTAGCGGGATAGTTTGCTGGAAGCTTGCTTTTCTACATAATGTCACTTTTTTCGCATATCTCTCAAATCACTTTTTTGCATTTTGTTATCTGTATAGAACAAATAATCTCAGATTCTACAATGCCGACGATAATATATGCAGTATTCCAGTTCTTATTTAAAGATCGAGTTTTTTACTGGGAATTTGTATAAAAAATGATCATATCTTCATGCGTAATATTGATTTACAAAACCTGTTAATATTTAACATGAATTAAACAGATTCAAACCAGAACTGACTGATGATAATGTAATAAGTATTATGTTGATAATTGTGGCCCCCCGAAACTAATCCTGCGTCCATCCACACTAAGGGACGATATTTATAGAGCTGTTTTGACGTGTTTTTTTTTGTGTTTTCCGCCCCGTCTGAATTTCGGTCTCGTCCCCGGTATTTTTTTCCTTACCTGAGGGAATGGATTAATAGGGAAAACTTGTATTTGCAAATTTAATGATATTGGTAATGTTGTAGCTGACTTATTTGTTTATTTACGAGGACGCGGTCCCCATGCGGCCAAAACCGCGCTCGTAGAAACTGGTTATTATTAAAGATGAAGATATTCTGATGCTACCAGCGAGCGTGAAAATTAGGTCATCCAAACAAATGCTAATTCTACGCACTATACAATTTTAGGGAGAAGTTATGAACCAGTAAATACAAATTTGATTCAATTATACGTATTTATGCAAAGTTTCTGGTCTACTTATAGAAAAGATTGGTATAATTATAATAATGCCAGTCAAGTAAGTTTTATGTTTTATTTTGTCTGTGTCAAATATCTGATTAAATACTAATTTAAACTAGTTTATTAGTTAAGGTGCGTCCGCAGGGTTAACATATTTGCGCGTTAGGATATAATAAAATATGATATAGTTTATTGAGGAATATACTACAATTTATAAATGTCATTAACATTTTACATAATATTTAGTTATATTTACCATATGGCTTTGGTTTACAATATTAAATAAAACTGATTATAGATATGGTGACGATTCACAATTGCAATTAAATTATCCTCAGTTATATAATAGGAGGTTTATAGGTAACAATTGTGTTTGGATTTTATTGTATCTAGGATATATAACACTAGCCTTCACAAACTAATATGCTTCTACGAAAAGCTGACTTAAAGATAAACAAAGTACAGCCCAAAGTGAGCAATTTAAATTCCTCTCACGAAGGCTTGCAAGACTCCCAGGGAGCTTACCAATTGCTCTCATATTTTATTGTGGGCTATGAATGCTCTTTCCAATGTAACCACTTTTATGTAAAAATATAATTACATATTCCCACCCAGACAGAACCAACTACACAAAAATATTTGTCCTGGGTGGGAATCGAACCACAGCGCAGAAGGCAGAGTTACTACTAATTGAGCTGTGAGGCCGGTCAAGATATCAAATTCTCCATATCGAATTCAAACTCCCTCCGTACGCACCTTAACTTGATTCTATTCATCATTGAGTGAGCACATTCGCATCGGTTCCTGGTCAGAGTAAACCGGTTACCAAACTCATCAAAACGATGGTGTCAGTTTTTAGCATGTGTTTTGTTTCCAAGGTTGAAGAGTAATTATTCGCAACGAGCGGCCCCGCCAGGTGGCATACGATAAGACTCACTAGAAGACAAACTTTCGAGATTGTCTTCAAGTGTTCCGTGCCTGATCTAATCACAAAATTGTATCTAATCACAACAGTAGTAGCACATAACAGGGTTATGTTCGGGACGCAAAATCTTAAGACTAACGCACACTAGCACTGTAAGAGCAGTAGAACTCTCGCCAAGTTCGTCCGGGGAAGTTCTGCCACCATGCCCTTTTCTGCCGTCAAGCAGTAACGCATTCACGTTACTGTGTTCCGGTTTGAAAGGTGTGGTTGCCGGTGAAATTACAGGCACATGAGACATTCCACCTACACGTCTAGAGTTACGGGCGCATACGATGCGACTTGGGTCTTGTCGTATCTAGTAAGGGAGGACCCAATTCGCATCGGTTGTTATGGGCAGAGGTTACCACTTAACACCAGGTGGGTCGTCGGCTCGTTCCTAAACTGTATCACATAAAAAAAAAAAAAACATATATATTTTGTATTGGTAGGTAATAATCTCCCGGCATAAAGGACACCAATTATCATATCAAAATGCAACCGAATAATAATGATTTCTTTTTGATATTATATTTTTTTTGTATATTTCTTTACAATGTTTGGTTGGTACTGTTAATGGCTGGACCGATTTTGACGGGACTTTCACTGGCAGATAGCTGATGTAACAAGGAGTGACTTAGGATACTTTTCCGAGGGATAAAATAGGGGTGCGTGATAAAACCGAATCCCACGCGGACGAAGTCGCGGGCAACAGCTAGTTAAACCTAAACTTATAGGTATGTTTTGGTGATAAGACCACGTTTCCACCCACCATTGAAATAAAATTCATTTATTTAACTAGATACTATTTGTTTTGATGTACAATTAGTTAATTATCGATTATTAATGAAAATGAAATTAACTCAAAATCAATAAATTCTCTAGTATGGGGTTAAGCCATAGTCCATATTTAACTTGGGTTTATGAAAATACGATATCCGTTATCCAAAAAAACTATTAGCAAATCATGCCCACATTTGTCCAGTGCTGGATAGAACCCGCGACCTGCGTGACAGTGTATTATTGCTTGAACCACTTAGTTACCGAAGTCGTCAAAATGTCGTCAAACGTAGGTAGTTTTATGGCTCCCTTATTTATGTCGTTGGTGCAATTACAAAGTTCGTCCGATAAGTTACAGCCATCCGTTAATTTAGAAGTTGGGAGGACAAACAAATCCCGTGTGGCTTCATACTATGTACCTTAGAGAACGTCCAATGATCCTTTCACATTGAAATACTTTTTTTACCAGTTTCACTGAGTGGGAAAGGCTCTGCGTTCTGCGGTGTACAATGTTGGTTCGATTACCATTTATTTCAGGATAAATATTTATGTTAAAGATAGATTTATGCTAAAAAAAATATATTTAAAGATAGATGTTTGTATATAACATCACGCTTTTAGTCACATAAGGGGTAGGAAGAAACATTTTTTTAAATTTTATAAAATCATTTTTCACGTACTTCACTTAAAACGTATAATAGTTCTTAATATAACTAAATAAGTCATTGGTGAACAACTTGATATATCGTTATTTTATTATAAATACAGTAAACACAATATTCTTATGTTATCTGAAAATTCCAAGCAAATTAATCACATGAAAATAAAAAATTATTTACTAACACAAAAATAAAATTTACAGATAAAACTTAAACTTAAAAATGGCTGCCCTAAAAAGTGTGAACTTTCGATTTGTTAACTTATTCACGCCTGGTACGGATATAATGCTTAAATTTGCCTGACAGTCGCAATGTCAATCAGAGAATATAGTAAATAAATTATCGCAACATATTTCTAAGTATCCTTTCTCAAAGTTAAGGTTGATAAAGCTGTATGGTATATAAGTCACGTTCACTATACGTACCTGTGTCAAAGATTATTAACCTTAAACTATTTACTAACTAAATAACTCACGTAAAGACTAGGTATAAAAATAAATTCATTTAAAATCTAAATATAAATTTCTGACGTGACTAAATGATACTAAGGGCGTTCGATCCAACTCGTACTTTTAAATATAACAAACAGTAAGTTTGTCCGTGATGCTGGAACCTGACTGGTGACCCTCTAACTGCGTGACTGTATCTATACTTTGCATATACATACAATGTATAATATAAATATTTTTGGACATAATTGCTTGACTACCAACTGAGCTGTGAGGACAAATGTGTAAATTGTTTCAAAAACACAATCTCCACCTCCACTACGCGCAAATATTTCGTTCGATTTCATTTCCGTGACAAAAAAAACACAAATGGCGCACGATATAACAGAACGTGCGTAGTCTACCCCACATTCTTGTAAGGATAGTTTGCGGGTAGTTCATTGAGTACTTCTTTGGATAGTTCCTTGTAGAGTGCTGACATTCTGTCGTGTACTTTCTCTATGAGCTGTGGTATGTCTTCGTCTGTGAGGCCCACTGTTGGTATTGGTTCTAGAGCTTGGATAATGATGTGTCCTGGAAATGGATAACGTTATCTGTTGTTTACACTGTCAATCATAGTGTCTCGAACAAACACATATGAAAAATATTTGAAGCTAGCTCATCATATCATATTTGTGCGATACAAGTTTTTTTTAGGTGGGCACTTTCACGAAATTTAACTGTATTGACCATTTTCATTATGATTTAATCTTAAATCGAAATATGAAACTCTATTGGGTTTTAACATAATAAATTGAGAAAGTATTTTTTGTTGGTTATTTCTGTAACTATTTACATGTTGAATATCTTACCTTTATCGAAGATGTGTTTTTGTGCATTGACAAAGTAGTATGGAGAGAAAACTACAGGAATGATGGGTACTTGAGCGTTGACGGCAATACTGAAAGCACCCTTCTTGAACGGAAGCAGTTTTGTGTAGTCTTTGTTCCGTGTGCCTTCGGGGAAGATCCAGATTTTTGCCTGAAATAGAGAAGATTTTCTTTGTTTTTTTAAATTGTATTTATGTCTTACTTGTAGGGACGTCAAACGGATAGTTTAAAAAGAAATCTGGACTAATAAGCCAAGTGTACAATCAATCCAGGGATAAGTATTACAGACTAGACTTCTGCACAATCCAGAGAAAACCGCGGCACCGCGGTAATATTTTTACATCGTTAATGTCATTAGATGTTCATTAGCGAAATCTTATTTCTGGTGGATAAAAAAAAGCAAGATAAAAGCAGTATATTCTTATAAATATAATTCGGATTGCCATACAGTGGACCCCCGGTATTATTAAGTAAAAATATTTGACTTGAATGTGCTACCTTGACAAACTTAGAAATAACATTTTGGGTGACACGTCCAACTGCACAAATAATTAGTATTTTTAGTTGACTTACCTTTTGCTTCATCATGACCTCAGTAGTTTTGTTCAGTTGTTTGTAAGACTCTTTTGGGTTTTTCCTGTCAATGAACACAACCCCTGCTAGATAAGCCGCAAATCCAAACGGGAATACGTATAACAGCTGCTTCTTGGCTATAACTGCAATCTTGCCGACCTTATCCCATATCATGAACATGCCTGGAACAGTGTATCTATGTTATAACTGTTACTATACTGAGTGAATGGAGCGAAAGCGAAGAAGAGGGTCAAGATTATAGTTTCAGTTTACCCCTTTGGGTAACAGCGTGATTATAATGTATATAAGTATGAATAATTATTATTACCTAATATATCAAATGTAAGCTGATGATTCGACACAATGACAGCTTCCTTCTGCTTGGACAGGATGTGCTCGTTTCTCAAAATCCATTTTATGTCAAGTATGTTTCCAAAATATTTTCGCGCAATCAGTGCTCCTAAACTGAAACATTAATGGATAATTTAGACATGTTTAGAAAATTAAATCTTTTTAGTAATGAAAAGTATTAATAGGGTTGCGTTTTATCGGCAGTAAAACTAATGCCAAGTTCTTGCGAGAAGTATTTCCACCACACCTATTTCTGCCACCAAGCAATAACACAATACTGTGTTCCGGTTTGGAAGGTGCGGTTACCTGTGAAATGACAGACACGCGAGGCATTCCACCTTCACGTCTAGAAGTTACAGGCGCAATATAATGTGACACTGTCTCCTCATACCTAAGTAGGGGAGGATCCAATACTTTTTGACCCGTTTAACATCTTGCTCGTTCTGTCGTAATTTATTCAATGCAGCATTAAGTTAGCTTAGTTCCAGGTGAAGCCGCGCCATATGAAGACATTTAAATAGCGAACTAAGATGTTACTTGTCATGTCTTTATTAGAATTCAGAAATTCCGTTTTGTGTGTACATCAAACGTTCGCTCAGATCTTAAAATGTTCGCTGAGGCCGGTCGTAAAATGAAAACACCGCATTAGACGTAGTCATAATGTATAACACTTTAGTAAGAAATAAGTTAAAGCTATGAAATGCAAAACAGTATATGTGGAAGAAAAGTAATCGATACGCTTGTGTACTGGTACCTAATCAAGGCGCCTGTATGTTCAGTTTTGTAATGGTTTGGATGTCACCAAATCAATAGCTGTCAGAGTCGTCTGACAGTTGTCAGGCGACTCGAGCTACGACGAGTTTTGAGAAAAAGTAATGTTGATGATATAATTAACGGATTAAAGTTATTCCTCTTCTAGTAAAATTAAACTAAAAAAAAATATCTTCCGGCCTTTCTTAATTGCCTGACCCTGAAATTCCCGGAACTTTATCTATATCACCTGATAATATGCATAACGTGAATAACACTACAAATAAAAATAAATGAAACATTACAAGATTCCGATTGCAAAAAGTCAACGGGTCTTTTATGGGAAATTGTGTACACTTTTATAATAAACTTTCTAAAGAGGCAACAAAGCTTCCGACCCAAAAATTCAAGTCGTATATAAAGAAGGGTCTGGTAAGTAAAGCTTATTACACTGTACATGATTTACATGATTATATAAATGATAAATCCCCATGGTCTGTTGTCGCTCTGCCCAACGACACACAATATCTTGTAAAATTTTATTTCAGTATATTATGTAATCATGAATGTAACATAGATCTAAGTACTCAGAATGTTACAAGGATCGTGCTCGCGAAAAAAAAGGGGTTTTTAGGGGTTTCTTGTTTGTTCTTCTGACCCCATGGAGGGTCGGATAGGGTTTGAACAGGCGTCAAACTAAGCGATAAGTACCTCATTGCGTCACCTTATTTTTTGAATATTATTGACGTTTCCAAGCCATTTCTTTATGAATTCTATGGAAATAAAGTTTTTGACTTTGACTTTTCAAAATTTTTCTGATTTTAACATCGTTGTCCACGCGGTAGACTTTAGAGCCATTGACCCCACAAAAACCGTGGTGAACATCTGTATAATAAAACTTTAAATAGTATAAAACAAAGTCTTTATCTGCGTCTCTCTATTTCTCCGCTTACTTCTAAACCACGCATAGGATTTTGATACGGTTTTCACTAATAGAAAGGACGATAAACAAGGAATGTTTGTGTATATAATTTGAAAATTAATTGCACCGGTACGAAGGCGGGGCGGGTCACTAGTACACTTATAGACAAAGGACTGTCTTACCGTAGCAAATAAGTCGTTATGCAAACATTTTTTTTACTTATGTGTCCGGTGCTTCAGGTATGTTCCGTGGGCAATTTTTTTTCATTAACACATTCACTGCTTAAGATATTATTAAAATAATTAGCCAGGAACCAAATTTTTTTAAAGCGTATTTTGATTATGTATATATGTATGTTTAAAAATATGGATAAAAGTAAATTGTTATTATTATTCTTTTAATAAAAAATAACCTTTTTCGGATCCGAGTGTTCGGCACATAGCGCGTGCCAGGTGCCGGTCACTCGGATCCGAGCGCTAGGGACAACAACGGTTGAAATAAAACTACTGCACAGATTTCGATAATTCTTTTACCATTCAAAAGCTACATTATCCCTAAGAAAAATAGGCTATAGATAGTAAATAAAATATAATACGCATTTGAATAATTATTTATTAAGGAAAACATAAATCTGAGCGATACAATCATAATTATCAAAAATCAAATCAAAGCCATAGAATCAAATTTAAAACAATAATCATGTAATTTAAAACACTTAGGAATGTGCTAGGCAGAAGCATTTTCACAATAAACCACTGTTAGAATGAAACCAATACGCGTTTTCGTAAGTTGAATATGTTGTCAGAGTGGCCGCGCAAACTAACATAAACTCGCCTCAAACGCCGGCGGCTTACTGACGACTACAAAATACACGGGCCGCTCGCTCGTATCCGAGTGGACGGCACCGCTACTATGCCCCCTCCCCACTCGGATCCGAGTGTAATAGCTTTGATACGATCGTGTGTACAAGTCACAATAAACCACTGTTAGAATGAAACCAATACGCGTTTTCGTAAGTTGAATATGTTGTCAGAGTGGCCGCGCAAACTAACATAAACTCGCCTCAAACGCCGGCGGCTTACTGACGACTACAAAATACACGGGCCGCTCGCTCGTATCCGAGTGGACGGCACCGCTACTATGCCCCCTCCCCACTCGGATCCGAGTGTTGAGCACTAAATGTGTTAAGTACAGAATCGCCCTTGGCTACGCCGTAGCCAAATAATTAATTAAACGATTTGACCTTCGAATAGTTCAGATTTTAAATACAAAGGCTGGTAAATTAAGAAATAATGTTATTCTGCGTCTTTTTTATCATATGTGGTTATTTTTTCTTTTCTTCTTCTTATTTTTTTTTTAATAACTTCTTTATAAGATTTTTTAAAGAATGTGCTATCGGAGTTTCCATGGGAAACCAATAGCGGTGATGCTAATGAGCTAATCCTTCCCAATTACTACAATCTCCTCATAGGTGCACATCGGGATTTGAACCAGCGACCTCCGGATTGAAACTCGGGGGTCAGTACCGCTAGACCACCACGCTCTCATGTGCGCAATACCACGTTCTCAAAATGGTGAAGGAAAACATCGTGAGGAAACCGACATGTCCTAGAACTTAAAATTCGAAGACATGTGTCGAGCGCACGAAAGGAGCCACTTTGAGGCGCACTTACAGTCCTTTCACCACACTGGTTCGACAGAACAGGTCACTCGAAGAAGAAGAAGAAGATTACAATCTCCACGAGTGTTTACACACATGGTGAAAATACACTGACGCTGTGCCTCGTGAAACCTACATCAAAATCTAAAGTTCCTTCCAGACCGGTACATAATGAATAATATAAATACTAGTGGACATTTTATACAGTGCCATCTTACCCCAAAGTAAGCTAAGCATAGCTCATGGGAACCAGACAACTGATAAAATACTCATGTACTTTTTTTTTGTAAATACTTATCATCACCCAGACACAGAACAAAAATTTCGTTCGTCATACAAATCTTTGTCAAGGGGAACCCACGACCTCTAAAGCAACTAGCTTCGTAGTATAGTTTTCATCTTGCGATTCCATTTTTGGCTTGCCGATTATGGCTAGCACAGGAATAATTAACGGATGAAAATTATTCGTGGGAAAGCAAAGAAGGCGTCGGTAGGCAGCTGAGGCTCTGCCTGATCACAATCTGTATTTATAATGTTTTTCTGAATGCAAACGCAGCCCACTCTGTCAGCTGAGCAAGTTGCTTCATTTCAGATTGCCATACTAATCAAGTAATTAAACAAAAATTTTTAGAATATTGGTTAAAAACTTTCCGGAAGTTTCGGTACCCTTAGCAATTTTGTTATCTCTTGCAAATAACAAGTCTGATGTGTTTTTAAATTTTTAAATACTAATTTACGTCCGTGTGATAAAAAAAAATATCTTCCGGCCTTTCTTAATTGCCTGACCCTGAAATTCCCGGAACTTTATCTATATCACCTGATAATATGCATAACGTGAATAAGTTTTTATGTTTTAGCGAGACTGACCTTCTAAATGTTGTTGAACTTAAAATATTACCCACGTGTTGCATTCGTTTTAAAACAGATTACGGGTTTACTGATTTCTTTATGATCTGTTTAGTTAAATAACATATTCGAGTATTACAAGTTCGATTAGTTTGTCCTAGAAGAACAATCGTGGAAACATTTTAATGAAAACTACTTAGGGACTTAAAACATTAAATGAAGAGTCTTAAAATTAAGAGACCCTTTTAGAACTCTTGTCTGTCTGTAATTATGTATATCCACACATCACGCCTAAACATCATGGTGTGATAGCTATGGCCCTATGTATACTCTGGAGTATGTTTCATCCCGCTGTCACCCCATCCAGAATGAGTGAGAGTAGGGACTGGTACCTATTTGTATGGGGACAGTCGAAATAATTAATACTATAAACTACAAATAATGCATTGTTAAACAAATGAATAAATAAATATTTACCTCTTTGAGTTCAAATAATTTGATTAATTAATGATATAGTTAGTTAGGTCCAACTTCGATTAAGCCGAAGAATCCAAGTCGGATGGGTAACGTTCGGGAAATTACGTCACATTTTCTTGTCGACAATACCGCAATAATGCATTGCGGTACCTATGGCACAGAGACATGGTCCCTGACTATTGGCCTCATTCAGAAGCTCAAAGTCGCTCAGAGAGCTATGGAGAGAGCTATGCTCGGAGTTTCACTACGAGGAAATCCATAGACGAACCAAGGTTATCGACATAGCTCTCAGAATAAGCAAACTGAAGTGGCAACGGGCAGGCCACATAGCTAGAAAAACCGACAACCATTAGGGAATACAGGTTCTCGAATGGCGACCACGAACCGGCAGACGCGGTGTAGGGCGACCACCTACCCGATGAACTGATGACATAGTCAAGATCGCAGGAAATCGGTGGATGCAGGTGGCTCAAGACCGTTCAAAATGGAAATCTTTGGGGGAGGCCTATGTTCAGCAGTGGACTTTTACCGGCTGATATGATGATGATGAAAAACGGTTGCTAATAAACAAGCAAGAAGTATAATTTTAGGTCATAATGTTATCTCCTGTATCTTGAAAAAACATTGGTTTCTCAGTCATAAGACCTGAATTACTCTTACTGCTTTCTTAGCTTACATACCCTATCGACACAGATTCTAAATTCTAGTGACAGCCAAATATCAAATTATTTTTTGAATACTCACTTCGAAGTCTATTATCTATTGTATTTGTCTATTTAGAAGAAGAATATTGTTGATATTATGATATATATTATTAATTAATTGAGTAGTAAAATAATTACCTTGAATTTGACAAGTCTTTCGGTTTCAGGAGGAAATATGGCCAGATCACAGCTGCAACCACCAATGTCAAGAAGTAATAAATAAAGAAACTGAAGTGATATTTCAACCAACTCGGCTCTCTGGCGCTGATTTTCTTAAAGAAATACGTCGTTAGTGAAAAGATCGCGAATAAGTACACTGCGGCCAACATTTTTCTTATTCGTTAAAATATTAGTAAAATATTTTTTCATCAGCGAATATCAAGTTTTTGTAACTATTATTCAATGGTTTATAACTATTATTAAATCACTTTAGAACATTTGTCCGATAATTTTAAATATAACCTAATACGAACGTACTTAATACGAGACGCGACTAGTTCTAGACAGCTTTGAATCGAGTTTGGTTTGAAAACATTTAGCTAGATTAAAAAACTAGAATCTAAATTATTCATCTCTAATAACATTTTGGGAACGAGTCGTGGTTGTTTATGGGTAAATTAAAAAGTATTTTGAAAGTCTATAAAATATACCTCGTTATAATTAATAATTATGTCTCAGACAGCATTAACTTTAAATTTGGCAAAAATAATAATATTAAATAGTAAATGATTATTGGTGGACATTTCACACAGCACCATCTAGCCCCAAAGTAAGCTAAGCATAGCTTGTATCATGGGAACCAGACAACTGATATAATATTTGTATACTTTTCTTTTGTACATTTTTACAAATAAATAAAATTGGAGTGTCTGTTTGTAATATTAAAATAACCGCTTTTTACTAAGTGCATATGGATGTATACACGGTGCATATACCAAAACAATTTTTTTTTACAATTTTTGTCTCTGTCTGTCTGTCTGTTTGTTCCGGCTAATCTCTAAAATGACTGGACCGATTTTGACGGGACTTTCACTGACAGATAGCTGATGTAACAAGCAGTAACTTAGGCTACTTTTGCGCAGGGTAAAAAGGGATGCGTGATAAAATCGGATTCCACGCGGATTAAGTCGCGGGCAACAGTTAGTACATACATATAATACATATTAGCACCCAGACACAGAACAAACATCAATGTTACAAATGTCACGTAAATGTTTGTCCTGGGTGGGGATCGAACCCACGACCTACAGCGCAGAAGGCAGGTTTACTACCAACTAAGCTGTGAGGCCAGTCAAAATATTCGGTTATGAAATCGTGCGTAGTTACCTCCAATCGTTTCTGTATATTGTAGCCACCAAACCTGCTGAGCCGCTGACAAAGTTCGGCGGCTTGGTGTCAGCGACCTTATCTGATAGATACCTGGATACCCGGCCAGGTGTCGGCGGAGTTACTGTGGCTTGCGCGTGCTCTTACATGTTCCACTGTCATTAACATACTTGTGTGTCTACAATATGGCTCACTGAACTGCTTAGTTCACTTCACCGGTTGGGGGCATGGTGGCCCAAGGACCTCGAGTTTCAACACGAATTCGCTGGTTCAAATCTTTGGGGCAACTTGTTTTACTATCGGGAAGGCGACCATCAATATCTCGGGGTGGTGTCGGGTTTCTTGTCCACAACGAGACAGTGTACGAGCTGAACAACGGGCTGGTAACTGGTCATAAGACCTGAATTACCCTTACTGATTTCTTAGCTTACATATCCTATCGACACCGAGTCTAGATTCTAGTGACGGCCAAATATTAAAATATATTTGATTACCCACTTCGAAGTCTGTTATTCATTGAATCAAATAAATAATAATAATAATAATAATAATAAACTTTATTTATTTGGAATAATAACAATGTACACTTTAGATACAGACACGCAGGAGGACAACACGCTTGCAGGAGTATAGAACTGTGTCGCAAGCATCAACGCCCCACCTCCGAATACAGTTATACAATTCCACAGGAACAATATAAAAATTTTAAAAGTTTCTAAAGTTATATATCTAAAATCCAAATTAATTATATTGTGTATATTACAAAGTATAGGTATATTACTAGCTGTCCCCGCAAACGTCGTTTTGCCATAAATTAAAGTACTAATATCGCAATTAAAAAATAGGGTTTGGTGGTAGAAGTGTGAAAATTTAGGATTTTATGTATTTTTGAATGCTGAATCATAAAAAAAGTCCACAAAATATAAAAAGAGATTTTGGGGTGGACCAACCTTACCACTATGAAAATGAATGATGACTAATGAAAATATGAAAAATAGTTTACATCCTATTCTCAGACCAACCGAATATACACAAAAAATTTCATAAAAAATCGGTCAAGCCGTTTGAGTGGAGCTTGGTTATAAACACTGTGTCACGATAATTTTGATGAAAGAACTAGACGAAGAAGAAGACTTATATGAAAGAAGAATATTGTTGATATTATGATATATATTATTAATTAATTAAGTCGTAATTTTACTTACCTTGAATTTGACAAGTCTTTCGGTTTCAGGAGGAAATATGGCCAGATCACAGCTGCAACCACCAATGTCAAGAAGTAATAAATAAAGAAATTGAAGTGATATTTCAACCAACACGGTTCTCTGGCGCTGATTTTCTTAAAGAAATACGTTGCTAGTGAAAAGATCGCGAATATGTACACTGCTGCCATTATTTTGTTTATTTGTTAATGTAATTTTATTACACACACATTATTATTTATAATAAAGCGGGTTGGCGCACCACTCGTGCACTTCAGTCTGCTATCGGCAGCCGGTCTGTATTCCTCGGAGCCTTGAAGAAATACGGTTATAGAATGGTAGTTCCGTCAAACCTACGTTACACTGTAAGAGCTCTTAAATTCGGCAGCAAGTAGTTCATATGGGGCGAAGGTTATCAGGTTATTTTCGAGCGTGTGAAAAGCATATTGTCGTCGAACCAGGTGCTGATGCTGAGCTATCGAGGGTCATGCTGAACACTCACTCCGGCTGGCCGCAGGCTTGTCCAGACCAGCGTTTGAGTGCTTTGCGGGACGCAATGAACTTTATGTAGACTGTGGTTGCATTATGTGGGGCTATAGGCTCCTATATAATTCCGTCGCACCTACGAGTAGATAGAATGTGCCGATTCCCCCGACACGAATATCCAGTATAAAATGATCTCTCGTTGGTAAGTGTTTTGTATGTGGTGTTTAATTTTATGCTGGTTTTTGTTCAAAATGTGCGTTAGAGCTGTATTTGGATAGTGCGTTGTGTGTAGCGGTGTGTCTTGGAGTTCTGGTTTCTGGTCGTAGGTGAGTTAGAGCTGTATTTGGATAGTGCGTTGTGTGTAGCGGTGTGTCTTGGAGTTCTGGTTTCTGGTCGTTGGTGAGTTAGAGCTGTATTTGGATAGTGCGTTGTGTGTAGCGGTGTGTCTTGGAGTTCTGGTTTCTGGTCGTTGGTGAGTTAGAGCTGTATTTGGATAGTGCGTTGTGTGTAGCGGTGTGTCATGGAGTTCTGGTTTCTGGTCGTAGGTGAGTTAGAGCTGTATTTGGATAGTGCGTTGTGTGTAGCGGTGTGTCTTGGAGTTCTGGTTTCTGGTCGTAGGTGAGTTAGAGCTGTATTTGGATAGTGCGTTGTGTGTAGCGGTGTGTCTTGGAGTTCTGGTTTCTGGTCGTAGGTGAGTTAGAGCTGTATTTGGATAGTGCGTTGTGTGTAGCGGTGTGTCTTGGAGTTCTGGTTTCTGGTCGTAGGTGAGTTAGAGCTGTATTTGGATAGTGCGTTGTGTGTAGCGGTGTGTCTTGGAGTTCTGGTTTCTGGTCGTTGGTGAGTTAGAGCTGTATTTGGATAGTGCGTTGTGTGTAGCGGTGTGTCTTGGAGTTCTGGTTTCTGGTCGTTGGTGAGTTAGAGCTGTATTTGGATAGTGCGTTGTGTGTAGCGGTGGGTCTTGGGTCTGGTCGGCGGCAGGATGTTGTGGTGGAGCTCTGATTTCAGCAGGATGTGATAAGAATGGTGAAACGGTGTTATTTGTCGATATTGTAATATTTGTTGAATCGTTTAAGAGGAGGACACTCGTGTGGGTCCAATGTTTCCATGTTACATCTTAAAATCAGCGCGATTGGAGAGTTTTGTGGATTGGCCTTTGAATAATTGCCTAACACCAGAGGAATTAGCAGATGCTGGTTTAGGCATATCATGTCGGTAGCGGCGTACATGCGGAGTCCAAAATGGAGGTTTCCAAGGGAGGTGATTCACTAAGTTCCGAGTAAATTTTAGTGAAATGTTTTTCAGCCTGTTGTGGAAGGCCACTACTTTGCACTAAGTTATACTTAAACGTTGTAATGCATTGTACTTATATCATAATCATTAACTCATCCTCAAGATTAATATGGAACATACCTTTATCTCGTTATACATTTGAAGTGTTTTATCCATCGCCACAGACTGATAGCAATATCGTCCCGTTGGCACCAGTTTTTATATCCGGGGAGGGTCTATCGGAAACTGGCACTCGAGCATGCTCTCATCTGTCCACATCCGGATCTGTCTATCTTTAGCGCTTCCTAGTACTCAAATATATCACTCTCTATAGCCTTTTTTATTTCTATGGCGTCAGTTCGTTCCGCCCAGTCTCTTGTTTGCTCTGATTTGTGCGGCAAATTGGATGAATACCTACTAACATGAAATCGGATTGGTATTATGATGATTCGTGATAGGTGTTCCAATGATAGTAAATGCAAATTTAACAGGGATGCTTTAAAAATAAGATATGGAAAGTTTGGAATTAAACGCCTATTAGTTAAGAAGAAAACACAAAGTGAACAAATTGAGGCTTCTGTGATTATTAAGAGCAGTAGAACTCACGCCAAGTTCGTCCGGGGAAGTACTGCCACCATGCCCATTTCTGCCGCCAAGCAGTAACGCATTCGCGTCACTGTGTTCCGGTTTGAAAGGTGTGGTTTCCGGTGAAATTACAGGCACATGAGACATTCGACCTACACATCTCAGAGTTACGGGCGCATACGATGCGACTTGAGTCTTGTCATACCTAGTAGGGGAGGACCCAAGTCGCATCGGTTGTTATGGGCCGAGGTTACCACTTAACACCAGGTGGACCATCGGCTCGTTCCGTATCTCAATCACATAAAAAAAAAAGATTACAAAAACTTTGAATGACAAGGCTTCAATGTAAAAATGCGTATGGATCGTCGCAGCTTATTTGTGTTGTGCTGATTACAGTAATATATCTTATAATAATACTGAATAGAATTTTGAATTAAGTAATTGAACGATTTAAGCATAATTATTTTTCTTAGTCGTAACTTATTCATGTTTTTGTGTGTTTTTTAACACAGAGAATACTGAAAGGCCGTTAGTGCATTATTATTAGTATTTTATATAAAGTAATAATTCATTTTGAAGATGTAAATATTGAGGAAAAATACTATAACGTAAATAATATAAAATATATACAATTTTTTGGCTTCAAAAACTAGCTAATATATATAAATAAGCTAAAAAAATTGATTGTGAAAAAGTTTTTAACACTAAAAATTATTTTAATGGTCTTAAAAATACGCTCACTTATCAATCTCGCAGCAGTACTTCGTACAAATCCAGTTTAAATCACACCATAACTTTAATTTCCCAGAGCAAATTCAATTGTGGACAAATTTGTTTAGGGCGCCTGGCTGAGTCTGATAAAGGAGGGAGTTATCCTGTTTTCGCTCTCGCTTACCCATTCGCAGGTTTGTTTATTGGCTTCCAGTTCCGTGTACTCTGGTGGAAATATTGAACTTTTTATGATAATTATACTAAGGGCTGCTACCGACTAGAGCGGATCAATATTGTTACATATTATACTGGACCCACCCGTGACTTTGTCCACATGGGTGGTTTATCCCCTTAGAGGTGCAATTTTTCACAACCTTGTCATAGCGTGCTTCCCTAAGTCCTAAAAGCAATCTCCGTCCAAAAATATCGACAACGTAGACTTTATTTTTGAGAATTTGTGTTGAATCAATTAGTCTTTTTTTTTTACTTAGTACTTGGGTAATTTTAAAAATTACTAACCACATGCTGGTTGCATCAAAAAATACATAGATTATAATATTTAAGTAGGTACTGTTAAAACCATAATATATCAGTGTTTAAGTTGATAAGCATTCTTGGAATAAACATTGGTGACATAGAGATTATCCTAAAAAGAGCCTGCATCTTTAATTTTCATCTTATTACCACTCAAATAATATATAGACTAGTTAGTATTGTTGCTAGTATCAATTGTTTACTAAACAAAAATATAACATTTCATGGACTTAACAAACTTTCGTATCTATGCTGTACAGCATAAATTAAGGGAAAATAAATGACTACGTGTCATTTTATCATGTGTCAATGCATAAAAGCTGTATTAATGAGAGGCCGCTATAACATCCATTTGCGATTTAGTTACCGCGGCCCATATCCATAAAATGCGATGTTTAATGTATGACTTCATATGTACTTATTTTTTGTGGTGCTATACCGGAAAATTGCAGAGAATTTTGTCGGTTTCATAACTTAAAGTATAAGATGTAGTCTAAGAAAAAAATATAATTATACTATACTATACTAGGTACTATACTATATTAGTAGTCTCGTGAACAAAACGGTGAAGGAAAACATCGTGAGGAAACCCACATGTCCTAGAACTAAAAATTCAAAGACATGTGTCGAGTGCACGAAAGGAGCCTCTTTGAGGCGCACTTACAATCCTTTCAACACACTGGTTCGACAGAACCGGTGACTCGAAGAAGAAGAAGAGTAGTCTCGTGCAGTGTTTCACCTGAAAATGGCTAATCATTGTATGTTGCAGTCGGATGTGCAGTCCACAAGAGTTCATACTTATTAGTAAAAAAATGATCACTACTAAATTAAAACTATAATATAAGAGGCTCTACAAACACTGTAAGTTGATTGAGTCACGAATCACATTACCAAATAACAATTTAGTAATGTGACCTGATTTCTTTTAATTAATGTTATTTTCACAGTGCGATTAAGCTTCAAACTAAAGATTCTGGGCATTCGCAAATGCCATAAATTCAAAGGAAATATATTGTTACTTCGGTTGAGAATCGTCATGAATACGATTTGTATTCAAATATATTCTTGCAGATGTTATGTTAAAGTCGAATATTGGTAGATTTATTCAGTGGATGAAATGTAGTAAATCGGTATTGTAAATAATACCAAGGCCATCTTAAGCCACGTCGATCGTGTTTGCTGGAAATGAGGGCTGGGTTTGTCAGTAAAATTAATGAGGACTTAAAGCTATATACGATCAATATATACTTAAAGAGAAAGAGACTGATTTGATCACCGATTCATCACGAAATCTCCGTAACTAAGACTGTGAGATTAAAATTTTGCAAGATAGTTTCCTTCAGACTTGTGAATTGAAATAACGTAAAACTTTATAAGTAGCCTATAAATGTTTTTATATACATAAAATTTATATACATATAAATACAAATAAAAAATGGTGCATGTTAGCTCATATGATCAACTGGAGTAGAACAAGTTTTCAATACAAGATGCGCGAATATATTGTGCGAAAGGGCAACATAACGACTTCACAGTCTGTTATCGCTCGATTTTGCTATGTGAGTATGTATTTTTAAAAGCTCTTGTCCGATTAAATCTTTTTTTTAAATATTCAAGAAAAATGCCACGATTCTTTTATTTTAAATCTCTGTCATGACATGGACCGTTATGAAGAGGAACTAGAGAACTAATGAGACCATTTACAATGATTCGTTAGCGCTGCTTCGAAACATTGGGAGCCCACAAAACTCAAATGTCATGAAGGTGAGTTAAATGTTAAATATTTTTAATCAATATATTGTATAAGAAACAGGAGAATTCCCTGTAAGCAATGGTAACTTTTATGTGTCGTCGTTAGACTTGACCCAAATAAACAAGACGAAAAAGTCTTCTACGTCATGTGGGGATTACTTTGGAAATTGAATTTCGTGCTCAGCTTTTATTTATAGCGCGGAACTGACCCTCAGGAGGACATGCCAAATATATTCGCCGATCATTGGATATATTGACGTCTGTCAGTTTTCCAATATTTATCAAAATAAATATTGCCTACTATGGAAATGATCGGGAAAGCTTTGAATAGCATAGGTTTACATACAATCAATTAGCATTCTCATTTATGATTAGGGAATCATAAATTATGTAAATGATGAAATGTAACGACCGCCACTAACAAGAATAAGTTAGATTTTATTTATTATGCCACGTATAACCACATATGTGTGTAGCTTTTAGGTTTTTTTTTATTAGAACCCAATAAAACTAAATAAATAATAAATATTGCACATTTCACACAGCGCCACCTAGCACCAAACTAAGTATAGCTTGTACTATGGGAACTAGATTACTGATAGAATAATACTTTTTTGTAATTTGTTGATTAGTTCATCCGGGGAAGTACTGCCACCATGCCCATTTCTGCCACCAAACAGTAACGCATTCGCAACACTATGTTCCGGTTTGAAAGGTGTGGTTGCCGGTGAAATTACAAGCACATAAGACATTCCAGCTACACGTCTCAGAGTTAAGGGCGCAAACGATGCGACTTAGGTTTTGTCGTACATAGTAGGGGAGGACACAAGTCGCATAGGTTATTATGGGCCGAGGCTACCACTTAACACCAGGTGGGCCGGCGGCTCGTACCGTAACTGCACCAAATAAAAATAAATATAACACCCAGACACAGAACAAACATTTATTTTGTCACAGAAATGTTTGTTCTCGGTGGGAATCGAACCCACGCCTACGGCGCAGAAATGACTACCAACTTAGCTGTGAGGCCAGTCAAGTACCTGCCCTTGTATTGATTTATTTATATAATTTTTTATTCGTATACGAGTACAAATGTGATATCGTATTTTATATGAAACTAGCTGACCCCGCAAACGTCGTTTTGCCGTAAATTAAAGTACTGCTATCTACTATAGCAATTAAAAAATAGGGGTTCGCACATAAGAATAAACGCATAAGAATATTAAAAACTCGCAGGTGCTTTTAGGTGCGTATTAAAGATTTATTTATTTATTAAGGTACCAACAGCTACAAATAAATGATTTAAAAAAAAAGGTCTTGTGTAGACGTGAGAAAACGTCTTATTTTTTAGCACTAGCTTTGTTTTAGTTATTTGCTCATAGTTTGATGCAACTCGAACTGTTTATTATAATTAATATTTTGTGATACTATTATCAAGTTGTGTGTGGTTTCAGATAGGTAGGTAGTAGGTATCTAGGTGCCTTGTAGCAGTGTTAAGCTTTATGTGAGGACTAACTAGAATCCTAGAATCTATACCAGCCTAATGGGTTCACACTACAGGAACATAAGCCTAAACTAACAAGCGAATGGAATGAAAAATTTAATCTACATGTCCATTGGTAGATGTCGCACGGACTAAGAAATAATAAACAATTAAATAATTAAATCTTTATTCATTGAATAGTGCTGAGATTAACATTGTGACTAATACATAATAAAAGGTACCTAGCAATTATACTATGCCTGAAGTAGGAAATCGTGTGTTTCAGGCGAAGTCCAATAATGCCGGTTTCCTTATGATTTTCTTTTATCACTTTCATTCCTCGTAGATAATTGAACAAAATCATTCGCACATTTTCGCCCGTGATTAAACAACAAAAGAAATGTTCCAGTGATCGACTCTTCGGTAATTTCATGTGGACAGCAATCCGAGCTGATTGCTCTATCAGATGAAATTGCGACTCGTGTTCGGCGCCGAAATGTACGGGTATATTGATTCCGATCCAACACCTAAGCTCATTTCCAATCAAACTCTCGCACCCTTCATTTCACATTTGTGAAACGTGACGAAGCAAAACTACGCAAAACAGTGACAAATCCTAATAAGTCCACAGAGTGTAAAATCATTAATTTTATTATTTTGTGTGCTGGTAGTTGTTTTAAATTAAAAACTTTAATTACGCATGTCAAGCTAGTAAACATTTGTTAAAGCTGATGTCAGAAATCAAAACCAACTGCTTACACGTTTCAAATAATCACATAAAATATGTGTTTTACTTGCTACTGTAGTAGTACTGGTACTAGTACCGGTACTAGTACTCTATAATTATTTACTAGTTAATTTATTAAAAGTTAAAAAAAAAAGTCGCTTAAAGTTAATTTATTAGTTTATTACAGTGGTGGTCATTGAAAATCTTCACAAAATTCACTCGTAAAACAACTACTAAAAACACAAAAATCGATCGACAGGATCATCACAGCATTTGTATTCCACAAAGACTGAAGATAGTTTTAATAATATTTGATAACTAGCTGTTGCCCGCGACTTCGTCTGCGTGGTTTCTTCGTCGTCTGCAGTTTTATCACGCATCCCTATAAAATAGGGATGCGTTCCCCTTGGAAAAGTAGCCTAAGTTACTCCTTGTTACATCAGCTATCTGCCAGTGAAAGTCCGGTCAAAATCGGTCCAGCCGTTTCAGAGATTAGCCGGAACAAACAGACAGAAAGACAGACAAAATATGTAAAAAAAATATTGTTTTGGTATATGTACCGTGTATACATCCATATGAACTTAGTAAAAAGCGGTTATTTTAATATTACAAACAGACATTCCAATTTTATTTATTTGTGTAGATTAAGCAAATACACCAAAAAAAGAGAATTGTTCTATGGATAAAACACTAAGTTGCACTTAGGTTTGTTTCGGGCACGGCTACCGCATCATCTGCTTTGTCCAACGTAAATCTCATGTACATTCCTTAACCTAATTATTGGCCAAACTATGCGAGGTTCTGTTTATGGGTCACACTCCCCTTGGCTCTGCTCCACGCCACACTGATCCACTAAAAAACTAGGAACAGCAATATCCTCGTCAATATGAAAGAGTGAAGCGTCCGAATCTGGTTCATTCATATATTTTCACTCGTTACATTCTGCGCTCTGAGCACGTATTGTTTGCTTTGCCAGACGTATTTTCACATTATAAAGTTCTGAACGTTGAACGTTAAGTTTTGACAAAAATATATAACAATTGTTTTAAATGGACGTTGTGGCAATCCAGATGCCTTATTTGTAATTCCGATGGCGCGTTTAGTTTTCTGCACCACGATCTCAGCCGGGCGACACTTTCGGAATAGTTCACGTTTCATAGTGACGGGCGGAGTATAAAGAAATAAAGAAAGAAAACATTTATTTGTGGCAAGAATACAGGTACAATATAAAAAGGAATAATATAAAGACATGAACATTTTTAACAAAATTAAAAGTGAGCTAATAAAAACATACTGAACTAAAAAAGCCACACGGTCTTCCCATACCCAGGTAAGGGTGACTTTAAGACGTATTTTTGTAGGGCTGTGATTACCACCTAACTTCAGGTGGACTAACTAGCTGGTTCCGTAACATATTCACATTAAGTTACGGTTACGTTTTGAAGGTAAGGTAAGGTGGCAATGCCAAAAGCATATAAAATTGCCTTTTACTTCAATTTATACTGCTTCATTAATTTTTTACAAACTGTACTAGATAACGACTATTCAACAACATTGTAAGTAGATAGTTTGCCCAGGCGCCTGCAGACTGCTATTTTTAGATTGTAGTTATAAAATATTGTATGTCCCGTGTATTCATCAAACATTCGATGAAATTTAAAATAAAATGAATATAATAATAGGCAACTATTAATTTATTAATAAAAAATGAATTTATTATTATTCTTTAATAATGGATGTCTATAGATTACGCCATTGTGTAACTTGTAATACGTTATTTAGAAAGCAAGGGCATCATGTCCTAATAATGCAACCACTTTCCATCAAAATTGTATATCGATCGCTTGGAACGCAATACGGACAAGTATTGCGTAGATAAAGCCGTATATAAGTCAGTCAAAAGTACTAATCTGATAAGCTACTTTCATTTCCCCATGTATCCACAGCTATACACATGTTCCCGTCCTAACCGCAATGTGAAAGATCGTAACGCATCGCGTTTTATGACCGAGAGCCACCTTCGTAAAGGGCAACCTACGATCGACCGTCTGTTTGACCTCGCATGGCTGACAACGGTAAAGTCAGGTAGAAATGACGTTTTTACAATTTAGATGTGATTTGATATAAGGTTTGATTTAGTAGGTACATGAAATGTTTAAGAGCAATAGAACTCTTGCCAAGTTCGTCGGAAGAAGTACTGCCAACAAGCCTATTTCTGCCGTCAAGCAGTAACGCATTCGCGTCACTGTGTTCTGGTCTGAAAGGTGTGGTTGCCTTTGAAATTACAGGCACACGAGACATTCCACCTACACGTCTCAGAGTTACGGGCGTATACGATGCGACTTGGGTCTTGTCGTACCAAGTAGAGGAGGACCCAAGTCGCATCGTTTGTTATGGCCCGAGGTTACCACTTAACACCAGGTGGGCCGTCGGCTCGTTATGAAACTGTATTACATAAAAAAAACTTACTTAGCTACAAACTTAACAAAAAAAAACTAGTATATTCAAGGCTATCTCTTAAATTTTTCCCATTAAATATGTATAAGTAGTACATTATAAAAGTTATCTGCATAGACTGAAAATAATTACGACGAAAATTATGATAATTACAAATACTTACGCTTAATGGAATATAATTTTACCCTCCGTGAAATAATGGGCCACTCAAATTCGGACCAGAGTAAGTTTTGCTAAGATAAAAATGATAACAAAGTAAGCAAGTGGGTACACCTAGGTACTATAAGTGTTCGTAAGCAGCTTAGGCGGCGCGGCCGGGTATTGTACCATCATACCTTCTCTTTATCCCATAATAAGCGGTACTATTATCACAATTTATTTCTATCAGAATCCTGGCATTGTTAACCCGGGGAAAGCAACGTTATTTTTCTTGCCCATTCTTCTTGGTTTCTTTTGTCGTATTCATATTCAATTATTTTATCGGTTAGCTGAAAGAACCTTTGAAATAGCTGAGTATGGGTGATTTTCATATGTACCCCCAAAACAATATTTTAGGACTTTGCTCGGGCTGCGTAGATTTATTCGGAGGGCTTAACAGTAATCATTCTAATAGGTTTCAATTTTTGCATATCTCTCGCTCCTGTTTTGTTCTTTAAGTCGGTCTGGATCTATGAAAGACTCCTATTCCAATGTTTCCCATACTACCTCCGAATCATTCATTCGTTTTCATGATACCCGATCCAAGTATTTAAGTAACTTCATACAATTTTAAGAACTAGGTTTCAACTAACACAACTAACTACTAACTAACTAACACATACTTTTAAACCCTTACGACAACGCACTCAATTTTTCAGTTTTTGAGGCCAATCTGATTAAGATGTAGTAAGAGATGTAGATAAGAGATGTATGTAGTAAGAGGCGAATGTGTGATACATAAGTGTATCACACATTCGCCTCTTACTTCAGTCGCGTGGCTTTGTCCAGGGGTTGGTCACTGGTCACTAGCTCTGCCAAAAACCTTCCACCATTTTCTCTGGCACCACCGGCGTTCCCCGCGGTGAATAAGTCATCCCACAGGAACACTGCACTTTTCCGGGATCAAAGTAGCTTGTGTGTTAATCCAAGAAGTAAACTATCTTGGTACCAAATTTCATCCAAATCCAATGAGCCGTTGTCCATTTAGAGCATAGATTTTAGAGCACCGATTCGTTTACGTAAATCTAACACTGACTTTGTTTTTGACGCAATGATTGAAGACAATGTTCTATAACTCTAAAAATATATACAAATGTATTGAGAAAATGTATAAATAAATAAAGGTGTAATTTACTCTACCAACGTATTTAGTAGACGCATTAGTGTTGTGTCCACGGAACACAAGTTGCCGTGTCACTGCCACAAACCTCCGACCTAATAGTGACAAAGGTGAGCAGCAATTATCGTCCGTTGACATTTACTCACTAATCTTGAGTCATGTCTACATACAAATACTCTTCTGTTTAGCTATTAGGTACTCTAGATGCTATCGTTTGTATATTTTAACACACGATATACACATAAGTAATAAATAAATAATAAATATTGGAAGACATTTCACACAGCGCCATCTAGCCCCAAAGTAACTAAGCATAGCTTATATCATGGAAACCAGACAACTGAATACTTTTTTGTTAAATACGTACATACATATCAACACCCAGACAACAGGACAAACATCTATGTTCGTCACACAAATGTGTGTGATGGGTGGGATCGAACCCATGACCTACAGCGCACAAAACAGGGTTACTGCCAATTGGGCTGTAAGGTCAGTCAACATATAAAATCCCTTGACGACCAATGACCAATATACTAATTTGTCTCTTGATCCCTGTTTTGAACGTCACCAAGCTCGTCTTGGGAAGCGACCGGACCTAATGTTAGCTAAGATGAAAGTATCGTTCTTAAAGTTCTAGAGCCAATAAGCGTACGAAAGGAGCCTCTTTTAGGCGTCTGTATTTTAATCCTTATCCTTTACTGACGGGTCGAGAGTCCTAGTAACATGAGTAGCAGCAGCAGTAAAAGTTGTAGTAGGTTTGAACTTAGTATAAGAGTAATTTGTTTAAACTAATGTAGTACAAACGGTAAAAAAGCACGGAACTTTATTAGACCTGAGAGTATAATTCGCTAATCTATTAACATAGGAATTTGAGCAGCACCCTTTTAGTCAAGGAGCTGATACAAGCAGATAAAAGCAGATACTGCTAATATGAACTTATTTATTCTACTTCAGTGTTAAATCTTTTAACGAGAAAGTGTCTTAAAATCAGTTAATGGCCACTGTGGGTATGTAAGTCCGACGTAAACTCCTACACCGTTCATCCAATCTTCCAGAAACTTTACTCCTTAAGAATCGATTTTTCATATCGAGCCCGCGGGACGCAAGTTAGGGGAAGAGCAAAATCGAGTGTTAACAAAAAGTCCCGACAAATGTTATGAAATCCTTCTAGAAAGGCATTGTGAAATTATCAAATTATTGTGCAACATTGAGCCGTCTGAATAGCACCATCGACTGAAATTTATCAGATAATTAAAACATTGGTCAATAACTGGTAGTAAACTCCATCGCGAGTTGAAATGCACCATTTTTCAACCAATACTTTGTTTCTTTTAAAAATCCCCGATATGTATGAATTTGTCTTATAAACTGAGAACATAAATCGTTTGTCGGAAAAATGCTCATTTCTTTTGATATGTTTGATATTTTTATAAATTGAACTTAATAGATTTGCCAGTTTTATAATTAGAGTTAAATAGCGCTGCTAATTATTATTCGCGAGTTGTTAGTTCGGGGCATAATTACATTACTGAAACAATCCCGGTGAACTAATTTTGCACCGGATGTGTACGATGGTATAATATAATATATTTGGAAATAGTTTGTAGGATGGAATTTTTTTTTTAGCATATCCCTGTTTATAATTTCGTAGTTGAATATTATGTCCTGATGGCGACACGAAGAAAGATTTTAGCCGAGTCACTGGTGGGAAAACAATAGTGCTCCCATTATCTTCCTAGGCACCTTTTAACGTATTTATTAATTGTAATTGATACTGCAAATAAATATGGCGAGACTAATAATAAAAACTGAATTGAAAAAAAAATATAGAAAAAACTGCTATCATAGTATGTCTAGATTTTCCTATCATATTGACGTAATATGTATAAAGTAAAAGTACTATGTATGTAATATGTGTAAAAGTCGTACTTCAAAAGTACATATTGAACTCAGCTGTTATAATATCATGTCTAGAAAGTCTAATGCGACTAAGATCGGGGGCTGTTAATAGCGTACGCTATATGACAGCCGCTCCCCGTCTATCCCTTCAATCATAGCCTAATCCTGCTTTTACAACAAATTGCTTTTCGCTCGTAACGTAAAGATCTCGGGTGATGAGACCTCGCAACTAATTTGTTGATATTTTCGTTGGTTCTGACACGTTTCATATTGGACAGTAAATTTGTTCCGTTGACGGCACGTCCTCAATGTTGAGCAAAAAAATTATAAGTTCTCAGTTAACCAACTGTTTATTTAAATTTTAAATTTTTGTACAATACAATGAATTGTAAATAAAAGGATTAATCTAGAAACTAATAAATATATGTTTAAAATTAAATGTCATAACAGCTTTGTCCAATACTTCAGAATATCTCATTATTTTTTATGTACTTCTCCTCAGTCCTAATATATTATTCTAATCTTGAGAACTACTCGGTGTGTGTGCGTTATTTGAAACACTACATTATATTATTTATATTAAAAGAAGATCTAATTATAAGAACAATGGCGGCGACAAACTCACCCCTCTTCACGTCTACATTCCCAAGACAGTGTACACCACAAGGTGAAAAGTGGCCCAATGAGGGTCTGCCTACCCCTTTGAGATAAAGGCATGCGTCTATGTATGTTTAAATGTATTTAAAATCTATTATAGCTAAGTTTGATGGCAATGGAATCGACAACATTTTGGCTTAGCACTAAATGACTCAAGCCACATATTGCATTATTTCTGTGTATGGCGGGCGTAGTAATAATAATATTGGTGGACATTTCATACAGCGCCATCCAGCCCCAAAGTAAGCTAAGCATAGCTTGTGTCATGGGAACCAGACAACACAAGATATATTCTTTTTTTTTTGTAAATAAAATACATATAATACATATTAACACCCAGACACAGAACAAACATCTATTTTCGTCACACAAATGTTTGTCCTGGGTGGGAATCAAACCCACGACCTACAGCTCACTAGGCTTACTAGGCAAGAGTTACTAACCAACTAAGCTGCAAGGCCAGTCAATGTAATGTATGCGAGAAACCCTTTGTTTGAAGATAGAGGACCCTTTCAGGGTCTCGTGTCGACACGTGGCGTTCCGTATTCATGACGCAGATATATTCAACACATCTGTGTTTTCTGCTATATAATGTGGAACCGTTTGAAGGTAATTTCCAACCAAAATTACCAATTTGGATGTTTCAAACGTATTTGTGATGTTAACTTTACAGATGTGATGAGAGTTTGGAACCCCCATGTTGTCACCTAAGAGAGGTTGAATTTTTTCGTACAACCAAACGCCAAATGTACCTCTAATATTGCGGCTGGTCAACTAGTGAGTCATATATTTACCATTACTGCTCTGCTAACCTTGTCAATCAGAATTACTTTTAAGGCATCAACATAATATTACGTTTAGCTCGCAAAGAAAAATCTGTTATCTGTACTAAGGTATCAGAATCCGTAGCTTTATTATTAACTTCAAACTAACGCTCCATCGTAAAATCGTTTGACTTTCACACGAGAGCCTAGTTTAGATGGATTTCGTGTGGAAATCAAAGCTGCACAATATCGGTTCCTTTGCCAACTGCCAGTTTCCTATCCAGTTTTTCTGTCTTCAGCGTTGCAAACTTTGCGATACCCAAAGTCAGTCCAGAACACTGTTACTCGATCCACAACATCCTCCTAGGTTTTCACTGCAGGGACAGTTTATGGACACATCTACCATGGAAGTCCAATTCGGATTGGTAGATACTTTTTCTCCTTCCCTTCGGATTTAAGGTTTTAGAGCATGCCGATGTCCGCAAGCATTTGTAGCCACTTGGGTACCGATTTGCAACATCGAATTTAAAGTTGAAAGTCTTGGTCATAGAATAGTGGGATAAAGACAGGGACGAAATAAAATATAGAAGATACATTCAGATCATTCGATGACTGTTTATTTACAGAGTGATGACACGGGTGAATGGCCGATACAACCAAGGTATAGATCACAGGAAAGTAATTACTAATTAGTTCGAAGCTTACAAATACTATTTAACTAGCTTTCTAAACGAATAGCTCTCCTCTGAAGATGCCTGATGCCTCTTCATTGAGCACGACGTATTTTCGTCGTAATGTAATAAAATTTTAAAATGTCAACGATTTTTTTTCTACATGTATTAATATTAGGAAATAATATTACGTTATATAACAATAACAGTGACCGTAATAGACAATCACTGAATTCTATGCAGTCAAATCTTCATGATTATAATGTTAGATGATTTTGAAATTAAATAAAAAATAAGAAAATTAAACCATTGTGTTTGTAAATTTTAAATGAAAACTGTAAATAGGGACGCTAATGTAAATATAATCACTTAACATGGGATTATGAATTAACGTTGATCACCCTTGCGGATTAGGTACAGCTAATTGTATCAATCAATTTCAAATGGATTCATAACACATTTATTTATAACATGGTTAAAATTAATTAATTTTATTTATTGATTATTATTTTATTAGTATAAATAAATTTCAAAGGATTTTGACACAGCGGCGTGAATGGATGGATTAATTCGTTATTAAGTTGTGACTAAGCACTGCACTTAGTTCTCAGCACAAGCAAATATGTGTCATAAATAGATATTCCCTAGGTTTATAAAGTACGATGTTTCGGGAAACACAGCAAAGATTTGTGCTAATGTTTTTTTTAATTATCCACAACTATTTTGCATCTAGAACACGAAAGAAAATACACGTATGTGCAACCACATCAGAACTAAAAGCTAAACATTTCATAAATTCTTATTTATGACTAGTCTTCACATTTAATTTTGTCTACTTACAATCATATACTTGGCAGTGCTGTAACATCTGTATAAATCTAATATTTCATAACATAATGACGGATTTAACTTTCATACATAACATCTTTTGACTCAATTTTGTAATACCATACTTTCATACGTAAAATTTATCTGTCTCACATAACTAGGTAGATATAATTTACACAATTACTCAAAACAATTTTATCTTAAATTATAGCCTAATTATTCTAAAACAACCTTGACTTATAAGATTAAGAAATTAAATTAACAACGTAAAAAGATACGATGAAATAATATTTGAGACGGTAATTTTTATATTTATTACTTTTAAAGGTATCAGAAACATAAAAATTCCATTATCATCCTAAAGTGTTACAGGAAACATTTTAGGATTTAATGGATTTTAATTCCGAAAAAATAAGCTTTAGATATATTGTTTTCTACATAGTAGTTTACAGGAGCGAAATTTAAATGTCACGTTTTAGACGGTTTTGGATAAATTTCATATTATTATATTTTGGCAATTTCTAAATCACAGCATTTGTGTCAGAATAATTAGGTACGGTTTTATATATATTATAACACACAAATAAGAACATGACTTGTGTAGTATTTATGACTCATCTGTGTTATCTTTATATCAATACTTTGCTCATTGCTCATTTGATATGTTAATACAGTAATATTACTCTAAATTTCAAATAGTAATAAAATAGCTGATGCGCCATAAGTTAGCATAAGACGTTTTTCTTTGTATAGAATAGACTGCGGTTATACATTCAAGTACAAATAGAGTCCCATAATTTATGGCGAACGTTCCGCAGAAACCATAATAAGTTGGCTTTTTATATCTGACAAATATACGTTTCCCTGATCCCCTAATGCGTAGCAACTGTGTAGCTAATGAGGGTAATATGGTGAGTATACACTGGAGCATTTCCCTGTAACAGACGACAAGCCGCTCTAATTTTTTTACTTTTCCGAAACGGAAAACATAAGGGCGATGTTCTGTTCTAAGTAAAGGCTCTAGTGTATAATCACCTATACACAAAGAACAGAACATACCAACTGATTGCTATTGATTCAAAGCCGTACTCTGGTAGTGGCCGTTAGAAATTTTAAAGCAGGACTGAACAGAAAGTGTTGAAAATCCAAAACTAACCCAGGGTAACACCATTAGATGCTGGATGGAAATACTAGTTCATTGAAAATTTGCCTTTCTAACCTGACGGAATTTGAGGTTGGCAGTTAGCCAGGCATCGTCATACTTTGCTGATTGGCTTATAACAAACTACCAGCTACTTACTTTGCTAGCTGCTGTCGAAAATTGTCTATTACGACAACGCCCACGAAATAATCAATGAATGTATTACCTCCAGAGGTGTTCCCGGCAAAGTATGACATGGGCAGCTTCAAGAAATATGAAAAGAAACCTGCAGGGTTGGCAACATCAGTAATGCTCCCGGTGTGGCTGACGTCTGTAGGTTGCGGTGACCGCTTTTCATCAGGCGGGCCGTATGCCTCTTAACCTAAACAAAACCAAAAAAAAGAGAAAGAAACAGGTTTTTTGCGAAAACAAGATTATTTTTTGTTGATAATATTTTAGTTCAAATTATAATAGAATCTGGAATCAGCATTAAATAGGCACTAGCCATTGCAAATATTGATAAATACGTTCAATCTTAAGTAACGTTCTAACTATATTCGTTTTGACAATACGTAATATACTTCTACGCTCAAGACAATAACTAAAGTTTATTGTTCTGCGCTTCTACAGCACGGTTCCGTCAATGTTTTTTTCGTTATTACATAATTATTGGATATATACTGGATTATTATCGCACTGAAGTAGACTATGCAATAATAAGAACTCAGTCAAATCAACTTTGAGAAACACAGAACATTTTTTTCACATAATAACGTAAAAAGTTTAAACTTACGGTAAATACATAATAAGAACACTTTGATCACTTATATAATATTACAAAGAAATATTTTTCTACGGTGTCTTCAGTTTTCTACAAACGGAACTCTGCAGAAGGTTACTACTAAAAGTATTGAAGATTGCTTTACGACGTTCAGATGTGCTCATCTGCTACATCTGCCGAGAGAAAAAGAACATTTATTATTATTAAAATGTTTTTCATTTTAAATAAATTAACGCGAACACATTTGTATACGAACTATATAACAGATGCGAGAAGCGAAGGCAGTTGCTACAGATTAAGCATAGAAACATAGTTGCATGATACAATAAAGTACCTACGAGTTACATCAAATACAACCAGCGAGTATTGCAATGTTGATACGAACGGACAATCAACATTAATTCCGCTTTCTCACGGGCCTGATAGCTCAGTTGGTAGTGCCCTGCCTTCTGCGCTGTAGGTCGTGAATTCGATTCCCACCCAGATCAAACATTTATTGTGTGACGAACATAGGTGTTAGTTCTGGTGTCTGGGTTGATATGTGTTATATGTATGTATTTTCAAAAAGTTATTAAGTATTATATTAGTCTGGTTCCCATGATACAAGCTACTTAGCTTACTTTGGGGCTAGATGGCGCTGTGTGAAATGTTCACCAATATTTATTATTAGTTTGATGATAAAATAATTACTCTGTGCTCAGGAGATACAGCAGAGTTTGGCATTACTTTCCCACTAATTATGTAACAATTCCTTATTTTAATTATACTGCTCCATAATACCCAAATTTCATTTCAAACTAGCGCAAGCCGTACAAAAATAAACATTAAACATTCATGCAAGGAAATCTCGTTACTCAGCAGATTACATATTTATATACAATTTCACCTAACAAACTGAATTTATGAGATCTAAGATATTCACGGAATATTGAAGTTTGAGTGATACAATATATATGTTTTTGTACAAGTTGTCCTATTAATCGCAGGTCAAGTGAAGTCACACTCAACAACAATCGAGTCAACAACTATGTACAACACTTCTGTGTTTATATGTATAAATGTAATTTATTCACATAAACATGTAATCCTATTATTCAGAAGGATTGTCGTAGCTGATAAAGTAGTTGAGCGCTGAATTTCTGTTTCAAAATGAGAATATCCGGTTGGTAAAGAACTACGGTATATCAGGTATTAAAAATATAAGATTGACAAACAATTTTACATTGGTTTCTAGACGTTAGGAGTGAAATTCAAGGGTTTTGAAACTTTAAAATGATAGCCAGGGGAAACAGATCTAAAGAAGACATAGTCAACTTAGGATTTTGAAAGCGACTCACACGTATAATTACTAGATTATCGGTTTCAAAAGGTAAATTCATTTTTTGTCGATACATGGAAACAGAAATGTGAAATATAGGTACAATGCTTTTCTAAGAATCAGCAATCCCTTTTAGCGAAATTCTCTTTCAATTCGCTTTTATGCCCAGCGGGCTTTATACGGTATTGTGTAAGCAAACATTTCGATTGAAAAATAGCCAGTAATAAGAAGAATAAAAATAGCTGCAGTGGATTTTAAAAACCTATATTGTTCGTGAATCGCTTTCCAGGTGTGTCGTGCAGTGAACCGTCTCTACATTCCGTAAAGACGAAAATTGTTGTACATTTACCTCCAGATACAGTACAGAAACTCAGATGGCTAAATAAAACAACACATCAACAGTTATCATTTACGTGATAGTATAAAGTTTGATATTCATACGTTTTGAGTTTGCACCGAATGGAATTTAAGGAAGCATATATAATTAGTAGTTGCGTATAAAACTGATTAGTTATTTACTGAACAGTGCAGGAAACTGCAAGAGAAGAATAGTCAGGTATCCTTCTCTATATAATAAGTGCATCTGCATCAGTTGAAGTAAATAATAACAAATTGATTAGTAGAAAAAGGAAAGTGCTAGCGGAAATCACGCCAGTTTTTCCTATCGAGATATTAGGCGGTGAGTTGTAGAAATTTACGCTCACCATAAAATTTCTCTTGAATAGAGATTAATTCTCGATTCGACACATTGATTTATTGGTAAGTGTTACTTTAGGCTTTTAACATTAATTTCTATGAATATTAAGATCAGATAGAAAGACGGCATTCACAGATTACTGGGATTTCCGAACACATGTCTTCTACGTATCATATTTAGCCATCCATAACTTTAGGCGAGTGTACAATGGCGTGCGGTGGGAACATGCTGTGGGTGACACGAACACGGGTACTGGGGGTACTACGGGGGCACATCTCCAAACTACTTACATAGCAGGCGGGATCGGAGGACGCCGTACGTGGAAAAGCTGGAAAACGCCACCCGGTTACGGTATTTGGTCACCGTTAAATAACGGATTAAATTGACCCAATTCTCGGTTCATCCGGTTTGTCCCTTAAAATCGTGCTGATCAGATTACGCGGCTTATGTTACACCCTTAAAATAAATTGATTTAGACCAACTTTCGTTTCGCTAAGGGTCAATTCGTTAGGAGATTTGCTCGAGTGTTTTTGAACTAAAATTGGATATCGTCATATTACTCTCACGTAACGTGACAGAGTGAACTTAACTCTCCGCTAAAGCGAATTATCTTTTGCGTGTTATTTGCGCCAGAAATTACTAAAAAGCCTTAAAACAAATAATTTATGTGTGAAAGATGTTGACATAGATGCTAAATGGAAAATGCCATAACATTATTTGAAATTGATACATTTTTTGCCACATGTAACCTCTCATTTAACCAGAATGAACTGCAAATCGGGCCAAACGCAAAATAACGGTTTTCAGTGCAACTGTAAATGTGAAATAAACTGCAATTTAGCGTTAGACTGCAAATACATTATTGAAAAATAATAGTGTGCATCCGTTTTAATTGGTTTGTACTGAAACAAAACAATGTTTGCATTTAAAATCACAGACAATTACAGAGAACCGTTTTCCAGGAGTTTCCAATAAGTGAGGCTAAACGCTCGTATACAGAGCGGAAATAACATCGTCCAACGATTGGCCGCTACTCACACGACACAAAAGTAGCAGATACCTACGCATTCGTAGCTGTGCGTCTGTGAACCGAGCCGGTTCCGAAGTCCACAATAGAAAATGATCTTTTTCTCCCACACAACCATTTATTTGAAAATTTACATCACACAGGTAAATTGACGCATCATAACGAGATTTGACTGCATGAATTTTAATACTAATAAATATCTGTAACAAAATAATAATGAGAAAAAATATCATGGACAAGAAGTTATATCTACTTACAATCTAAAACAATCAACATTTACAGAAATAAAAATATCAACTTTAATTTGAGCCTTAAACTATTTAGGGGTTATTCATAAAAGTCCTCGTTAGTTTAGTGTTTTGCCTTTTAATGTATGCCAATGAAATTTAGAAAGACAAAACACTACGTAAATAACTCTTAAAGATTTTGTATATGAATAAACCCTTTAATTTTTAAACTTTAAATCGTGCCAATATAATTTAACGTGAAATTTTAATCGTGTCGAATAACTGTACACGTTAATAATTAAAATGCGTAACATATGAATCGTTGTAGCGATACTTAATACTCTATGGCACTCGTCAGTAGAGTTCAATCAGGTTATCTAGACCTAAAACTTAGGGATAAGAGTCTACTTCATAGCTCACAATTGAAGATACAAGTTGACAAATAGATATAATATACTAAAGTACCACTAAATCAGTCTAGTAGGAGTAGGTCGGTAATATTTATATGTTAGATATAGGTAAGTGCATTAATTACAATAAGTATGTGTGAGGTAGAGTTAGATAGAGTTCCGTCTCAATGGCAGCAGAATATTTTTAAGATTACTTAATATTAGATTCGATATCTTAATAATATTAAATAAGGATCATGAATGGGTTACGCGAGGCGATAGAGTCGATTTGCAAAGTAGCCATTTTCCAGCCCGTATTTCTACTTTATGTTAGTTAAGGATGAAATATTTAAAATCGGGCTTTCGGCGCGTCTTGAGCGTAATCTAGTCTGAATCATTTATTTTTAATGTTTTTGCCTGTTGCCATAGAAACTACTTGGGGAGCAGGGGTCACACAATATCACGTCATAAATAGGTAATTCAGCAATAGAAAGTAAAGAACCTTAGCAATAAATACGCAATGGAAATTAACTAAAATCGTTGTCACGACATGACTAATTTTCCTAACTTTTATGACGTTTCTGGGTAAAACATTAATAGAGATATTTAAGACAATATAGCAGTATTTTGTCTACCTTTGTAACAAGATACAAAGTATTAATACGCTAACATTATGCAAAAAAATGCCACTATAAAACATTTTTAAATAAGCAAGCTTATTATTCATTATTATTATTAGAAAAATTACAACCAATACCAATTACCAATTTAACTGTTACTGCAATAAAACCCATTAGTAGTACAAATATTATAGTATTAAATACTGAGATAGTCAAAAGCCCACACGTAAATATAAGCCACCAATTTGAATGTTACCACAATAGTTGGAAATACCGCATGCATAATCGATATTACGAAAATATCCGGGGCGCACAGCCAACGATATTTCTGCCCGAGACGGGCGTAATGGCCAAAATTGAATAGAAATGACGTCTGCCACAGTAATAGGCGAATAGTCCACTGATTAGGGTAGGCCACCGCCGAGAAATTACAGTAAATGTGGGCATCATAGGGCAGTCTAATTCGCCGCAATTATGTTATTTGAAGAGGATTCCCGGCGTCTTCATCTAATTTTCTGATTGACTTAGCCCTTCTAGTTGAATAATGAAAGCCGATATTTTACGTCACGGCGTAATGGAAAAGGTTAATCAGTGGATAAAGTTATTTTAAATTTAGGTATCTCAATTATTTCGGAAACTAATTTTAGCTGATTTATGTTTAATTTAAAGTTTTACAGGCTTACATCTTCTGGTGTCAGAAAGATATATATAGATACTTGTCGAGGCAAAGCTCTAATATTTTCTTTTGGATCCCGCATCGCAGGGACTCATGGTGTAATAGGTTTCATTTATTCATGCATCTCTCTGTAAAATTCTCATTTCAGAACGATGAAAACGTGAGGTTCAGCAATTAATGACGAACAATGCTTGAATATTCAAATTAGAAATGATAGAAATATCTACCACGGTTGTAATAACATCAAGGGTTATTAGGCGGTATAAGTTTTGAGGGCTGAACGTAACTTATGAATATTTTATTAACTGATGAATGGACCTTCAGATATCTATATGAGAAACAAGAACAATAGGAGAACGATGAAGTTGTTTGCATTTTAATTAGAAATATAATAGCTGTAGCCAAAATGTCTCTCAATTTCCTCTACATATATTGATTTTAAATTATATTATTCTGTATAGTTTTGCTAAACTTTCTCATTTACAAGTAGGTTATTCAAATTTTGGTTGCAATAAACCTTTTTATTTTTGGTGGATTCTGTTCTCAGTAGAGATCAATAGGGAATAGGAGGGAAATTTTTAAATCAGGGTCATCTCATACGACAAGCTTCGATGGAAATGAACATTTTTTGCATAAACTGAGTATTCATCATGGCTCAAAATTGTTCCAGAACTCCGGTTATTTTACTTCAAATTATCTAAATAAATCTGAGAGATAAATAATAAATAAAAGCCTCCTAGTTCGAAATGCGGGTGCCGGAAAATTTACGTCATATTAATAATGCTAAGATTTTTATCTTTCACGTTTCAACCTCCACATATGTATATTTATAGAAAAATAAACTTAAAATGACGATGTTACATCAGGTATTTCGTATCTTAGAACCCTCCATCTTTCAGAATAGTGGGCCATTTACTAATGTTATTTCCTGCTGACATCTACAATCGCTGAGGATGAACCCCAATGGTTTTGCGACAGCGAGAAACAATGATGGAATTAAAAAGACCTCGTCCTTCTTCGCGAATGACTTATCGTAGCAACTAGTGGATTCAACAGTTTAATTTTATTCTTGAACGTTTCTGTATAAATTCTTCTGAGAGATACGCCTGAAAGAAATAACTGTAGTGGCTATCCCTCTAGATACATGGTTTCACAGAATCATGAAAATATTATCGGAATGACTTCTATTCTGTGGTTTCTGTTAGAAATAACTATTTTCGATGCCGTGATCTAATTAGAAGGGCCATCCCAAGTCATAGAGGTCGAGCTCGATTGCAACCAATAACAGCGCCAAAGTTATTCTAAATTCTGAAGTAAATTTTTTTTAGGGCGCACTTTGGTGTTGTAGCTAAACCGCCACGCTCGGTCATTGAAGGTAAATTGCATATATTCGGCTCGAATCGTCATCAGCTGTCATTTACAAAAAAGTAGACGAGTGTTCTATCAGTTATCTGGGGACCAGTACAAGCTTTGCTCATTATAGGGCTAGATACCGCTGTATGCGATGCCCATCAATATTTATTTTTATTATTATTCAATTTCATCGATAAATAATAGAACACTTATAGGTTCTGAGTACAAACTAAAATGCTGAAAGCGCGTTAACAAGCATCTTTCCTTCTGTATCTGCAAAAATATCAGGACTTAAACCAGAGTTTAACAAGTAAGTCTATGTAAGTGCTGTCAGACTTTACGCTAGGAACGTAGTCAAAAGGCATGCAATCAGATCAGACTATTACATTTTAAAAGGGTTTCAAAAGATTTCTTTGACAGTTGAGGGCTAAATAGGCTAAATAAGTTTTTCGACGTTCACACACAGGCTCTCAAAGGCAAAGTCGAGAATATCATACTGTATAGTCACCTATATCTCATGACATATTTAGGAGAACGCAAAATAATGTATTAAATACTAATTTTTATTGATAATTTTATGAGTATGCTTTAACGGATTCAGTTAAAGAAAGGAGGTAAACAAAGTACGTAAGAACACTTCAATCGACGGGTGAATTTTCACCTTAAAGGCCAGCTGTGTTTCAGCATTGCGTCTGATGTTGCAGATGTCCACGGGCAAAGGTGACTATTTACCATCAGGTAGCCCGTCACCTCGTCTGCTAGCGATTTTACTGACGTCTTAAGTTTTTTTGAATAAGGTATTTTTTAATTAATGTAACGAAAAGATTAGTTAAGACAAATACAACGCTCCCTCTATGTCATGAGTGTATTTAGAACTCTGATTGGTACCTAATGTTTTTTCAAAGATGAAAGATGATTGGTTGATAATTTTATTATTGACTATTTTTTAGTAACGTTGCCTTTCAGACCTCATGGGGTGAAAACATGTTTCACAATGGGCGTAACATGTTTTTTTCTGCTAGGACAAGCAACAGCAATGTCATATTGCTTCAGGTAGGCAAGTTTAAAAATTATTTTGAGAGAAAACGAGATAGTTTATCCGAATTTGTTATTTGTTGTTTCTGATAACAACCCGATATTTTTCCAAACTACGTGAGTGATTTATCCCACTATTCCACAATTTAATTGCCATCAGACAAATAGCCCACAAACTCATAAATTATCGCTTTAATCTCTTAAACTCTCAAAATAGTTTAATAAACATGTCACGATACATTTCATTTGCAGAACAGCATATTGTGAAACAGGCTTAGAGGTAGCTTTCAGAAAAATCGAGCTCAGACACAGAGGCGCGAGAGGATCTGGTGTAGTTGGTGGAGGTTCCATAATCCGAGGTGGCTGTGGCGAGGTCGGCGAGAACCATCGCCCTATCCCTCTCGATGGCGGGCGTACCTTGCGTGACGCCCTCGGCCGCCGCCGCTTCCCGCTCCGCTAGCTTCTGTTTCAGCACCCGGATGCGCTCCTCTTTCTGTGAGAAAAGAAATATTTTTATACATCTATTAATAATTATTGCTTGTATGGAGATAGAGGAGAGGGACAAACCGAGTTAAGTTTTTTGAAGATTTCATCCGTGACGTCCTCTGCTATTCTAGCTGGGAAAACTATACCGTGCTGTGTTGAGTTAATTAATGACTAGCCTCACAGCTCAGATGGTAGTAACCCTGCCTTCTGCGCTGTAGGTCGTGGGTTTGATTCCCACCCAGGACAAACATTTGCGTGACGAACATTATTGTTTGTTCTGTGTCTGGGTTTAATATGTATATGTTTAAAAAAAAAAAAAACAGTTGCTTGGTTCCCATGATACAAGCTGTGCTTAGCTTACTCTGGAGCTAGATGGCGCTATGTGAAATGTCCACCAATATTTTATTATTATTGTTATTTTTATTACATATATCAGTTTGAGTTCAACGAGAGTGATATCATAAAACAACGATTCTTTTCAATCTTTAGAACTATCACAAAGTCACTTCCTCATCGATAAGTTCTGAAAAAGCAATGCGTGCGTTAAATAAGGGTTAGTTCAAAAAACCTTGTAAAGATAATAGACTTAAAGTTATTTTTAGCACAACGGAACACAGTCAGGTCTACGCCCAGACTCTCAAGCAAAGAAATTGTTGCTTTTTAAAGTTTAATGTATTCCTTCGAGGGCACAACATAAGAAAGAAAATACCTTAGTTTCAGAAACAATCTCTCTTGGCATTAATTAATTTTTAATGCTTGTCACCGGACTTGATTAGAGTATTTTAAAGATAGTGTCAGGACTCTAAAGGTAAGTAGTAAGAACTAAAAAGGTAATAAGTGATTGAAGTTTACAACAGGAAACGAAAAAATAATATGCAGTGATAATCAATACTACCCTAATATTATAAAATGAAAGTTAACCTTAATGATCCTAGGTTTAACCTGCAATTAGTTAACTTGATCTAATTAGTAACTTAATTGAAGACGAATTTAAAGTTAATGACAATGAAGGTAGTTTTAACCCAGTCCTAACAGACTTTAACTAAGTTAGTTCGCGAGAGAGCGCAGATGCGCGCAGCGGTCACAGTGTAATTTACTTAAATTGTTCTAGACAAAGCCTCTAATTATACGTATTCTCGTATTTTATCTCGCTCTGTTTTCACACTCTGGCTTTGTAAGACTGAATTACAATAAGAATGAACGGCGCGGCGGCGCTTTGCCATGATATTACAACGTCGTAACAAAATCGATTCTATTCTACTCGGCACTTCTGTGCGTCGCGAAACAGCATTTATTTTTATTTTCTGTTCTGAAGCTGAAAATAATCTAAAGAATAAAAGGAAAAAGCGGCTCGTAGTCATTAATTTACAAAGACAATGTTCAGATTTCCGTTCTCAACGAATTCTTTCCCGCCTACAGTAAATAAGACGGAGACAAATAATTTGCCAGGAAAGTATTTTTTTGTAGTCCATTTTCAGTTTAATTGTTGAGTTAAGTAGCACAATACGCATTTTTAATTAACGTTGTATTATAGAAATAAGAATCATGCATCATTTTGTTTATCATGGGTCATATAGGGCCGTCGCATACGGACACGACTTTAGTTTGATTGCAAGCCGGCAACCGTTCATCATTAATCAAAATAATAAAAAATGTTGATTTCATCAACTTAATCAAAACAATTTTTTATATATTTGATGCCTCTTTTTAAGTATAAAATACCTGTTCTAAGAGGCTTCGCTCTTCCAAAACATAGTTACTTATAGATTAAGTTTTACAATAATGGCATCAAAAATATAATAGACTATACATATAATTTAATACTACTTACTAAAGTTTGAACAGTAATCATTAGTATGTATATAGTACTAACATGTATGGACCTAAGCTGTCTGAATAAATAAAATTATTATTATTATTATTATTAGTGATGAACTTATTTTGATACATAACGAAATCGAACACACACACATAATATATACTGATATTTTTCGGTTGCCTTGACAAACGCCTATTTACAATTAAGTTTCTATATAAGCTTCTGGGAACAGGAACTTGTACGTTGAAGAAAGCAAAATAATAAACATAGCAACCAGGCAATAATAGCAAAAATACAATTTGTGCAAATTTGTCCCAAGACGTACTGCCACCAAACTTATTTCTGCCGCCACAAGCAATAACACATTCGATTTACTGTGTTCGGGTTTGAAAGGTGTGGTTTCCAATCAAACTACATGCGCATTACCTCTCTAACGTTTCAGAGTTGCAGGCTCAATAAAATTCGACTTGGATCTTCCAGTGTCTAAATAGGGGTGGACCCAAGTCGTATTGTTTTTCATAGGCAGTGGCCCCCCTTAACAATACCCAACAGGTGGGCTATGCTGTTAACTGCTTTGAAAAATGATTTCTTCTGATAGTGTTCCGCCCCTGTCATTAACAAAAAGTGTTTGCACAGCGCCACGTAGTCAAACGAAGCTTGATAGTTTGCCTCGACGATTCAAATTGGAGCCCAATCGATTGAGATATAAATATAACCAGTGAACTGAATGATTAGCGGTATTCGCCCGCCGCGATTACTAATTAAACAAGTGCCTGGAATGGCCGCGCTGCGCCGCTCCCGACGGATTCGACGACTTCGTAAATTAAAGTTCGAATTTCACCAAATTAATCGGAATGCAGTTGAAATCCGGATTCACTCAATATTCATTTGGCTTTTGTTTTATAATTCAGTAGTTATTTTGTGTAAAAACAACTTTTTTCTACCGGATTTTAAATGTAAACCTACGTTGTATGTTATAATATTTACAGTAGAGCAGAATTGTATAAAGACAATTTTTTTTATTAATTATTTATTAATCATGTCGGCTGTTGTCAATTACACTAATTAATTAAAATCACTAGACTATACAAAAAAATCACTATATTACCTACTTTCTTATAATATAAATACTTAGACGCAAATAAATTAAAATTGAGAAATTATGGATTGTATAAAATATTAAAAACGTGAAAGTACCAGTCTCTAATGTTCCAGCAGCAAGGGCACATGTCCACTCTCAACAAATGAGAATAATAGGCCTTAATCCTTCACGGAAGCCAAATCGCCTTGATATATGACACATGACTTCTAATTTTTTATTCTAAGACAAGCCGGCTTCCTCACGATGTTTTTATAACCATTTTGAGATCGTACTATTGTGCACATAGATTTTTGCGATTTTTATCATATGCTGTTTATTTAAGATTTCACTCTACATTACACCAAGTGGTCAAGCTTCAATATAAAATAATATAAAGCAAAAACAAAAACACATTTCGTGTATCAGGTTCACTTTTAAAGCCATTATAAAGAATACTCTATGAAAATTTGAACCGGATACTTATTACGGTTCCAAAGATCAGCCCTTTAAAGGTAGGACAGACAGACGGACCGTGTAGGCTTAGTTAATACTAAGCCTATACGGTCAGACTATCTATCCCAAAAAAGATCAGGTCAAGAGTATCCTAAGCCTAACCAACGGGCATGCATGAATTATTTCATGAGAAAGAGCCGGAGCAAGGTATGTCAGGTTACTAGCAAATATAAATTCGTTGTCTATGCCTGCCCCACTGAAAACAGACGTATATACAGGGTGTGGCGTAATGAGTGGATAATAGGGTACCTGCGGGTAGGGGCCATTGTGGCGGTTCAGAAAAATATTTGTTATGCTCAGTAAAAGTGCCTCGGTTTTCGAGATATTCGACATTTTCGAAATTTAAGAAATATTTCACCCTTCGTCACTATTTTTGGCGCCCAGACTGCAAATGAAATTTTTTTTTCTATCTGTTTTTTGGATAGTATTCTTGGATAGATGTGCTATCGAATGGAAACTATTATTTTTATAACACAAGCACAGTTATGTTTTTAAAATAAGATTTCACTAAAATTTTACTTGCTTTCGTTTGTTTTCCTGACCTTTACCCTTCTGTGGTGTAAAAAAAATGTATGGTCACTTGAATGCCAACGTTTAAAAAAATTAGCCTTTTTCATCGAAATTCCGAAATGGTATATTACATGGTATTTCCACAAGTTGATTCAAAATTAATTCCTACCAAACTTATCAAGGCGTAATTTAAAGAAATATTTTTAACTATTATTAGCAATAATTGTCTACTGTTCGCAGAACTACTAGTAATTCTTGGAACAGATTGGTTCCCGGCCCAGCGGCAATCGACACTATGTCTATCTTGCTCTTTCATGCTATGAGTGAAAGAGAACTATCGTTTCGCGTAACGCATTTTTATGATTTTCGAGTCAGTGTGCTATCATACTACTCCCGTACAACAACGTGTTATCCTGTTTTAGATTGATACTCGTTGATTTTGTGCAGTGATTTCGGACTTTGTTTTGCCTAGCGATTTGGACGTCTTAATTTTGTGAACCTAACGATTTTGTGCTGTGATCTCGGACTTGATTTGCTTTGTAACTTGGATTTTTTGGTATTGCATATTGATTGCAATGCCTCAGCTATACACTGCGTCTGAATATGCGCAAATGCATTTAATCTACGGCGAGTGTGGTGGTAACGCCAATCGAGCAGCAGCACTGTATCGGGAAAGATTTCCCAATGCACGCCATCCCGATTATCGTGTGTTAATTCGCGTACACAATGCTTACATGGAAGGTCGAATTCCTGGAAGTGGTATCGGTGGCACGAGTTCTGGGAGACCACAAGTACATAATGAAGAGGACGTACTTGATGAAATTGCTGCTGATCCGACCACATCTGTGCGCGTAATAGCCTCTAATACTGGCATGTCAGCAAGAACAATACACCGAATTTTAAAAAGAGAAAAATTACATCCTTTTCACTACCAGCGCGTGCAATGTTTGCAACCAAGAGATTACCCTGCACGAGTTGCATTTTGCCAAACAATGCTGAGAAAAATGAACGCTGATCCCGATTTCTTCGATAAAATTTTGTGGAGCGACGAATCCACGTGCAAAAAAGATGGGTATTTTAATATGCACAATCTGCACAGTTGGCAGCGTACAAACCCTCATTTGGCCAGAGAAGACAGGTCCCAGTACCAGTTCAAAATTAATTTATGGACTGGAATTCTAAATGGCAAAATCATCGGACCATTCGAATTGTCTGGAACATTGACTGCAGAAACGTATTTACATTTTTTACGGCACGAACTTCCACTTTTATTAGAAGATAGAAGAAGAATGTGGCTGCAGCACGATGGTTGCCCCGCTCATTACGCCCGAAATGTTCGACAATACCTCGATGAAACATATCGTCGACGATGGATCGGTCGTTTGGGGACAATTTTGTGGCCACCTCGTTCACCAGACCTCAACCCATTGGACTTTTTTTACTGGGGATGTCTTAAAGAAAAGGTTTATAAAGACCCAATTAATACAGTGGACCAGCTACGGGAGCGTGTGCGATTAGCTGCTCAGAAAATCACAGAGCAAAGATTTGCGAACAGGATTAAAAGATCTTTTATCAAAAGGTGCAGAGCATGCATCAGAGCACGTGGTGGACTTTTCGAACACCTTTTGTGATAGTAAATTTAATAAATGAAATGCATTTAAAATTTATTGTTTCGTTTTATTTCATTACCGAATTTTAAACTAATGTTTTTAGGTGATTTTAAGTAATGAAGTAAATTTTAGTACTATTTGTAATTTTATAATAATTAGCTCTACCCATTTTAATAGGAATTAATTTTGAATCAACTTGTGGAAATACCATGTAATATACCATTTCGGAATCTCGATGAAAAAGGCTAATTTTTTTAAACGTTGGCATTCAAGTGACCATACATTTTTTTTACACCACAGAAGGGTAAAGGTCAGGAAAACAAACGAAAGCAAGTAAAATTTTAGTGAAATCTTATTTTAAAAACATAACTGTGCTTGTGTTATAAAAATAATAGTTTCCATTCGATAGCACATCTATCCAAGAATACTATCCAAAAAACAGATAGAAAAAAAAATTTCATTTGCAGTCTGGGCGCCAAAAATAGTGACGAAGGGTGAAATATTTCTTAAATTTCGAAAATGTCGAATATCTCGAAAACCGAGGCACTTTTACTGAGCATAACAAATATTTTTCTGAACCGCCACAATGGCCCCTACCCGCAGGTACCCTATTATCCACTCATTACGCCACACCCTGTATATCGACTTAAGTCTTTATTTATGTATGTAGTAATTTTATTTGAAAGCTGATCAACCTACGGTTTCTATGACGATCTACCGATGGTCGTGCCAAAATAATTTCAACTAATCGTAGCTCAAGAAAATATTAATGTGTGTCAATTAAGCGATCTTGAAAAAAATTTTGCTTTTTCTTGATTAAAAGATTTATGTGCGCAATTCCACGTTCGCAAAATGGTGAAGGAAAACATCATGAGGAAACCGAAATGTCCTAGAATTAAAAATTCGAAGGCATGTATCAAGTGCAAGAAAGGAGCCTCATTAAGGGCACTTAAAATCCTTTCACCACACTGGTTGGAGGGAACCAGTGACTCGAATAGACCAATGAGGGGTTTTTGTGTTTTGATGAGATCTGGAAATCTAGTGCCATGTTATACAAACCTGCTTTTCTCGTAACATAAATGACCACACCAGGTGCGGGTCGCACAGTCATAACAACATTGTTTCAGAAGTTCAGATTGTTTCCTTCCTTCAATCGCTACACCTTAATAAAGTAAACATTTTTACGGCTCTGCTCCATTCCCAAGAGTAAAATATTCACAGGTTCCAAAACTTTCCATGTTATTCGGTATCTAGAGGAAAGGAACATATTACTTTTAGATTCCTCGAATTTCGCAATCAGTTTTTCTAGATAAAGATATAGAGTCATATCAATTTTCCTTTTGCAATCACAATATCGCTAGGTCTTATTTTGTTGAGGGTAGCATACACTGTCAAACAACAAAAATATGTTTGAGTGAACACACTTTCCAAAACGCAAACATTCAATACTCGAGAACAAAGATTTTGCTCATCACATCAATGTTTGCCCCGGGGTTCAAACCTGAGACTCCCGTATTGTAAGGACACGGGAATTCGAAAGTGTTTTTTTTAGCACGTGTAAAGTAAATAAACAGTCATTTAGCGTCAGCCAAATCACAGTTTTATGTGTTTTATATAATTCTCGGGGATCGTAGTATAATGCACGATGGAAAACCGATACAATTCAAATGGAAAAATGGAAAAGGCCACTCACACCTTAAATTGTTTTCGCAGTGGCCAAAGTTTTCAGAATAGCTATCATTAATTGTCAACAAAAACAATTTACCCGAAAGTGTTGTTTTAAGTTACGTAAACATCTGAGTTTATCGCACGAGATGATTAAATAAATTGTTTTACGATCGGTTTATTCGTCGATCGTAGCTGAAGATGAAATTTGGCACACATAACCAACGATAATGGAAAATAATGTTTTTAGGAAAAATCTGCATTCGTCCGAACTGTTATATTTCATGAGTTTTACTTATGGAGCTAAAGTTAGGGTCCGTGGAAAGCGTGCAGCAATGCATCATTTAATGGATTTCTAATAAAATCGTATAAAAGGTTTCATTTAGTTAAAAAAATATTACGAGTAATTACCAACTAAAACATTTTAACGTCAAAATAGTTAACATTTCAAGGCCTATGGATCTCTTTATAATCAAAACCTATCAAATATCAATGTTTTTCTCTACATATTATTATGGATAAACGAATTTATAGAAGAAATCTAGCTTTATTATAATATAAAATAGGTCTGGGATCTTGAAGCATGTAAATGAAGCCTCTTATGATGCTGGGCAAACGCATTTATATGATATCGATAGATGCTTTTAATTTCTTTATGTGGATAATAAATTACCATACATATCATGGAGTCCGTCCTATAGGATTTGAAATGACGTAACTCACTCATAGCTAAAGTGCCTGGACTTAAATATTGAAAGAGAATTTCTACATCGTTTCGGGGAACTATTGAAACTAAAGTCAGCAACATACGGTTGAAGTTAAATAAAAACTAATAAAAAAACACCCAATGTATTGCGGCGTGTATTTGGCATGTATTTCGGTTTCGAGATTAAGCCAGGTAATTTCATATCAACACAATTACAAAACGATACAATAACCACTAATCACTTTATGACTTGGCCCGTCCATCCGTCATATCATTAGTCAATTAAGTGGAGACTGGAGGGAATGGAGCTTCTACCTTGTTACGAACAGTCTGTACTCAATATTCATACCATTTTCTCCTTCAATCAAGTAAGAGCAGTAGAACTCTCGTCAAGTTCGTCCGGGGAAGTACTGCCGCCATGCCCATTTCTGCCGCCAAGCAGTAACGCATTTACGTTACTGAGTTCCGATTTGAAAGGTGTGGTTGCCGGCGAAATTACAGGCACATGAGATAATCCACCAACACGTCTCAGAGTTACGGGCATATACGATGCGACTTGGGTGTTGTCGTACCTAGTAGGGGAGGACCCAAGTCGCATCGGTTGTTATGGGCCGAGGTTACCACTTAACACCAGGTTCGTTCCGTAACTGTATCACACAAAAAAATATACATTTTGTTTAAACATTCAAAAATTTATCTCGTAGGGGATTTCACGTTTCATCTTATCATATACTCAAACCATAAATATAGATAGCCATAGTCATTGAAATCAGGTTATATGTTTTGAATTGCCTATTAATATGTGGACTGACTTCTTTGAATTTAAAATCTTTAATAACTAGTTCACTGTATCCTACTATTGGTAAAAATATTGGTCTGGTTTTTTGTTATGTAAATAATACGTTTAGGTACGTATGTAATATAATATAATAATATTGGTGGACAATTCACACAGCGCCATCTAGCTACCAAACTAAGCATAGCTTGTACTATGGGAACCAGACAATACATATTTATTTTTTGTAAATACATAGGTACATATTAACACCCAGACACAGAACAAATGTCACACAAATGTTTGTCCTGGGTGGGAATCGAAACCACGATCTACAGCGCAGAAGACAGACTACCAACTGAGCTGTGAAGCCTGTCTAGCTAATTGTACTATGGCTACAATTTTCTTTATAGGATTTTTATTTCAGTTTCATAAGATATCTCACCTGTGATATAAGCCTTTGTAGTTCTTCGTTTTCTTTGACCAGTTCCCGGTATTTCTCCTCGTCTCCCGATGCGTTGCCCGAGCCGGAACCACGGCCGGTTTCCGCCCTCTCAGTCGGATGTCGGATCACTTCGATCACCTTTGTGAACAGAATTGGCTATTAGAATAAATTTTGTTCTCTTTTCGTCGATTACACATTTTGAGACGAAGAGAGGTAGGTGGCTGAAACATTTGAGAATTTGGTATTTTACAAATCTGTTACTATATACAATGTACCTTTTTTACGTTCCACCAGCCCAACCACGAAAAATCGACAAAACTGAATTTTCATATTCCCGTTATTCGCGTGTTTCGTGCTCCAAAAGTGACCATATACATTTTTTACTTTGCCAATTTATTTTGATTTTATTAAGTAGATATATTTATTACGGTCAATATACGCATTAAATATAATGATTTTGTGGTTTGCCATGCGTGTCTTTGGCTCCGATCAGAATCATAGAATCTGAATAAAGGGTGCTAAGCGATGCAATTTTGGCATTTCTTATCTTAACTACCAAAGCTCTTATTCGTATTGCTGTTGTAATGTTTAGCGGATACAGCTTAATAAGACAGGCCACTTGCTTGATTCGTTTACGTTAGTTTATTTACATAAAACAAATAAAATATAAACACGCTTTCAACTTAAATCCTTTGCGTGTAATGAACCGGTTAGTTCACATTTACGGAAGCCATAATAGTCAACTTAAGGAAACGACTCTATCGTAGAGACATAGTGTACAGGAAGTTACGAAAAGCACCACTTAGCTTTGAGATATCAATTTCTCAACAATTCTAAACTGAATTAGCAACCCGATGGGAACAAAACGAATGCTTGGAGTGTTTGTACAAAAGAATTCAAACTCGAAAGTTTTTGGTCAGTCTTTCGGTTATACGCAGAGATATTTACACAAACTTTTCTTTGAAGTGTACCTTTTACAGTCAGAATATATTATTATTCAAGCAAACCAACAGTCAGATCTTTGTTAAGATTAAGATTTTGACTTATCACAGGAAACAAATAGTCCTTCATTTAATCATTGCAAACTTGTTGGAACTTTTGAACTACACATGAATCCTATTTTGACTGGCCTCATAGCTCAGTTGGTTAGTAACCCTACCTTCTGCGCTGTAGGTCGTGGGTTCGATCCCCACTCAGGACAAACATTTATGTGACATTTGTAACATTGATGTTTGTTCTGCGTCTGGGTGTTTAATATGTATTTACAAAATAAAAGTTTATAAGTATTATATTAGTTGTCTGGTTCCCATGATACAAGCTATGCTTAGCTTACTTTGGGGCTAGATGGCGCTGTGTGAAATATCCACCATTATTTATTTATTTATAGCAAAGGTTATAATTTATTTTATTCAGAACCTTTCGTTTGATTTCATGATATGTATTTATATATTTCATATCATATTATATACGAGTATATTGTAAGTGCGTTACGTTTTAATGAAAAATAATAAAAGCTACTAGTTTCGACTTAACATTGTCCATAAGTTTATTACGTTTTCACTTATCTTTGTCGGGATCTTTTAACTTAACTTGTAAAATTTATCTCTTAATCTCTTAATCATTTGTCTGTCAGACTGATATATTGTTTTGAGACTCGTCTCGCTCTCATCCTATCGTCGTCGTTGAAAAGCAATAAATCCAAAACTAAAAGGATTTCTTGCGACTGATGAATTTCGGTTAGTAAACCCAGTTTCGACGTAACATAATTGGAAACCATTTTAAATGGTTACTAGTTTTCAAGATATTATTATCCAAAGATGGAAATTCAAGGTCTAAAACTTATTTTAATTCTAGAGCATCGCTGCCCCACTTGTGAGTTCAAGACTCAAGACGATGTAAAAATAAACATGGCGCAAGGCCTTCTGCGCTATCGGTCGTGGGTTCGATTTCCAACCAGGACTAACATTTGTGTGACGAATGTTTGTTTTGTGTCTGGGTGTTTATACGTATTACATGTATGTATTTACAAAAAGTATATAATGGATTCCATAAGTTGTCTGGTTCCCATAGTACAAACTGTGCTTAGTTTGGGGCTAAATGGTCTGTTTGTGAATTGTCCACCAATATTATTATATTATTATTATTACTCTGTGATTCTCCGCTCTATCATTGAACACTACCATAGTGCCTACCGCGGTGCCTGTAGTAACTAACCAGACAACTGATGTAATACATATATACTTTTTGTCAATATATACATATAATACATATTAACAACCAAACACAGAACAAACATCTAAATTCATCACATAAATATTTATCCGTGGGAATCGAACCCACAACCCACAGCGCAGAAGGCAGAGTTACCGACTCAGCTGTGAGGTCTGTCTACTGTAATACGTACCTTAGGCACAAATATGAGCGCCATACTCAAGAAGCAGCAAAACACTATCGCCAGTGAGACGAACGCGAACGCAGCATCTTGCTGGCTCGCTATCACCAATGTGACCGGCGCGGTGATGAGACACAGCACCACCACGTTGTATATACTCATTCCCACGTATCGGGAGTCGTTGATCGACCGCACTTTGATTGAGCGAGTTTCGTAAGCGAGGAAGAGGCCGAAGACCAGGACGAGTCCTTTGTAGCCGTACAGTACACCTGGAACAAAGAAATTATTTAACAGGGTTTTTCAATTTCATGTATCTGGATACAAGACATGAAATCCCTCCCTCCCCTCAATAGAGGTAAACTTCTCCCTCTAGTATTGTTTGGGCAAAGTGGCATTTGCTCGATAAGTTTTAGCTTAGAAAATCGTGACTATGTGTTTTAAAGTTAAGTTTTTAAAGTCTGGATGAATGGACCCAGTTATGCTATGGGAACGCAATCGATTGCCTTTTGTCATATTGTATCGATTTTATGGACAAAGTCAAAGACAAAAATTTTATTTCCTTATAATTCATAAATATGGCTTTGAAACGTCAATAATATTCAAAACATGAGATCACGCGTACTTATCGCTAAGTTTGACGCCTGATCAAACCCTATCCGACCCTCCGTGGGGAAAAACAGCAAGAAAACCCTGAAGGGCTTCCTCTTTTTTTCGCGAGCACGATCCTTGTAACAATCTGTGTACTCTATCCATGTCGGTACTGACTGATATTTTCCGTCCATCTTATTCCTGCATACTCTATATTCAAGCTATAACCCATTGGTGCGCGACTCCTCCAGATCTGAATCAACAACCTTCGGATTGAAAGTGGAGAGTCTGAAATATTTAGCTATCACGCTCTTTGGCCGATACCACTCGAGTCAGGGGTCAAAGGTACCTCTCAAGGTACTTCTTACTAAGTGTAAAATGAGGCACCTGAAGATTGAAATCGTGATGAAAGAAATGTTTCTTGCAAGTGTAAACGCTGAAAATCAATGTTCTAAAAGGGTAGAGATTGGAGATTCTGTGAAGTGGAAGCAAGGTTAATGAACTGAAGAGAGTTGGAAATCAGCATATATACATTATTATTTCAAAATTTTCGAATCCGAATTCTGGGTCTTTTGTGTTAAAAAGAGAACGAAGATATTACTGTTAGTCGGTCTGAAGGGCCTTTGCCCTTCCGAGACTCGTCACTTCAGCAGGAGGCAGGGTTACTAACAATTTAGCAGCGAAGCGGACAGAAACATAAAGCTAACCAATTGATTTTTAAATCCGCAAAAGCTCAACGAACCGTCATAACTCTTTAAAATAAATCTTCAAATAGAAAGTGGAAAGTAATAATTACATAGGCATCGCAAGAATGAATCAAGAGCGGCGAGGGACAGAAAATATTTGTTATGTTTACCATTTCACCTCTTTGAAGTCTGGATTCTCATGAAAACAAAATAAAGTTTTAAATTACTTAACAAAGGAAACAGATGTTAATAACGACTTTTGTGAAAAAGTTAAAAATTCGTTGGCAAAGTTAAGCGCGTAAATGAGTCGCGGTGGAGTTGAGAATATTTTAAATGGAATTTACTGTTTTGTATAACCCGGATCGTTCCCCCGTCACAGTTTTCGCAGAAAATTAATATTTAGTACTTTAGACTGGTACACTGAAGATAAGTCTCTTCAGTAATATTCAAGAGAATGAAATTTGTTATTACAAAGGTTGCCGCTTGCGATTTGAGTCGTATTGTCAAAGACAGTGCGTTTTGAGTTGGTGCTTACCAAACATTTCAACTTGGAAAACTGTATTTATATATATAAATTCAATGGATCTAAAAATGCTGACATGATTTCGATGAAAAACGCACGTATATCCTTTTCAGCAATTTTGTGTAAACACGGCTTTTCGTGACGTTGCAAACACGTACACAAATCACTTCGCCACAAAACAATACTGAAAAACTAATGGTAAACTACTATTCATAATTATTAGTCTGAATCATTTGTTATTAATGTTATTTTGATAGTGTATATATTTTTAAATTACTTTTAATTGACATTATTATTACCCTAAATGAAATATTTGGACGCTCTAATGAGCAAAAACATGAGATCTATGTATATCACTACATCGTTATAAAATCTTTATACCATTTTCATGCAAATAAAATGATTTGATGAGATTTGCTTTGAATACACTCGCATGAAATAGATATAATTTTCCGGGAAAATTATCCTCTTAACAAGTGAAGGCGAATGGGCTATAATCAAACATTTAAATCCAATCTGCATTTGTAAATTCCTTCGTACGTTCGGTACTAGAACTTGCCTGGTTTCTCTTTTCTTTTCTCTTAAACACTCTTCTCTTCCAGTTATTGAACTAATGACCTTTGGTTGGAAATTCGGGCTCGTGATTATACTTTTAGAGGACTATAGTTGTATCTACATTATTTAATGTCTTGTAAAATCGACGATTTGCGAATGGCATGTTACGGGCTACTTAAGCCAATCAGATCTTCAAGGTTTCAAGTTATAATCCATATTACAATGCTGTACTCTCAGTTAGCTACTTACTACTGGTTATATAATGTTATCATACACATTACGGACTGATTGAAATAATATTTCCTGCTATCGTGGAAGCAAAACAGTTCGCTTTCCAAGTTAGTGCCGTCATGATGAAATTATGTTCTGTAAGACGTTTTATGAGTGAAGTTTTATGCGTTATTACGGAATGACGGAAGAAATGGGAAAATTAACCTAATTTTAACGGAGCTTACTTAAGACGTGGTATTATGGAGTCAGGAAATAAATTGGAAGACGAAGGTTCAGTTTGAGAAATATTATAAAAGCCATGCATTTTTGTTCAGTATCTGTAGTCTGTTGTGTGTTCAGCCATCCACATGCTAATATTTCGTTTAAAGTCCACCTTATGATGTGCAATAGTATTTTTAGTATGGTACAAACCGCTTGAATTCGAGTTAATGCATGTGTGAACTTCCAGTGGCGCTAAATAGCCAAGGCAGCAATACAAAATATCATATCCTAGGCACTGGTCACGATGTTCTGAATAGAAGATATTCGAATCTATTGAAACCATCGCACACGAAAAATATGCAGGTCGGGACTTACTTTATCGATGACAGTAAAACAAAAAACGATCGAGATCATAATACAAGGAACGAGGTCCAAAAATGTATAAATATCTTATCAGCTAGCAAACCCTTTGCATAAAACATGAACCTAGATAATATACATAGCTATAGACACTGTAAAGCCTATTTGACCAAAGATTTCAATGATTTATCCAAAGTGGTTGTTAAAGCTTAAAGACCTTGATTTCTACCAAATATTGTATTTTACCGCAGAAACTATATCTCATTTTCACTAAACCAATGCAATAACCGAGGCTCGCTAATGAAAGAACATTTCCCCCGAAGCAATATTAGAATCAACCGCATTTATTAATGGAAACGCGTTATGAATTGTTTGGCTTATACGATACCAAATATCTATTTTCAAAGTAATATTGAAGTGTTTCCCTTTAATTACTTTCCCTTTTATTAGCAGTAAAATAATCATTTTCCTACATAAACTTCGGGTTGATTTTGAATTTTCCAATGAAAAACCTCCTGTTCTTTTGGACGTTGCTATATCTTGGTTGATAGTAACCCTGCTAAAGTCCAAAGGCCCGGGATATATTCCCGACCTGGGCAGACGGCGTGCTGTGAGAATAAAAGTTTATTCTAAGTTATTGACTATTTGGGTTGAGTGTGTGTGCTTGTCCATGCCACCTGCGACGCAGGGAATACTAGTGTATGAGTGTGTGATCTTCGTGTTTTAATCATAACTCAAATGTTTTTCAGCCTGCCGATGATCAAACCCGGAAAGCGACCTATTTGCCTTCCTTCAATCACGTTAGCTTCCATTCTTAGTTAATTTCATATCAGTGCTATAATCTTCTCCTCTTCTGAGATCGTCACATAAAAGTGTAAAGCCACGAATACGGGATGCGTTTCATCTCACTGAGCTACATTTGCCGCTTTCAGCTCGTAATTTAGTGCAACTGCAATGCAGTAGCATCAATGATGTTTGATCTGCAAAGTATTAGAGCGCATCGGCCTAATGAGTTTACTCAGCTTTAACTGCTCCCGATGCAGAACAGGCATGGAAACAAACGCATTGAGTCCCGTGAGTGTACAATTTACTATAGGATTGGAAGCAATCAAGTCACATATGCGCTAGTAAGTCAGATCCGATAGATATTGGACTGAAGCTGCCTAACGGAGGCAGTCTTTATTATTACTAGTCGTCTCACTAGCTCTCTCAGACCAGTGTAATGAAAGGATTAAATTGCGCCTCAAAGAGGCTCCTTTTATGCACTAGACATATGTTTTCGAGTTTTTGTTTTCTCACAAAGTTTGCCATCACCGTTTGAAAAACGTGGTATTGCGCTCATACATTTTTTAAGTGAATAGTCAAGTTTCTGTTACATCTGGAAGAAATTAGCCATCCACAACACAGGGAATCCTGGTGCGGGGGCTAGTGCACATTCATGCACTGTTATACAGTCTGATTCAGTTTTGAAGTATTCAACTACCTATAACGTGCCTATTAACGTGCTACGAATGTTTTTGAAACAAATAAAAATAAATTTAATATTTTTATTATTATTAAAAAAGTGCAAAACCTCGTTGGTGCCAATGAAGATTCGAACCACCACTGGATTGCCACGCTCTACTCTTAACAGCTGGAGTATACTAATAATAATATTGGTGGACATTTCACACAGCCCCAAACTAAGCTAAACATAGCTTGTATCATGGGAACCAGACAACTGATAATACTTATATACTTTTTTTTTATAAATCCATATAATACATATTAACACCCAGCCACAGAACAAACATCTACGTTTGTCACACAAATGTTTGTCCTGGGTGGGAATCGAACCCACGACCTACAGCTATGAGGCCAGTATGAGCTGGTGGTGCGTACTCACCGAGCCACACAGTGTTGTGGTCACTCTCACAGTGCTCGAGCTCGGGTCTGATATGGACGTCATCGTCATGATGCCGCGGCGCCTCCAGGGGGAAGGTCTCCACCCTCCGCTGCAGAGGGTCGCGGATCTGCCACGCGGACAGCAGCGTTACATCCAGCACCAGCAGTCCACCCACCATCGTGAACAGCTTCCATCCGTGTAGCCCTTTCTGAGGGAAAGAAACGGACAGTATTCAATTGCAAGCTTTTATTAAAACCTATAAGCCTATCACTTTGGGTGGAACCTTTGCAATTAAAAAGACAGGATATCCGCTATTAATTTTGTTACAAAAAAAGACAAATAAATAATCATTTGACTGGCCTCATAGCTCAGTTGATTGACCCTGCCGTCTGCGCTGTGGGCTGTGGGTTCGATTTCCATCCAGGACACACATTTGTGTGACGAACATAGGTTTGTTCTGTATCTGGGTGTTAATATGTATTTGAGTATATAAGTATTCTATCGGTAATCTAGTTCCCATAGCTAGCCCCAAAAAGCTATGCTTGAGGCTAGATGGGGCTGTGTGGAATTTCACCGATATTTATTTATAATGTAATGGTCAATTCTATTTTGTGTAAGATTAAGCATTATCCATCTGTTTTAGTCCACTGATGAACCTAGGCCAGTGAGATCCACCGAGCCCACTCAGCATTACTCTTGATTCAAAAGGTTTAACTAACTCGTTCAGAAAATTAATTTCACTCAACTACTTACCTACACATAATCTAACTTACAGATAAGATCTAGTGAAGTAATTTCCTTGAACAAGTCAATTTATTACTAATGAGTCTACAGTAAGTCTGAAGTCTACTTCAAAGTCCCTAGACGTAATTTCCCCTTAAAAGACAAAAGAGATATATTTTACGTAAAAGGAAGCTATGGAACAGAAACTTGACATTGTTCAGCCTAGTTTTGAGCATTCCCGGCATCTTACTGGAATTAAACTCGGCAGTGATAAAGTGTTGTCGTTTTAATATCCACTACTGTTTCAACAATAATAACAACCATTTCTGTTTGGCGATAAAACACGTTATATTTCGTGCATGTGTAACCCAGATATGTAAAGCGAAATATAAAACGTACCTAGGCGACAAAACACATATTTCCAATGCTTCGAATATCGGAGCTCCAAACGACGCACTTAAATATTTATGCCCGATTTTATTTCAACTTGCGTCATAAGCGTCTACGTTAGATAGTAGCTACTTCTGAAATGTAACAATGAATTAAATTGAATTAAACTTTAGCTTAAGTTGTTTTTAAAAGCTTATGTAACCACATAATTACTTTACATTTTCAATAGAAAATGACGTATCTGTAGTTGGGTCATGCTGAAATCCAAGTGGAAATAATAATCATAAGTTAGTTTCAAAATCAAAATATACAAAGTCAACTTACCCCTTTCGACGGAACCTTTGGCTCCACTTTCGGCTTCGTCGTGTGTCTGTGAACGCGCCAGACTTTAGTGAACATTGCTCCGTATGCCATGGAGAATCCCGTTGCCAGGAGCCAGGCGCGGGCCGCGCACAGGCCGGGGAAGTGGCTCGGCTGGACCCACCGGCCGTCCACGCCGAGTGCCACCGCCGCCGCTAGGCACACGCAGCAACCGCACAGCATCACGGTGTTGCAGGCCGGGTGTGACCACATAATTACCCTGCACACACACCACGTATTATGTAGTGTTCAAACCCTATAGATCTTGAGTTTCCGGTGGAAGAATTAACACCTTCAAGCTTCTAATACCGTTTAGAAGTAATGCTGTGATTAAGAAGAATGGTGATCGCAAATAAAGTATTTTACAAGTCTGTTGCTATGAGTACCTCACTATACCCAGTGATAAAGATATTTGCATGGAGAAAAATTAAGTAAAATACGATGGAAAAGCTACGTGTCTTTCGATCGCAAGTGATGTAATAGCTAGTACCACCATAAACCTAACACGAAATAACCATTATTACTGCAGAAGCAAATGTCATACCTTATCTATTCCTGTTCACTCGCAATAAAAACGGAAACAAAGTTTCAGCGAACAAAGTTACAATATCGACCATTCCGTATCGCGTTAGAGCATAATACCGCTAACCCATTGTTATTTTCAAGGATTTATTTTATACAGCCGTTGATCAAAGAATAGGCCTAAAAGTACTTCTTAAGGAAATAAAAGATACAAAAGGTCTACTTTTGGTTGGCCCACGTGGCTTGGTTACGACGTTGAATGTACAATTGTTCGCACACTAAGTTCTTTTACTTCACTGAAACCATTTTTCAGAGAAACCTTGCTAGTGTTTTTTACCCTCGGGAATTTTGCGGAATCCTACTAGCTGTTTACTTACTTGATTAATTGTGTACAACTGAGTAAGTAGTACTTAATTACAGTTTCATTTGATGAAAAATAAACTCAGATTCAAATATCAAATACAAAAACTAAGTTTTACTTTCAATAACCGTGGGAAGTATTAACGTATGTTTCTAAAGTACAAATGTATTTTTTCCCCATTGTCACTTATTTGCCATTTTACAATTTATTTGGAAAGACATTCAATGAAATGTACAGTTCAAGTATTCTTGGTGCTCGCATCTCCAGTTTCCCATTTTAAATACTTTGGGCATCTGTTTTATTTATGTCGAATTTAAATTTTCAGTGATATCGACCGAAATCGTACTTTTACTGGTTGGATACATGTTTAAGGCACCGCGCACACGGAGTTTTTCATCATTTTTCATTGTTGGGGCTTTAAAGAAAAAACTGGGAAGCGTGCATGAAATGAAGTTATGATGATGAAATGATAAAATGACTTGAAATGGTTATATTGGCGTGGTGCGTTTTCTATATCCAGAGAGACAGAAGAGATATATACAGCGAGCAAATTAATTCATGAAGCCAACATCATATTATATTACCCTTTTCTTGCCGGTTACTGCTACAGTTGTGAAAAGGTCTACGTGTGCGTAGCACCTTAGTGTTGTACAGATGCGCACAAACTACTCTTATCGGCAAAGGGTTTCTATTTGACATTGATGCGGGACGAGTAAAATATCGGATTGTCGTGACTTTTTTTACTCGATTACGTACACAAAAGGGTTTGCCACTTTCAATGAAGAGTCCTATGTCATTGTTATCATTTCGGTTCCATTCGTTTTTACGACAGCATCTGAGGATTCGTATTTGTCTGAATGTTTTCACAGTTGGACGGTTCAAGTAAGATATTCAAATGTTCTACTAGTACTAGTTTGTATGGATGTTTGTTACTCTTTTACGCTGAAACGACGAATGGTTTTAGATGAAATTTGGTACCAAGATAGCTTATATCCTGGATTAACACATAGGTTACTTTGATCCCGGAAAAGGGCAGTGTTTCCGTGAGATTACTTATTCACCGCGGGTAACACCAGCTAGTACATAATATGTACTTATAAACAACACGATAATGTTAAGTTTACGTACCAATGATTCGAAGTTTGATAATCAAGATCAGTGACTTAAACATTATATCCGGCGGATATGAACAGTCGTAGGTTTGATTCTCGCACTAGGTGGTCAACTAGAAGTAGTATAGTAGAAGAAATATAAGAAACAAAAAAAAAACAATTATTCATAAAATATAAGTAGCTTTACTCAAAATCCAGAACTCTATTTGCGAATGAAACTAATATTGCTAAGACACATAATGAACATTATTGCTAAAAAAAAGACGTGATTTATTACCTTCTCCTTCTATGAACAATGTTGAAGATGATGAGTGCAATGGCCGCCAGTATCCCAGCTATGCACAGTGCGGTCATGCAAGCGAACAGGGGCAGCGACACCGTCCTCAGCTCATTTACCACCACCGTCCTGTCTGGAGGCACTTTACCACCTGCACAAACAATATAATTACTATCATATAACACAAAGGATACGAATAAATGAACTGCTACTAATTATAAACGTGAAAGTTTGTATGGATGTTTGTTACTTTACGCAAAAATGGCTGAATGGATTTGGGGAAATATGGCACCAAGATAGCTTATACCCTGAATTAACACATAGGCTTTGATAAAATGTGCAGTGTTCCTGTAGGATTACTTATTCACCGCGGCTAACACCGCGGGGTGCAGCTAGTGAGATATAATTGTGAAATACGCTAATGGTATTGCATGCGTCACTGAATTGTAGTGCTGCCCTACCCAGGGAGAAAAACTTAACTGCTATCCCGCGACTCGTTGATCATAAAAGTAATAGTCAACAATTAGTTGCAAGTGGATACGACCTTTTAATAAATAAAAAATAATTTTATTCATGTAAAAAGGGATGTATAAAATTCATATACTCTGTTATTTTATCTCACGATAAGCGTGTCTTTCAAAGTAAAGATATCCGAAACGATATTTTACGAAAGACGAGGGTATTATGTATGAAAAGGTGCCTTTGCAGCTATAAGTATGATATACTGTCCTCAGCTCAACTCTCTATCGGTATCGTGTCAAGGTCAAACGTTTCCGTTGATCATAAAATAGTCATAAATGCCCCAAATCGGGGACTATAGTCACCAGTGTAGCGTTGCGCAACAATGAGTTTATATCTACGGTTTATTGCAGAAACAAATCAAGTATACTTATGATTAATGCCAATTTCGTTATATAAATGTATCAGATAAATCTTAGTCATTTCCAACGGAGTATACTCTGGAAAATAAAAAAAGTTGTTCCATCGAACAATCAATATAACCTATGACATTTTGTCGCGACCTCTGTGTGATATGAAACATGCTAGACGCAGTAACTTTATTACATACATATTAGTGCAAAAAATCTATACAAATAAATAAAATTGGAGTGTCTGGTACTAATACTAATGTTATACAATTTAAATTAAAGTATCTTGTTAAGTACTCAATAAATGGATTTTATCTTGACGATTAAAATGAGCTAGATGGCTCTTTTATAAGGTGCAAGCAAGACAAATGAGCTGTAATTCTGTAGCCTTATTACAAGCGCATTTTTGTAGGCACGTTTTGCATCTATAATAACATCAGCACAGTCGTATCATATTCTTGTATCGCTATAAAATCCTTCACAACTGTGTAGATTAAAAGTTATTTAGATAATAAAAAACAAAATTCATTTTATTAAAAAAAAACAAAATCGTATAAGAATTTTTACTCGTAAAAATATCCTCCCTTCACGAAAGTTACGAGTATAAACAACGGGTGTGCTCGGTCGTGTTGACGGAAACATTTCACATTTGAACTACAAGAATTCATACATTTATGCAAGCACTGAGAACCGTTTACCATTACCCGCTACGTTTTTTCTTTTCTGTTAAAATGTTTGCTCAAACGCGAAATAACATTCTGTATATTTCACATCTGTGTTGAGGTATGTGAATAGTAGAGCAGGAACATCAAATAATTTGCTACCGTCAAGAGAATAGTGCATTGAAAACATTATTACATTTTAGTAGATATTTGGCAAAAATTATATATATATACAGGGTGTCCGGTAATGAATGGATAACCTTGAAATGGGTCTTAGTAGAACTATTGGGCATTCGGAAAAAAAATCAAATAAAAAAAACCAAGTAGTATAAAAAAAATAAAAAACAAATAAAACAAAAAAACAAAAATATCAAAACATCGATATTATTTAAAAAATATATATCTTTGATACTACCTGGTTTTTTTTTGTCAAGATTATTTATCAGCAGTTTATGAAGTACGAGGTCTAATGCTGGCCAATGTAAATCTTCGTCAGAAAAGATTATCTTGTCCCAGTCTTTATTTTCTAGAACCCATGATATCCTTTTTTGAACGTGATTATCTCAAGAAAGCGTTTTCTTCTAAGTGTTCTTTTAAATTCATTTCCGCTAAACGTTTTGTAATTATAGATAAACGTCTTGTAATAAGAAATATTTTTTTTCTATTCCTTTAAAGGACTCTTTAATTAATTCTTCTTGTGCCCGTATTTTTGAGGAACAGTTTACTAATTCGTTTATCCTCGTCGGACGACGTTTTTTGACGTGACAACGTCTTATAATTCGATAGAGCCGGCTGCACGCACGAAAAAACATGACTCATGCGGCGTTACCTCGCTCTGAGGCGTTCCATGTAAGGCTTGTGCAAGTGCAAGCGAGAGCGCGGAACGAGCGACAAAGAAGCACAATCGGCCTTTGCGTTCGGCAGCGTTCGACATCCGTCTCTCTCCTACTTGAGTGAGCGATGCGTCTGCGTGGACAGCTGCTAATACTTACATTTACATGTTTTGATCGAGTATTTCCATCAGTATTTTCTTAAGACGTTGTCACGTTCAACTATTGTCAGTAAACCGACTTTACAGACAACCATTTTTTTCCAATAAAGCTAGTTCAAAGTGCCACATACTACCAATGTGATTTTTCTGATAGAGCGCAGAATCTATATAGTCTAAACCACTTATCCTAAATAGATTCTGCGCACCAGTTCATTTCTACACGTAGAAACCTGAATGTAAAGTTCTTCCTAGCTCACCTTCGATAGGCATGTTGGCAAACCCAACTTTAAAATACCAACTCGTTTATCTTAACAATATTGTGTCGCCTTACGATGTCGCTAGTCAAAATTTAAATATGTTGTATGGAAGCCACTTACCAACCCATCGTTCACGGTCGAGCCACGTCAAGTTATCGGCCTGCGTGTCGTAGTACCCCAACTTCACGTAATGGTTATCTGTCAGCTGTTCTATCTGGGTGAGCGCTATTCGGTCGCCTTGCGATGAGAAAGCCACTAAGCCCTGTGGACGAAATTTAAATCGAAATAAGAAAAACAACAGGTGTTCAAAGAAATCCATCATTTAAAGTGTTACTGTAATTTTTTCTCAATTTTTCATTTATGCACGACAGAGGGGTTTTTTTTTTCTTGACTGGCAACCTAATTGTGCATAGTAAAGACTCATATAGTCAGATTCATTTAGTCGGTTATATCTGCGGCCTCTACGTTAGGCCAAGCCTGTAGTTATTGTCAACTACGTCTCAGAAGACCGGACAATGGATACCTAATAAGACATTATTAATTGTATGAATTACATCTAATGCGATGTAGATCATTGCATTAAATCAGGATGTATTAACTGCCCATGGGCCTAATCGGCTGACATCACTGATACGTTGACACCCTAATTAATCGCATATTAGGCAGGGGGTATATGTGATCGGTAATATAATTAAGTATTAGTTAAAAACTGTGTCTACCTTTTACTAGCAGTTTTTTTTGTGGACAATTCACACAGCGCCATATAGCCCCAAACTAAGCATAGCTTGTACTATGGGAACCAGACAAATGATAGAAAACGTATATGCTTTTTTGTGAATACATACATATTAAATTAACACCCACAAAAAGAACAAACATATATTTCGTCACGTAAATGTTTGTTCTGGGTGGGAATTGAACCCACGAATTGCAGCGCAGGAAGCAGGGTTACTACGAACTGAGCTGTAAGGCCTGTCAGCTTTACTCACATCGTGTAGTCTACATCAATCTCCGCCCCAAACTACAAATGTGTACCAAAAATCACATAACAAGAATAAAAGAATTTCGTATTTATATAGATACGAAAATGATTTATTTTGCCTAGGGGTTTCTGACCGTGGTTTCGCCCGCTTGGTGACTTGGATGAAAGTAGCCTAGTATATTATTTGAAGTCATCATATATCTAGTATTAGTATTAGTATCGCTTTTCCTTCCACAAGTATTCAGCAGTTGTGATAACTTCGGTGACGCAGAATTTAGACGCAAGAAGCAAGGGTTGCGGGATTGATTCCCGTACATGGACTGGTAAATTTGTATATTTGGTTCTAGGACTTTGCCGTTACGTGAATTTTTTATTTTTCAATCTTAAACCAATAGTTAAAAGTTGTTCTGGTTTTTAACTCGTCAGATTGAAACAAGAGTTCCTTGAATTCGGTTATGCCAATTTGTGCGTCCATAGGTAATTTAACTGTGTACTCGTAATTATGTAAAACAATTTTGAACCTATGCGTTAACCAATCTACCTGTGCTTTGCAACTTAGCGTGATAATATATTTTGATAGGGAGAAAATTCACACTTTATTCCATTATTATAATTGACAATTGTAAATGAGTGTAAAATGTAATGTGAAAGAATGTGTAAGCAGGCTTTTAGGAGAACATAAATTTGTAATATATAATAGCGTTAGGTACCTCCAATATGTATGCGTTCAATTTGAGCGGAAATTAGCATGTTATTACATACCTGCATTCAATTAAACGCTCGTGTACGGGATATAGCGAGCCTGTATTTTAAATTGTTGATACTATTATATAAATTTACAATGAAATTGAAATTTTCGACCGGCTCCGAAATGGTCAATGAGAAATGCAAAGGCCCATGAAAATAGGTAAGAGAGTACTGTTATAGAATCCCTTCAGTCACAAGGGATATGATACCAAAAACAGTCTCCACAAGAAAGTCTACTAGTATCCATAGACACAGACGGAGGATGTGCTGTCCAAGATATAATAAAATAATATAATATTATAATTAAAGTTTATAAAAAAAGTTTGTGCAAGTCACTTCGAAGTTATAAAATTATTTACCGAGAACTCTTTTTAGTTCACATACCACATTTATTTAGAAATTCCTGCCGTTTATATGTAACGCTACTATTTGAACAGACAGACTATTTGACTATTTATTTGTCGTTGGTATGTCGCTACGAATTTTGATAGCTACGAGTATGTGTCGGGTCGTAGCACAAGACAGAAATATTACAGTCGCATATTTTCTCCAAAATTTATTGTAAAATGCGAATTCAGTCCTATTTTCATGAACACGAACGTCAAGAACACATTAAATGCTATTTTGTTATAGAGAAAAGGATATTAGGTTATTTTGGTGTAACTAAATATATATATAAACAATCTTTGAACTTCATCATGATCTTAGAACAATGACGAATCTTAAATTTTTCAAATTTTACTGTGCATCCTTAAATAGTTTTTGCCTTTACTTACGTGTTATATATATAATTCATTCGTTTTATTGTGTAATTAAATTAAAAAGAAATGGTTTTTATAAACATTTGTAATTCAATTCTTCTGTGAGTTTGACCCATCCGTCGATAAACGGACTATGTATGTTTAAATCTGAGTAATGTTAAATTCACAACATAAATAATTTTTAGATCCATTTCTAAAGATTATAATGTTATAACCATATACAGTTACGAATTAAATCTAAATTTTTGCTAAACCGACATTGTTTTAAGATTATGATGACTTACACAAAATGTACTGATAACTATAATTAAATATGTGTTAAGTTTTCTACCAACGTGTTAATTATACGCACGATCAACACTTTACCGTAATGAGATATTTTTAATCCATTATCTACAGTGTGCAGGATAAATATATCGTCATTAACTTTAAATGATTTATGTATTCGTTTAATGGGTTTCGGATTTTAGTTCAACTAATGGGATGTATGAGCGATTACATATCAGGCTCATTTTACGCACGTTACCTACACCATACGAGTATCGCATTTCTGCACGCACCTATGATTATAAATATTTATGTAAAATACCTATTTATTTTTATTAAAAAAAAATTTAAGAGTGAATTATATTTGTAAAAATTTTGAATTGTGAAATTTGAATTTACTACAAAATCCTAAAAATACTACCTATGTTATATAAAGAAGTTATAGTATAGTGATATTTAGCGTAAGTATACAATGTTACTTAAGTTTATTTATTATTATTTTATTCTTATTTATTTAAATTATAATTTTAGCTTGATATGGAGGACCACAGGTTCCAAAGTTAAATTTACTGAAGAGTTATATTAGAAAATCTCTCTTACTATTGAATTGCAAAATTGAATATGCTAGAGTAGGGTGCGTGCTCATACTCACTCGCTCTAGGCATTATTCTCGGATAAATAATAGAAAGTATTAAAAAGAAAAATAACAACCTGTATTTTATATGTATAGCGCCAACTCAACTTAGGATTTCCTAAGTACTGTGTAGCAAACAAATATTTTACATCCGTAGGAATCGAACCCGGCGGAACGGGCGAGTCTGAACGCCAACTAAATCAACAGAGGTCAACTGAGGTCGTGAAAATGATACTTTCATATGAATGAGTGTTCATACAGTCGACCCTTTCGTAGCTCTGGCGCCCCTAGCTTGTAAGTATCTTCTCTAGAGGCAAGCCTCTATACAAGTATAACTGCATTCTCTGCTCTGAGATTGCAGTACCTCTGAGCAATTTATATCTACAATAGACGACGCTACATTGTTTTTTATGCCTTTCCTCTGAAGCTGGAACGTAAGATGAAAATTCTCGCGCTTTTGTTTCTCTATCAAACGTGAAAAGTGATTTCTAAATTATTCTCTTTGCGACTCAATTTGTACATTTATTTTTATGTATACAGATAACAACTAAAGTGTTTTTTCGGTTTAGTTACGGGCATCGTTCGGATCTTTTGTTAACTTCTTTGGTATAAGATTAGTCCTGGCTATTGGAGTATTCAGGTATGAATTATCGGAAAGAATTGTTAATTCGAAGGTTAGCAACGGCGACGATGAGCTCAGCATTTGTCACGTCTAAGTTTCTGCTATAGTATTATTAAGGTCACGACCATAAGCATCCATAATTCCGTCGCATGATCTAAATAAAATATGTAAGGACATTTTAAATAATTATATAAGAACTTGACAATTACATTAACTTGCCTAATAGCTCAGCCGGTAGTAGTATTTACAACTCTGCCTTCTGCGCTATAGATCGTGGGTTTGATTCCGATCCAGACAAACATTTGTGTGACGAACAAAGTTGTTTTTCTGTCTGGGTGTTAAAATGTATTTTATGCATTAACTATTTAAAAATATATATATCTACTTCAGTATATTATCGGTTCTCACGATATAAGCTATGCTTAAGTTACTTAGGGGCTAGATAGCACTTTTTGAAATGTACAAAAACTCAATTTATTTTTACCAGCCGAACAATATCTTTAGATGTTAAAAAATATCCACCAAAATTGTAACAAAACCACAGGAAACCACTTCCGCACGAATAATTGTACTTGGAAAAATAATGGTATATTTGCAACACATTCGTGTAATACTTACTGAGACTCCAAGAAAGGAAGTGGAATTTATGGCCTCATAGATGTCGTCAGCTATTTTCTTATTCGTGTACGTGAAGTTCTTCAAACTCAGTCCAGTTTTCTCCAGCTTCATCATGGTTTTGTTGAAAGCTAGAAATTAAATAGAGTATTATTTACAATTGTCGCCATCTTTAATACCCCAACTCATGGCGGCTTCTGGCAATTTCATATTAAAATGTTCCCAATCATTAACGAGTAAGTATAATATCAGGATCGATATTACCATATGACATTTTTAGAATTCTTTGTAGTTATTTATATTCTTAATTAATTTTGACATATTAATTATAATGGATCTTATATTTTAGTTTAAAGCTTAAATTGTGTATACTTTAAACGTTGCATGCTGTAAAGCGGACTATGGAGGAGCCTATTATTATTTGTGAACTACATGTATAACCATTTTCGCAATAAATCTATCTGAATCTGATTTAGTTTGCCACAAGTGGTGACAACAACGTTGGTGCCAAAAATGTCTGCCCGACCAGCGTTAAGACAGTGAATGGAAAAAAACCGCTTCGTAAGCAACGTTAGCAGAAATTCAGTTCTGGCAACATCACTTTTTTCACTTTTTACATCATATAACTTTTTTGACTCCAAAATTTTAAATTACGTAATATCTTTATCTAAATATTTTCGCTGAGATCAAGAAAAATAAAATAAAATAAAAGGTCTCACGTTAAACTAATTGAGATTAATTGCTATAAATTAATATTAATTACTCTGAGATAAAGGTAAGTAAGTCTAAGTACTTATAAGTAACTTTGCAGATGTTTTAAATAATTGGATCTAAGATGTGCCTTACCAGTTTACTAAGTAAAAAAGATGGCTCTGGTTAGTTTTAAACGAACTTCCACGAATTAAGTGTAAAAGTAGTAAATAAGTGAGCTGTAGTTGGCATTCCAAGATAAATGCAGTTTTGATCACTGAATTACTTTTTGCTGACAGAGCATTATATTTTATACGTATTCATTTCAGGGTTAAGTTTTTAACATATTGCGCTATTTTCCGAATATTGTGTTACCTTTCGGTTATTCGGTCAATGTATATTCAACAACAAAAATAAACCAATTAAGTGCGGTATACTTATTTATATTATTCATATAAAATAATTAAATAAAATTAAAATTAATATGAGCAATGCATAATTAATAAGTGCTTTGTATTTTCGATTGAATTCAGTATCACCTATCAATGATAAAGACAAAGCTTAGAAAATCTATCGCTGATTTACGTTTATGAACAAGGCCCAGAGTTTATTTGACAAGTGTTGTAGAATGACATGCCAATTAATTGAAGAATTTATAAAAATAATGTTTTTTGGCCTTTTTTTCAAATCGAGGGCAGTATACCTGTTATTATTAGAAAAAAGAGAACTCACTCCTTATTGATTGGTTTTATCAATTTTGTTATTATCAATCATGGCATTCCTGAAATTATACTAGTGCATAATGCTAGGAACATCATCATTCTTCGTTAGTAAAATAACGAACTCTTTCAAAGTATAAAGTAAAACCATCTCAGTCAAACAAAGATGACACCCAACAGTGCTGGCGCAGGATGTTGCCAACTCTGAATTAAATTAAAAGTTTCTCTCTCTTACAATCAATACGACTCATTTTGATATGCATCGAAATAACATGCAGGAAAATTATAATATATGCTGAAAAGGTTTTTAATTGTTCGTGGCGAACTATTAAAAAAATATTAAGCATTTAATTCAAACGTTTTAATAAGACTAGTCAGCACGAAACAAGGCGCATTTGAAACGTAGATTCGGTTTTTTTTATTTCCTCGTAAATTATAATAATAATAATAATAATATAATAATAATAATTTGTTTATTTCAGGCTACTTAGTATTAAATACATTGGCCCATATAAACATATACCTTAGTGACTAACATACATATAATAACTTAAGACTACAACAACAAATTAGAGGAACGTTCTACAAGAGTGTCAGCCAAAGTATACGGCCTCCCTTACTTCAAGGGAATTGGCTGGCGCCTCGTCCCTTTAACATCACTTGGAAGCTTCTAGTATCTCTTGCCCATTGCCTATCTATTGTTGCTCATTTCCAGTTAAATTCAGAACTGATAAGTTTCACTGTTAGAAGACTTATTTTCCGAACTGTATTGTATGTTTCTGAATAATTCTACCACTTTACATCCAGACGTACAGCATCGCGTCACCCTTTCTTGGTCCAATTACCTCACATCCGTACGAAGCGTTTTGCTTCCACTTTCATAATGCGGACAGCCCAAGAGTGGAACTCCTTGCCTGCGTCTGTATTTCCCGAGAACTATAATCTGGAGGTCTTCAAGAGGAGAGTGAATAGGTATTTTCTAGGCAAGCAACATCGTAGACCGCATCGTCACTTAACATCAGGTAAGATTGCGGTTAAATGCAAGCCTAAAGCAAATAAAAAAAAAAGTACTGAAATACCAAAGACCACCATGACAGAATATTAATTCGAAGGTGCTGCAAATTTCATTACACACATATTAAGCCTGCGTAATACATCTTTCCTTTCGCGTGTCGGATTATAAGGCTCATTTGTATAATGCTACTACGACGAAATTATGCTGAATGGAGAAGTAATTGCGGAATTAGTACTGCCTTCATCATATTAGTAGAATCTACGTAAATTCACGCCTACTTATGCAAAAATAGCACGGCACGTGTCAACTGTGTGACAGAATAATACGAAACATAATAATACCTAACCTCTTGGTTGAAAGGACTGACTCTTGTATGAAAATAATGTAGTCGCTCCCAAATTAATACGATTATTAGTCATATTATTAATATGTAAAGAATGTTAATTGAACAATCGGCTTTTTGCAGCTGAAATGTTGCTTGAACCCACAAGTTTTGAATTAAAAAAAAAGACGTGTGGCACTCGGAGACTGCCGCGGTAAAGCTATTGCGCGTGATATTTCAAAAAGTCATTAAAAGTTCTGGTATTTATCGATAGATGGAAAAACTAAAAAGTATCACCGCTGTGCCGGTCGGAGTGGGGGGTGTTAGGTTTTTTTCGTTACGGAATTTCTGGATTCGGTCTCCACGCTCAAGGCCCGCGATAGAAGCTATGCAATAGCTTAAAACCTATATACAGATCTACAGAATGATTGTATACCATGCTGGTTTGAGTGAACTCAATAAGTAGAAATATAATTTAATATTTCTAGTCTGCATTATTTGCTTTTACATCAGTATATGATTACAACACTTAAAATATAATATATATCCTGTTTCTACGTTGGCCGTTTAGTTTAAGATCTGTAGGTGTTTTTTACCTTTAGGTCACTGTCTTACTTATTTCACTATCTACTAAAATAACTTACTAGGACTTAATAAATTCTCTTTATTTGTTTAAAAATGGTGTTATGTCCAAGACCGTTAGTTGTGATGTGTGCGTTAAGATGTGTTATGACTAAATATGTCATAAATCATGATTTATATTTTAAAAACATCATTTTGGAATTAGGAAACAGTACCTAGACGGGCTAATAGTATAACAAATATAATGACGTAAAACATACCTAAAGCAACGGCCCACACGGCGTCGTAAGCCAAAGGTGCCTCCTGGTAGCCCTCAGGGTACTTCTCCCCGTCGATGTCATACCCGGCGGCCTTCAGCGCTTCGTTCAGCCGCAATCTGTTCACATAAAACATTGTTTTGTTAGTTAAATTTATTTTGTCAGTTTATTAGTGGTTTTTTGCAGAACTCTGTGTGACTCTAAAGTAGGTATGATGAAATATATGGAAGTTACTGAGGACACAGTATGACTTCATTGTTTGTTCATCTTTCACTATACCAATCAATTTTATACAGCGCCTTATAGTCCCAAAGTAAGCTAAGTATAGCTTGTATCATGGGAACCAGCCAACTGATATAATACTTCTATCCTTTTTTTGCAAATACATACATATAATACATATCAACACCCAGATACAGAACAAACATCTATGTACGTCACACAAATTGTCCTGGGTGGGAATCGAACCCACGGCCTACAGCGCAGAAGGCAGGGTCATTACCAACTGAGCTGTGAGGCCAGTCAATAATCTTGTGCTAAAATGGGGACAAAAATAAGACAAGTAACACGACATTTTGCAATGATGCAAACGAGCCTTCATAAACAAGTGGAATTGCAATAAAATGATAATTTGCGTTTAAACGAATAGGTTTTAACGCAATGTATTCGAAACACTCCCAATATTAACATCACTGAATTATTCTTAGTGAGAAGATGTAAAACAATCCATTAAATAGCTAAAAACACATAACAAACGGTCTTCAACAACTTTCCGTCACATATGCAGTACTGGATTACAAATAAGTTTCCAATATTAGTCGTAAAAAGCTTGTTGTCACTTTCAAAATTGTTTTTCTATTGATTATTTAATAACGGTAATTCTAATATTCTATGACGTGTTTGTAGATGGAGCTATCAATATACTCGTAATTAACCACACGGAAACATATTACGTTTGATATCTACAAGTATATACAGAATAATAATGTGGTTGCATTTTTGAAAATGTGTAAGCTGTGTGCGTAGAGTTCTTTTATTTTAGGGTTGCTTTTGACTAAACTATATTAGGTGATATAATATTAAGTGTAGCTGAGGGGGGCGCCACGTGACGCGTGGATTAGGAACTGATGACTCATCAGTTCCTAATCCACGCGTCACGTGGCCTCACTTGGTCCTCATCACTGATGAGGACCAAGTGAGGCTACTGGAAAACTGTTAGGTGCTTCGCAGATTTTAAACTTGAGTACTAGCTAACCAGCCAGATATTTTTCCAACCACCACGCTATAATTATTATTCGAATCCAAAACTTACAGATCGGTAGCCGATGTTACTACCAATTAAGTCCCCATCGTTTTAAATAAAAGTATATTCTGCCTTTTGAGTAAGTAAGACTCTATTTTATGGATTAATGTTTATTTGCATACAACATTTGAGAAACACCGTGAAGCTCAAACGTGTTGAACACTGAGTCACTGAAGAATAGATAAATAAAAAAAATCCTTTCTTAATTTTCAATTTCGATATGTCTTATATTGAGGATAAAGTTACGAGAGGAAAATTTGTTCCAGTGCCAATCCAAAGCCAAAAACATGGTCAAAGAGATTTTATTTTATTTCTACGCATGTCTTTTGTACTCTACTGATAGAATTGAATTTCATATGCAGAATATCGGCAGAATTTAACTATCGCCGCTTAGTACGAATATACAAAAAAGGAGGTTCGTTAACAAACATTGAGTAGTACTCTGTAGTAGTAGTTTTTCAGTAAAAGATATGTGAAATTGTATTGCACTTCCGAGAAATTATCTTACATCATTTTACAAATTATCATTATCTTTTTGAATTATGTTTACAAGATAATGAAAAATGCAAAAAACATTAGTGCAGATCTTATTTCATATCATATGGAGTGAATTGTACTGCAATATATAAATAAATGCCTAATATCCACCATTTCACACCGCGCAACCGGGCCCCAAAAATAAGATCCCTTTACTATAGGAATGACATAACTTTTAGAATTGTTAAAACTCTTGTTGAAACTCATATATAATAACACAGTACACACATACATATTAACACCCACACAGAACAACCAACTACGTTCGATATGGAAAAAATATTATCATAAGATATAACCTCTACTCCGCCGAGTTCACACCAACTCATACATAATTGAAGAAGTGATCATGAACATAAAACCCAAGACAAAAGCTTCTAAGAACACACTGTAATACCGTTTCTTGTCTGGTTTGTATTCACGCTATCTCGCAACATCATAAAACATAGTTTTGTATAAAGTCGTTACATATCGCATCTGCATATACGTCTATTTGTAAGCGGAGTAACAGCGCTGTAAAGCTTATTGCTACCCTCCAGGGAGACTGATACTTAGCAGTATTCAAGCTCATTCTTAGAAATAAGAGCACAGATTATAGTAAAACGGAAAAGAGCTAGTCGAACGAATGATGAGTGTTTCAAGCATCATAGTTCAGGTATAGCATTCTGGAATGTTTGACGTTATATCTTTTCTTCATATTCAATATCAAATTTGTTCAGCCAGCTTTATTCAGGTATGCCCTCTCTATATGAGAGGGGCAGATATTGGTACATTCAATGTGTAATTTCGTGGATTTTATTTAACATAAGGCATGGATTGCATCACTCTTCTCTCAATCACTACATTGAATACTTGAAAGAGTAAGCTGAGAGTTGGTTGAAACCAAGAATGGAAATAAATGTTACTTATCCATTCAATGAAATAAAACTCTCCCATAAAATATCTTGAAATAAATGAAGGTGCCGGGAGGATAAAACCTGCAATAGCGCTTTTTATGCGTGTTTTGTTAAACCTTCTTAAAATGTTTTATTTGAACTTTTATAGGACATCCTGGGATTTACACAAATCGAAATACGAGGGTAAAAGGTGTTCTTCATGTTATGAAACAGAAGTTTGCAACCATCTTACCCTAGTTTGGCTTGAATTCAGTACCTTTAACATTAAGAAAAAATGGCTGTTAAGTCCGTAGTCCCAGTAGCCTTTGTTCTCCAAACGACTGAATCTTTCATAGTATAGACAAACAGCACAATGAGGCTTCATAATATATAATATTACTATGCAAATATATATATATATAGCTGTTTTCTTTGAAAATGCGCTCATGGTTCATCTCAGTCTTTATATTTATGACCTGTCCAGAATCTGACCGGTAACAGTAGCGTGCTGAGAAGAGCCCTTTACTCAGCAGTGGGTGATACTGGCTGATTACATAGATAGTATAGATAGATATACATATATTCTCATTTAGTCTTCAAGTCAGTAGGTACTTTTATTAAATAATTTATGAGATTAAAAAGCTTATAAAATATATTTTAAAAAAAAGCACAGCATACTAATTCACAGTTACTTTCCGGCTTTGAAATGATACTCAACGAACTGCAAAACGGGAGCAAACTCATTATTTATGTAGATGTGAAGCGTATGGAAGCAGCTGGGATATGGATCGTAAAGAAATGTGGGTATGACGACGGGGGAATTAATTACCTAAAGTACTTCATTTATTATGACAATGAGCTTTTTAGAGAATATTCTCTTAGTTGCGCACATTCTGTGAGGAAACATTTTATTGAGTGAGAGAGAATCTTCAACGTTGGTTTGTGTAATCAAGTAAAATGAAATTGTTCCTAAGTCCCAGCCTCTTAACAGCTACACGGCCTACACTCGACAAATTAGTGAAAGAAAAAATACCTATGCCTAATAATACTGCACAGAAAAATCTTAAAGGTTCTTAAAGATTATCACGAGTAAAAAACATGATAAATTGGTAATTAGGTGTTAGAAAACTGATTTATCCGTGGGGAAAATTAACCCCCCACGTCATTTCCTAGACAGCGTAACTCACAAAGTGGACCATTACGTCCCACTCTTTTGGAGGATAAGGCCTAATAGGATAAATCCCTGTATGTATCCCAGATATTCATGAGAAATCAAAATTTTTAATAAAATGTACTTTGTAATATTGAATTTAGAGAATAGAATCTTACTAGCGCCTATGTAAGGACCCGTTGTGTCTTTCAGAACCATAAGTAGCCATAGACCTGAAAGAAAGATAAAAAGTAGCACGAACAGAATGTTCTTGTCACAAATTAATATTCACTTTTGATTTGGCGGAGTTTCTAGAAATGATATACCATATAACCAAAAACTATATATCTGTAGTACTTTTTATGTTGTACAGGCGAAAACCTTGTAGAAAACTACGCTGGTACGAACACGGGAGACAGGATGGTGAGCATAAGACTAATAAAATGATGAACATAAAAGATTTACACGGTTTGAAACAATACAATTATGTGAAATAATATGAAATTCATAACCACGAAAAAATATAAATTGCACATTTATTACATATCTACTTAGTTTAATACAAAATCTACGGCTACGTAATCAATGTTCAATACTAAAAGCTTTGAATATCAAGGATCTAAACTAAATTTATAATATTTTGTTTATTTCCTAGGCACCACATTTATAAAAGGCGACGTAAAAGTTTGTAAAACATTACAAACTAACATTTATTTCGTTCCACCCTTCAGCAACAATGGCATTCACTCCGCTGCTTCAAAGATGTAATAAAATGTGGTGGTTTGTGTTTTAAATAAATCAGCTGAACACGCTCGAACGACGACAGAGAAATAAGTGGTACGTACACGCGATCTAAACCAAACTTACTAGGTGACGAAGATATTCGTAGCAACACTAAAATACTTCTACAGGAAGCACAAGTAATAAATAAATAACATTCTAATAACATAATAATAAATATGCCCATTTTAACTTTAAGATTTTAAGATGCATGAACATGATCTGCCTGTAATTTGCACCACTCCTTTTTAAACGGAACACGGCAATTCATTATGTATTTAAGGGCATCCAACAAAGTAACACAGGAGAACAATTTTGACAATATAAGAGTGGTCTTATGATTTACGTATCCCTTAAATATTAAACAAAGGATGATTAAATAACATATTATTTTACTACAACACTGCTTATATCTTATCGTTTAAGTACTCGTTGCGTTTTCTGTCATCTACAAATCTACAACGTTCTTACTAGGTAAGCTAGTACATTTCAAAGCTAAACACTATTTCGTCAGTTTTACCCACAATCGGATAAAGCAATCCAATTCTAGTAAAGAGGATTTGTAGCTAAGCTGTAAAAGCTCGACTAAGAACTGAAAATTCAATTACATAGATTTTCTTTTACCTAGAAGCGGCTGTGGTTACGCGATACAGATTTAATCCATATGAAGTTTGAAATATTTTGTGAAAATTCTTTCGACAAGGTATTGTTATTTGATGGGGATACACAACTGGGAAGTATACTTGCTCGATAAGTTACCTACAAATAAAAAACAGGTATTATGGCCTTAAAATATACATAATTTTAATTAGTGTTATTTGTCTATACTTGATTGTCGCCCATAGTTAATACACTTGAGTCGAAAACACGTGTGTGTCTTTAAGCGAGTAACCGCCTTATTTCTAAAACTATTTTATTACATTTTCTTTCAAGTATTTTCGCAATAATTGCATTGCTTTTGCGCAGAACAAGCCTCAAATCACTCCTTTCACAGCGTGCAGAGAGCATTACGTTTACACAGCTGATTTCCCCATTTTGAATTCATAATTGAATAAATAGGAATATCATTAAACCGGCAATTGTTGCCAACGAATTCGTATCATAGAACTCTAATTGTATTAAATTAAGAATCATTTTCAAAGGCGTTCTGATACAGATCTGATTTTATTCAAATGGTCGTTAAGTAGCTTCATTTTCGTGTAAACTCAAGGAGTACCGAAGTATTTCAAAAAAACCGCAACACTGAACAACTATCTACCATAATATAATATATTTTCAAAGTCACATCACTCGTATAATGATGTCGTGTCTTTGTATATTTTAGTTCTGAAACATGCTCATGACAAAATGATTACCAGCACGATACCTTTTATTGCTAGTAAATGGCTCACCAGGGCCTTCAAATTAGAGAGTAAATAAATTACATCAGCTTCACTGACTCGTAAAAAACCACGATATATGAATACAAATGAAAACAGTCAATTTTGTTGTTTGATAGTATCTAATCATACTTACCTAATAATATAAAATTCTCCTGCAGCGAAACTAACTCGATTCTTGTCTAATATATTTTTTGACTGGCTCTGATTTTACTGGTCTCTCAGTTGATAGTTGGTAATGCCTTCTGCGCTTCAGGTCGTCGCCGTCGGTTCGATTCCCACCCAGGACAAACATTTGTGTGACGAACATAAATATTTGTTCAGTGATAGTTGTTAATATTTATAATATTTATGTATTTAAACCAAATTATATAAGCGTTTTATCAGTTGTCTGGTTCCCATGATACAAGCTATGCTTAGCTTACTTTGGGGTGACTTGTGTGATATGTAATGGAAAAAAAAGAAACAAAAAAGACTGATTTAGAAATCTCTTTGAAAACTTACTATGAATCAGCCATTTACTGATAATTACTATTTATGAAACTCTTAATTACTAAATCTTCTTAATCTTCATTACTACTAACGTGTGCATAAAAATACAATCATGTTAATTAGACTAGTAGGAGTCAATAATTCTAACTTGTTTGCTATACATTTCTTGCGCTACTTGGATTATCTTCAGTATTTGTTTGTGACATGTAGGAAAAAACATGCTTCTCCACAAGACATCATTTATTCTTCGGAGTTCGCTCACCCTGGATAGTTTTGAAACCACTGAATAGATGCGACCGACTTGAATAAGTAATAAGATAAATGGGCATGACTGACGAGAATAAGAAGCAGTGCGTGTCCAGTCAAAGACTAGGCCACACCAACTTGCGTATCCATTATGTCCGTATGTGTGGATACAGACACATTGGACAATGTCCAGCTCTGATGTTCACAAAATGTGGCTAAACTCACCTAAAATCCTCTGACGTCATCCCCGAGATAGTGGTCTGGTTAGAATTCTGGTTCCACATGAGGGCTTCAGTCGTCAGGTGCCCTTCTGCAGCCTCCCTCATTTGCTCCACCGTACAATCGATGCCTTCTCTTTCCAAGTTAGTCTCGAACCAGTTATCTTCGTACCATCCTAAAAAGAAATCAATCGTTATAAATTCCAATTTAAGACTTTCGCTTCCAGAAAGCTGGTACTTGAATTTCATGAAGGTCGTTTTGTAATGAGTCAGTCACTGACATCACATTTAAGACATGTTTGTGCTGCAAATTGCAACAGCGCTGTCAGACCAGAATATTTACTGTTTGCATAGTTAATTAATATGTTAATTAACATCTGTTTATAACTTCTATTTAAACATTGAAATACCAAAAATATGTATCCAGTGTTTCTTCGATTACATTTTAACATGTTTTTACTTTAATAGATTTCGCCTATATTGTTAATTGATCCGCAAAATGTTACCTCTTCTACCATCCTATGTAGGTAGGGATCACAATAATAACAACGTATTATATAGTACAATATCTAAATTAATTTTCAACGTATTTTTAAAACATTTGCTATATTTTTCATGAGGTAAAAGAGCATTAAAATGTCAAATATGATCCACCTTAAGTCAAATTATATACCCTATTATTTGTGTGTGTAAAATGGCGGAGGTATAAACGTGAAATTGTTCCCTTATTTGTACGCACGTAGCGCCGCACCCTCAGACCATTATTTATCCTCTTTCTATCCGATTCCTTTATCCTGTTTGTTGGAAGAACCTGAGGCGGACAAATGTGTGTTTGTTGTCGTCTCTTTCGTCCCGTCTCGCCTACAGCGACCTATTTCATACAAACGTGTCCAGAAGCAGTTTATTTATCATATTTTCCTTTCAGTCTAAATTGTAAAAGTTGACAAAAAGTATTCAACTTTAATATTATGTGATATTTTTCACTCTCTTATTAGTCTTTTGTGATTTCGTTTCAGCCACGGGCCTTGTTGTTTTGAAATAAATGTAATATGTCAAAGCCTATACGAACGCATCTTTAATACGACGAGATATAATTTCGAGTGTTTTTAACATTTAAATTATTTGTTTATGAGAATTTTTCCACCATGGGAATGTAATTTCGCAAAGCGGCCCCTCCGCAGAATGTAAGGAAGGTATGCCTGTATCGTTTTTAGCAAATGCTTTTTACGTTGTAGCCTACAGTTTAAATGTTATTTTAAGGAATTAAACTTTTTACTAGTCATTAAACAGTGCAACAACTTAACTACAGCAGTTATTATAGGGTTTTAGTAAAAACAATCTGTATCAATTCATCAAAGTGGAAACAAAATTAGTACTTCAGTGATACAATCACTAAAAAAAACCAATAAAATAAACTTTCTATTTCAATATAAAAATAACTATTTTTTTTTTGTGTAGAACCGTTTCAAATTGTTGAATAAGTCAAAGTCCATCCCATACATCCCATAGAATTAATTTTTTAATTCGATCCTCCATGAGGAAAAGATGTCAAATCCCTCAAAGGAGGATTACTTTTCTATGAAATAACCTATCTTGAAAAAGAAAAAAAAATGTGGGAGTAAGTTTTTGAACGGTAGTTTGAAGTCCAATGTGAATGTACTTTGAGGATTGTAGAATCGAATTTGAGGCAATGTGATTATATGTGTACGCAGACGTAGTTGATTCCTAGGGGAGCCATAACTATTCACAAAAGCTATCACAACCGCCGCCGGATAAACGAAGGGCGTCATTTTATTTCGGATAATGTCTTGGTCATAAAAAAATATGCAACCACATCATCTAAAGTCAGCGGACGTGTAGATTATTTTTATATGAAGTGATCTCTTTAGTGGGCAATTTTATGTAGTAATAAAGTTTTATTGCGGAAGAAAAAGATCCTCAAAGGCTATATTAGGGCCAAACGGGCATTGATAACCTGCCGAACTTAGGCTGACGTACTATGGCAGTATGCCAAAAGGCTCCATCGCTGGATCGAGACTCAAATGTTGCACCTTGAACTAATTTCAATCACTGTTCACAGGATACAATGGAATATGTTGATATGAAATAGATTCTTATTACACCAGCAAGATATCTATTTTATTTACAAACCACATTATAAGACACGCGTTGGGTTTGTCGATTAGTTAGCATGAAACTTTTTTATGTGATACAGTTACAGAACGAGCTGACGGCCCACCTGGAAAAAATCTGAATCTGGTCAGAAAAATATAAGCGTTCTACTAACTTAATTAGTACATCAAATCTGATTTAATCAAGCATAATGAAAGAAGAAAACATACAATAAATAAAAACTGCATTTCTATTGAATTCATAAAGAAACAGTTTGGAACTGTCAATTAATTAACTTAAAAATTAGAAGACGACGCGTACTTATACCTAAGTCTGCTACATGTTCAAATCCTGTCGAAGTGTTTTTGTAAAATGAACATCAAAAAACTGTAACGAAGATGTATTGAGTATTTATTTATCAAATTCTTTTCATTAATCAATCATTTACGATTTGGTACTTCTAAAGTATATAGTGTCATTATTTTTAATGAAGTAATTGAGAAAGTATCATTATATTTTCTCGTCTGTAAATAAGAGCATTATCCATGTTCTGTTATGGATTAAACACAGTCAATATCATGAAAATTTAAATTGTGCGGAGCTACTCAACTTAGTAGCTCCGCACAATCCAACTCAATTATTTCTTTTTGATTATTTAAAGTAGTCCTGGAAGATAAAATGATTTACGATCAAAAGAGTACATTTATTTGGTTCCGATTCCCCGAATGATAACCGCCACCTTGATGAGTTCTAATGAAAGCCCTCCTTCTTTCACATTTATAATATTAGTTTTGTGGTAAAATAAACTCTTTGGAAAATGCGAATGTGTTAATTTTAGAGCATTTCATGCAAATATCTACTATCGGCGTATTTGATGCTTGGGTATCGACATTTTATCCAAGTATTTTATTTTTTCAATTTTCGTTGACTAGGTAAATTATGAATAAGCATCTCAGTGAGCCCTAAGGGACATATTCAAAAGAATAAATCTTAGTAAATTGTCACGGCAGAAATATTGAGTGAATTTGTAAATTTGAAAAATTACGAGAAATGACTCATTTTCCTTATTACTTTTTTTAGCCGAAAGCCATTTTGCATGTGGTATTCCTCACAAAGCGTATTTCAAAATTAAGCGACAGCGCAATGTGTCGGAGGCAACATATTGCGATTTCCTCATAATTCTGTCATTTACGCTGTTTATTTATGTCTCATACCCACAAACGCCGTTTATTTCCATAAGATGTTTCAAATTTACCCACACGGGAGAAACAAACAGTTCAAAAAGCTAATAAAATGAGGCCATCAATCAGTGAGACCGAATAATGGTTCACGCAAAATGGGATTCAATTCTTGTGAGGGACATTTCTGTGAAATTATAATAATGCGAAGACGTGAGCGCGTCCCAAGGAAAGGGATGATCTTTTGTTTAAATGTCAGTGACCCGCAACACAGAGATTTTCTGGACTTTAAGATAATCTTATTTATGGACCCACCTTTAAATGACCGATATTCTGTCGAGAGATTTACTTGACAAAAGGCTTAACTTTCTTATCAAGATGGTACAATGAAGCTTTCAGCAAAGCTTTGTGCACATTCGTGAATTCAATGTAATCATAATGTAACCCACACATACATACATGTTTATATAGTTTTAAGCAAAATGTACTGAATGTAGTGAAAATACTTTTAACTTGCACCCATGTTATATACATTTTCCTACTTGTGTAATAAATTAAGTTCCATCAATATCCATATTATAAAATCTACAAGTATAACTATGTATAGCTAGACCACAGAAATGAGGGGTCTCTTCTAATACAGGTTTCTTTAAACTTAACAGAAAGAGTTCCCAAATTATCAAAGCAAAAACTTTGTAATTTAAAGAAATAACTTTTGTTTCATTTCTTTTAGCACGACGTTTTATGAATGACTGTTTTGTAAAAACACCGAGCATGAACTAGATTAGACAAGAATAATCATTTATTAAAAAAGAAGAATACATAAAACATGATAAAATTTACCTAAATTAATAAAAAGTTTTTTGTTTCTTCTCCCTCTCGACATGGTTTACAATATTAAAAACAATTATTTCATTTAAAAAATATTGATAAACTATTCAAATAAATAAGAAATTATGTCAGACTTTATAATAAGTTACGTGTATACACATCTGGCGTGTTTTGGCCTTAATTTCGTCCAGTGCTTTTGTCCGACTTACCAATAAAGAACCACACGTATGATTTCCCGTAGAGGCGATGCTTGTAGACCTCGCACAGCACCCTCCTCGCCGCGACCACATAGAACAGTCCCACGATGACTCGCGCGTCCTGCCTCCGCAGATTCCGCACTGCGTCCGCCGGGTCGGATAGAAACGATTGCCTCGTCACAATCTCAATGCTCGCCTTTTTGCAGTGCGCCTCTAGGTCCTCCACGGTCTGTTGAACAAATTATTTGATTTAGTACTAGTTGTTGCCCGCGACTTCGCGTGGAATTCGGTTTTATCACGCACCCCTATTTTACCCCTCGGAAAAGTAGCCTAAGTTACTCGTTACATCAGCTATCTGCCAGTGAAAGTCCCGTCAGTCCGTCAGTGAACCTTTATATATGATATACAAATATCAAGACGTTTGTTTGTTATCAAGTTCAAAAACCTTTTTTATAATATTCCCGGCAATACGTTGGCACGCGATAAAACATACAAAATGCGAGAGGTTTCCAACCCATGCAAAAAACTTGCTTCGCTCTAATTACATTGAATGCAGCGTGAAAACCCGAGGCCTATTCATCGCGGGCCACTCACACACAACCTCGCTTTCCTAATAATAAATGAACGTCTTTTTTATCGCAAGCTTTTATCTTTGTTCACAATTTTATTCTTGAACAGTCAGATTTTTTTATGAGCAACATTTTCGAAATATCATGGCTTCCAAATTATCTTATGACTATTTTTACTTGGATATATCCAAGATTTGTATAAAAATATTTGTTAATATTGAGAAAAACACCTGTATAAATTATTTCAGAATGTAATGTACATACATGTCAGGCAACAGTGACCCTTTTAGAAGTGTTCAGAATAATAAGAAATGAGTTAGAATCGAGAGTACCTTAGTGGATTTATTTAAAGAGCAGTCGTGTTTATTAAAGCGCCCGCCTCTTTTCCTTAAGAGGTATTAATGTAAAATACCTTTTAGAGAAGGAAACAAAATACTTTGTTCATTTAATGAAATCTGAAACACGTTTTGTTTTACGGAAATTGGAACGAAAATGGAACTAAAATTATTTCTTTGTGGCAACAATTGGGAACAGGAAAAACGATAAGGTAATATAAATTCAGCGAAGATTTCATACAAAAATCTAAAATAAAAGCATTACACTACACAGTGAAATGTTTTTTTATGTAGTCGTAAACTGACCAGTGAAATTAATACAGAGTTCATCGCCATGATATCGATCAATCAATTAATCTATACATGTTATAAATTCGTAGACGTGCCGTGTAAATATTTTTGCAAATAATAAACCGGGATACGTTAAGAATAAGACGAGATGCCTCAAGTCACATTGCGTTGCATTCGTCACCTCGAGACGGTGATATTACGTCTCATGTGCCTGCAATTGCACCGGCACCCCCTTCCACCGGAAGCAATACTACTTGGCAGCAGACTACTGTACTAAGGTGGCAGTACTTCTCCGGGCGAACTTAGCACTAGTATGCTACTTTGGGGTTGCTCCTTTTGCACCCCCCGGGGGACACGTGTAGGGTGTAATCACCTCCGGCCAAGCAACATGGGCCCCCCTAAACTATGATCCATGCGGACAGTACTGCTTAATCATGCAAGAGATTATTGTGTGTCTCTCTCTAGAGACCCATAATGTTCTCTTTATAGGCATCGTTACATTATGTGTTACACTGGGTTTAATACTCCGACAATCGCCGCAATTACCTCTGCAGTACATCAATATACGCCGTTTATAGCCGCGAACATAATCCCTGTTGAGCCATTAAGCTAGTAAATTGTTTTTCTTTCCCATGGTAATTTTAAAACTAAAATTAATAAGCAAAGTTAATTTAGCATTACACTTTCAAGAAACAACATAATTTCCATAGTCGACTTTCCAGCAAATTTGAAAATATAAAATCCTGTCTGGTTTCCTCGCGGTTGACTGAATTCTGATACGTTACAAAATCGAAATCGCTGAGTCGTCGGGCGGCCAATCAAGAAGATCGTTTATCAGCCGGCAGACAGAGCGCTTAGCGTGTCATACTCCACTCGATGTCGATAGGAACAACCGCTTTTCGAACGATTTCAATCACGCGATCGATGTGGGGACACGAATTCGAAGCACCCAACGTAATCACCGCCGATATCGCCCCCTATATCTGTTCAGTCGTTCACGCTACAGGTTGAACAACAAAACCCATCCTAATGAAAAGATAACTCAAGACAGGAGCTGTTTGTACTGCCTTGGTGAATAACAGAAACGTTTCCCCCGTTATCTGCTGTCATTCACAATGTGCGTAGTCGAACCGTATTTTGATAGTTTAAATGGCTGAGTACGCTCAACTTTAGTTATAAAATGGTACGTTTATCAGAATGCTGACGAGTCCCCGGCGACGGACGAGCGGTCTGCGGCGACCGCAATTACTCTCCTATTTCTTTGGCAAACTATTCTCCAGTTCTCTTTCGTTTGTTTTAATAAGGAAAGTGAGGTAATATTTTATTTCATGGAGCATTGCGTTTTTATTACCAGAGTGAGAACGCTCAACTGTTACAAAAACCACACTTCGCTAATTAAAACGTTGTAATACAAAAAAATAAATGGGAATTTATTAAGGCAAAAATAAATGTACATGTAAAGTATTACTACATTAAGCTTATGAATACAGGATATTTTGTAACTATGAATAACAAAAAATGTATTTTTTTTAAGCCGCAGTAGAGCTACCTTCAAGCACATAGGTTACAGCTCTACTGCTCTTTATGACATCTATATACATAAAAGAGAATATACAGATATAGGGAATATAAATATATTATCTCACTACTCGTACTCGAACTCTCGTAACGAATTCGAACGCCTACAAATCCGAAATTTTGCATGGGGGATACATTCAGAACGTAGAAGCTCGCTAAGCGGAACTTTGGGAAACTAAGGGGTTGTCTGTATAATATAAATCACATTTTTTTATACCATATGACTTATGTGCAAATTATTCAACGGAATAAGCCCGAAAGAAAAAGCGTTAGTCACACCTTGAGGTGCTCTTGATACGGGATCGATCGACACTTCAAATTAATCATGTTTACTTCGATCAGCTTTTCCAAAAAATCTACAACATTAAATCGCTACGACTGATTGGCTTAAGTATAGGTGTGGAATTGGGTGCGGACGTGGCGGCGACTGCAAGGTAATGTGTCTGTGCAACAAAGTATATTTATGAAACATTATTGTTTGCATGCAAGGAAAAAATATTAGTCACAGACTTTGGTGTCTTTTTATGAAAAATTTTGACTAACTTTTGTACAACAATCAATTGCTTTTTAAACTTTCTACTGTGTTTAGCATTAAATTTGCTTGGCAGTATACGTGTATTTACAAATTGTTATGTAAGAGTTAGATGGTAAGAACAAGTTTACTGCTTACTTTTTAAGTTCTTCTCATTAAAAATGTTAATTTCTTTGAGAAAATAATCTTATACCGATCAATCCCAGGCCGCTCTTGTTGCCGGCACGTAGAAAATGTAATAAAATTAATAAACTTACTGAAATGAAGACCTCTTCAGCCTGCTGCAGTATCGCTATCCTGGACCAGCCGAACTTCTGCATTAGTTTGATCCTCGTGGGGTTGTGCACCGTCGCCGAAGGGTGCGTTCGGAACAGCGTGGGGAAGCGCGCACGGTCTGAAAGCGCGGGAGACGACGCGCCGTAGCACAGCTGAAAATAATTACGTGGTTAAGATTTACGTAACACAACTCTGGCTTATCGATTGCATGTCTGTATAACAGTACATAACTATAGCTTATATCACTAGTCTCTAGTCTCTCGAAGTTTGGTGTAGTGTGTCTCAACGAGGCTTGTTTTGAGCACTTGATTTCACATCTTCGAAGTTTTGTTACTAAGACATGTTGAATTCCTTACGATGTTTTAATTCACCTTTTTGAGAAAGAAATTAATAATTAACTAAACAATTTTTTTTATCAATTAATTTGCCCACATCATTTTCTTCATGTTGCAAATTTGGTCCCGTCTCATTTTTAAGACGTACCAGGTCGCTCACTGAGACGGGTTTTTGGAAAATTGCACCGCTACGGGGGTGAAATGGGACAACTGTTAAATGGGTCCACATGTACGATATGTATATTATATTATGCCAGTGATTTGAACACGGATCAAACAGATGAAAGTCCACAATTTTAAGATGAGGGTAAGCTTTTAAGGTGTGAATCTCAAAATCGCAACAATGAGCGCATGGACCAAGAAAGGCTGACCTAAATCGAAAGTAGAACAAGGTCGAGACTACGATCTGAGTGCAATGAAATGGCTGAATGCAGACGCAAACGATGCATTTTGAAAACTCGTTGCATATCTATTATTTAACCTCACGGGCAATAATAACTTTATCTCGCAAATATAATAGCAAAGATTTGTTATAACTGTAATAGGTCAAAATCTGTTTCAAATGCAATTGAATCATAAAAATATATTTTAAATTAGATAACTAATTGACTGCTTTTTTAATTAGCTTTTGGGATATTGGACCTTCTAATTCATAAGAAATATACATTGCGGTCAATTTGGATGATGATGATGACCAATAAAGGCATTCAAATCTAAGGACTTTCGTGGTTCACAAATCATGATAAACCCGCATCCAGGGCAAGGCGCCCCTAGCTCATTATGAACATACTTGTTCTTTTAACTTGAACTCACAAATAATTCGTTTAACGATTTCCTTTTCTTCGCGAGCAGTTGCATAAATAAAATGGCGCCTCTATATAGCTCAACTGGTGCCAAAGAGAAAATAAACTGACTTTGCAATTACATTTTTTTTATGTTTTTATGTTTATGTTTATAATGGAAGTAGTCAAGAGCGCGGTGGTCAGTGGTACAGATACCGAGCTTCAATCCGAACGTCGCTGGTTCAAAGACGAACAAGCACCAAGTTTTTACGGTTGAACAATTTTATGTTCGCAATACCACGTTTTCAAATTGGTGAAGGACAATCGTGGGAAAATCGGCATTTCCTATGTACAAAAATTCGAAGAAGCGTCTAGTCCACAAGAGCCTCATTGAGGCGCATTTCAATCTTCATTCTTCTTCAATTTTCACGCTTTCACATCCTTTTATGGGTTTGTGACGGCTAGTGATATTAATACTAGTAGTAAAGGAAGTATAATATACTTAGTTATTATATTTGGTTGGTATTAACACTGCCTTCGATGCGCAGGGACCCAGGTTCGATGCCCCCGGTCGGATCAAATATTTGTGTGATTGTGCTCAGGTCTTGACAGACGGACTTATTGATATGTCTCTATGCAGTGCAGAGATACACAGAGATACAGAGATAGAGTGTGCAAGAGCTACTTAGTTAATTTTTGTGTTGAATACAACAGATTCGAAAATGTAGCCAGCGCCCTAATCAACCTCAACTTTCAATGTGTACTACTAATTAAATATCAAACTAGCTGTTGACCGCGATTTCGTCCGCGTGGAATTCGGTTTTATCACGCACCCCTATTTTACCCCTCGGAAAAGTAGCCTAAGTTACTCCTTGTTACATCAGCTATCTGCCAGTGAAAGTCCCGTCAAAATCGGTCCAGCCATTTCAGAGGTAATGCTTAAATTTTATCAAAACTATGTGGTATTACACAAAATTATATTATCTAGGGATGTTTTACAGCAGCGGACTTACCTTCCGTATTGATTGGCAAAGTTCATTCGATTCAATCAGCGTGAATGTTTTTCGAAGTAAAATTTTATTTCGCTAATTAAGCTTCGGCAGCCTGATTGCCTACCGCCTTTATTTATATGTATACTGTTACTGGTTTATAAACAAGTTGGAGTGAACGAACTGTAAATAGTGATTTTATGTTTATTGATATTAGAAACCATGCAAAAAAAGTTATCTTCATATTTAATTAAATAGATTTTAAGCTAAGCTTAAGTTTCAAGATGAGAACCTATAGAAAAATAAACTCCCCATATTTTTGGCACAGTATTGGAATCATAACCGTAAATCGCAGCATATGTACCGATGAACGAAGACAACTCTAAGGATTTCCACACACCGAGTGAAATGGGAGTATGGTGACCGCTGATGCATACCAAGCTGGCCAGATTCGCATGCATCTCAAGAGACAACATCCCAACCGCACGATTTGCAACGGTCACATACTGCAGTACGCTATACTAACTCACTTTACTTCATGCTTACTTCAAAAGCCTTCTTGCTGTACGTTCCTACTTACGAGTAGGTAGTAGGAGGTTACAGTGGAACTTGTCTGAATAATGCAAGGTTGAAGTGATAATATCCGTTGTTTTCTTTCTTTGTCCAGTGTTCTGGAGGGGCACGAGTGCTCGTCTCAAATAAAATCACGCAAAGGAAAAAGAACGTAAGAAGTCGAATAGTGAAGCCACATGCGAGAACAGTCAAAGAACGCTGGCATTGCTCCAAAAAATTGTTGTCTTTGGTACGACACGGAAAACGCGTGTCTAGCCCCTTGAAGTATCAATTCTGGAGGTAGTTTAGACACAAAGAAGGAAAACTTATTCAAATGGGTATTGTTCGAAATTTTTTGAAATGAATGCAATTTTCTTTCAAATGTTCTGCTGAGTTTATTTGAGAAATGTGTTCCTCAATTCGCAGCAGTGTCAGAGTTTAACAAGTAATAGACAAGAGTTTGCAATTTTATTTTAAAAGGTAAAAATACCTATGGAAGTTACGCAATACAGCACCATTGGTAAAAGTACATAAACGGGTAAAGGTAGACTGAGGTTTACGATAAGCTGTCAATAAAATAACAATACATTTCGATACAAGCCATGCCGATTGCCAAAAAAAAATGTTTCATCGGTAATGTAATGGCGGGCAATGTTACACGAACCGCTTACCGGCAGTTTTGGAAATCTGCCAGTGCTTCACTGTACAAATACAGGTTTGCAGGTTACCCTTGGGTAAACGATTTTAGATTTTTCATTATTGATTATTGAAGCCTAGTCTTTTATGAGCGACTGGCACGAAAACTATTAGGGGTGGTAACTTATTGTACGGTAACAGACTTGGTTTTCGCCACTTTCAACTTTTGACGTAAATATGCAAGCCACAGATGAAAAAACTCTGTGAGATAATTAATAGTTGTGACGTAAGCACTACACTTTCATTTCTAGTTTTGTGAGATAAAACAAGAGATTTCGACCATTTCGGAAATCTTATAAAATCTATGTAATGTATAATTAGCATAAATTTGTTTTTCAATGAATTTTTTCATAATTTTAATTCAAGCGTACCAAATTATTATTTATATTAGGAGAATTTCAGGTTATTTTTTATTTTGCGACTAACATAACTGTCGTTATTTTCAAGCAACAAACTTGTTAGTTTCCGCTTCTTAGATATTAAGGCCTCGGGATACACAAAAAGGAAGTTTTCAAAGCAATGTAACTCCCAAGCCGCAACGTTTTAAAATTGCAAAATAAAATAGTTTTTAAGACATTGACTGAACCCAAAACATAATTGAAAAAACTTTGCTGTATACAAAAACCTTTAAATAAAACACTTGAGTAACCTTGGAAAGCTTGAAAGTTTTTCTCCTGATTCTTAAGTACAACTACATAAAATATTTTACATAAAAAAATACAATAAGAAATCAAAACTGCATTCATATCTGATTTATTTGTATGAAATTGTTAGTAAATTTTATTTACGAGCAAAATTTACTATTTTTGGAGCGCTCGGTTCACTTAACCTCCGCCCGCACCACGACAGTGTTCGGAAGGTAGATGCACAAGCCCGTTACGGCCCGTTTCAGTTACTGGCACATTCAAAACAGTAACCGAAAATAATCATACAACCATATTACACATAAATACTTACAACCATAAGGTTCCACATCTTCGCGGCCTCCGCGACGGTGGTACAGACCGTGGAACAGCCAGCCAGCAGGAGCAACTTCTGCGGTGGGTTGTACAGCAGATTGTACATCACACTTGCGCCAAGACCCGGCTCGCACTGCAAATATATTAACGAATTATCAGCAATTTAATTAAAATCAATATTTTCAATGATAAGTGGGCCCATTTCTTTAGTTCTCTGATAATTTTTAGTTTAGACGGAAAAATGCCAAATGACCTCGCTATAAATTACAAGGCATATTTTTGATTGCAATCTTTTATCGCTATTATAAATTTACGCTTATACATTTTCATATAAATTAACTAACGCCTCTGCTAACTTGACCTTCGTAAACACCGCCATTAAAAAGGTTTGCACGGCGATCCTCCATATTTTTTCACATATTAGATCATCAGCGTCCTTTCAGTTTGGATACTATCCACGTTCAATATAAAAGTGACCGGAATCGACAATTTGTCAGATCGGCGCAAATCGATAAAGTGGGAAATTACGTTGAACCGGTGAGGAAATTCTATCCAATAAAATCTTCCGTGAGCCATTCATAAATTCTCAATAATTGAATCGGCTGAACCCCTCGGCTGCAGTATCACAAACCTACGATTTTAGTTATTTGGATTCATGCGGGTCTGTGAGGGCCACGGTCGGCGCGGCTGTGGCTTTCAGAGCCCTTTTTACTAATTATCAGAGCACCTACTCAGCTGATTTTAACCTAATGGATTAGGCAAGTACTTATCCATTCATGGCTGAGACATTTCATGCATACTACGTTGATTGATATACATATAATTGAAATTTGCTTATACATAACGCCGAACGATTAACTAAATTAGTAACGGGCTGGTTAAACAGCCCTTGCATAACAGTAAAGCTTGACAGCGTAATGAAATGAATATTTATATTTTAATGTTTCGCTAAACAGAACTGTGAAGTCCAGTTGAGACGAGATTGACGAGTTTATGACCACCCACAAATTTAAGATAATATTGTAAAAGCGATAAGTTAAAAAGTAAAAAAATAATAATAGTAAAAGCTAAACATTGAAACCAACTACATACACATTTTACACAGCTCAGTCGGTAGTAACCCTGCCTATTGCGCTGTAGGTCGTGGGTTCGATTCCCACACAGGACAAACATATGTGTGACGAATATAGGTGTTTGGTGCTCTGTGTCTGGTTGTTAATATGTATTATGTATTTCCAAAAAAAAGTATAAAAGTATTATATCAGTTGTCTGGTTCCCATGATTCAAGCTATGCTTGGCTTAGTTTGGGGCTAGATGGCGCTGTGTGAAATGTCCACCATTATTATTTATTTATAATGTCAATTTACATAGCAAGTGATTTTACACAAGGACATATTAGTAATATAATACTTTTTCACGAGCAACTAAGTTCGTATAGATAACAGGTAAGCTAGCTGATGGCTAGCTATTTGTAGATGATGTTATTACCTTACTATCATTACTGTGGAGCATCAACTTGAAACCGGACAACAGATCAGTCCTGTTGTTGACATCGAAGAGCGCCAACTCAGCCGCCGGCATGCAGGCCTGGCCGCCCTGCCAGCCGCCTTCCCCCTCCATCGGGAAGATACCCCCGATGTGAAGGTAGTCCTCTCGCAACCCCTCACTGCACCCGCACCCGCTCAGCCACAGCAACAGCAGCACCCGAAACCTCCGCCCCCTCACACACTTGGCAACGATGAATAATTGCACTATAGTTTTCACTAACAAAGAATTAACATCACAACACAATGTCCTAGTTCGAAAGCTAACTAAATAACACAAGGCTTTTAATTTGACAAGCGGACGCTTTGTAAAATTTGAATTCACCCGCGCCCTGGGGACCGAGTCGGAGTTCCATATTCCTAGGTATTGTAGACATAGCCTAATAAGCGTGATTTTTCCTATAATGTAGGGCATGGTTGTGTCGGGGGGCGCGCGAAGGGCGGACCCCGCCGCCGCGGGTTCCGCGGGAACCCCGGCGCCCTGCAGGGTCTTCGCTCGCGGCGGGGACATGCTGTCATTGTTCGGCTCCTCTCTCATTTTCCATCCTCTCTCCTGAAACAAACGTTTACAAAGTTAGCACAAAGACAAAGAAGATCATAAGGCCATTTAGCTAGACATGAAAATGTAAATCGCCGTTAAGATTTAGTGTTCTCAAAGAAACAATCAACATTCCTCGTGAACAGAATTAAATGGCGAAACATTTTTGCTGCTTTATTAAAATTGAAGAAAATGTTATCTTGACACGTAGAGGATAGATCCAGTAATACTTTGAAAAATATATCTTCATCCATTGTGGTAACAGAACAATTGTGGCAATTCAGCGATATTAATCTCAATCTCAAGGGTGAGTTTCAATTTCATATTGGCGCCTTGATCGCCTTTGGTGCTCCTCGGAAACTCCTAGTTCGCATAAAAGAAAACGACTCTATTTCTTCAGTTTTCCAAAAGGAAAATTACAGACACCAATATGAAGCTTGGGTTTTTCAGCGTTTTTGCTTTGTATGACATACAAGGCACTATAAAAAACGATACGATTTCCACAAAATAGTTGTCAGTAGTCATTTCTGTGTATCATGTACTATTACTTAATAACGCCTGAACAGTATTAGATTGGTGTGATAATATTCTGTTTTAAGTTGATTTTAATTTTATATTTTTGTGATAAAAAGTTATATCAACAAGCATCTTTAAACGTTAGAAGAATGTCTGAGTTTGGTACGTAAAATAAAATAAAAATAATTTATTTTGTATATTAAATACACTTCGACTTTTTTAAATTCATAAAAGTTGCAACAGTTCACGGATGCAAAAATTCAGGTGCAACAATGTTAGTCGATTCAATTTTGCTCTCAAATAACACAGGTGTAGGTTTTGAAACAATTCTCTCGGGTACAAAAGCTTGTTGATAATCGAAATAGCGCTCAATGAAATGAGAACATAATGATTCGTAGTTTCATTCCTTTGCAGTGCGGCCGTGATCGACGAGGCAATGGCGTTGAATTAGGGCTTCCATTTGTTTTAATGAAGTAAATTAATGTAAGTAGAACCACCGTAATGTATAATGCAGTATTCATGTGCGTATAATACTATTTATTATTATATTTCTGCCTAAATATACACTATTAAGCGTTTTGGTCAAATTGCACATTGACACATAAAAGATTTAGGTTTAGCAGGTGCAAAGAACAGCCATAGCTTTAATTAAAATTTCGATTCTCGGAAATCATGATACCGTAATGGGCTTTCCGACATAATGTTTTACGAAATCAAATTACTGACAGTGTATAGGCATTGTTATATTTCGAAATCAAATTACAGAAGCGCCTCATCCGCGCGAAAATCAGTCACGTCAATTTCGTGAGGTTGTTTACTCTGTTATATCGCAGCCAATCAGACAGGCATTTTATCAGAAAAACGGTTTTGTTATTCAGTCGACTTGACTGAAATATAATAATTGGATTATCACTGCGCATTCATCTGTAATGATAAATGATTTAGGTGTTTTATTGTGTGTTGCGAATTAAAACTATAATAGTCACACAGCCGCGGGGTCTAGTTTTGAGACAGATTTTACAATATAAATGACACCAACCGCAATATTCTCGTATGTTATGTAACACAGTCAGCTAAATGTTTCCATCTCAGTGAGAAGGGGGTGTGTAGAGTGGACCGTTTCCCGCGATACCTAATAGATATAATATACCTTTACTGTACACCGTAATTAGGAACAAAAACACTGCTATAGACATACAAGTGGCCCAAAGGGCGGCAATATCGTTAAAAGCGTTCTCTTCCAGGCAACCTTTGGAAGGACAGGAATATGCCGACAACTACGAACGAGTGAAACCGGGAAAATACGTGGAAGTGTTTTTTTTGCTTTTCCGTACGTATATAATAATAATAAAGTTTATTTGTCATCATTTTTACAAAACAGCTTAACTTACTTAGAATTATACAGATAAATATGCGGATTATGCGGATAAATCCTGTTATGTTATAAAATTAACAAATTTATACATTTAAAATGTATTCAACTGTGTCGCTGATTGAGACTAAGGTACAAGATGCTAATTACTTTGGTATTTCATTGAAGAACCCAAGCATTGAGGTTCACCAGGCGTGGTTAACCAGCTTACCGTGAGTATCGCGCATTACTGTATTAGAGAACTGTCTACGGTACATTATGTATGATTAAATACTGGTATGCCATGCAACACGAACATTTAAGATGCTAAGAAGATTACAAAGTTCATGCTCATCCCAAAACTATTTCCAATGGTCGGGAATCCCACCAAACTCCGGTACGGTGGCGTTAAATAATGTCTAACTACACTTTTTATAACTTACTTTTAATTATCTGCAAAATGGTGGATCCTACACTTTTTATACCTTACTTTTAATTATCTGCAAAATGGTGGATCCTACGCTTATTATAACTTACTTTTAATTATCTGCAAAATGGTGGATCCTGCACTTTTTATAACTTACCTTTAATTATCCGCAAAATGGTGGATCTTACACTTTTTATAACTTACTTTTAATTATCTGCAAAATGGTGGATCTTACACTTTTTATAACTTACTTTTAATTATCTGAAAAATGGTGGATCTTACACTTTTTATAACTTACTTTTAATTACCCTACCGCGGTACTTTCCCAGCACAAATGTAAACAAAGTGTGACAATGGTCTATCGTGAAGTTTGACCGCACTGTAAATAGCGTTTACGACGTTCTCTACAGATGACAGTTTAGTGAGTAAATGAAACTTTCGTAACAACCTAGCCTCGGGTAAATTCGATATTTTTGCTGGCGAGCGGTACGTCCGCCTCCGCAATCATTTTTCAAATTGTATTTTCCGGATTTGTAACTTCCATGGTAATATTTCAATTCAGGTCGAAAGATTTCAATAAGGTACAACACCGGAACGGAGGCAGTGATATTGCCGTAAATAATGCTTTATTTATTTTACTTTAGCATTTATCTGAGTATTCTGAAAATATGACGTTTTAATGGATCACAGCTACTAGTATAGGGTTTTTTTTGGATATTTCACACAGCGTCATCTAGCCCCAAAGTAAGCTAAGCACAGCTTGTATCATGGGAACCAGACAACTGATATTATTATTATACTTATATACTTTTTTCGGAGAGTGGACTTCGCTTATGTACCTATTACCGATTTGGCTTGGCTCCGAGTTCAAACAGATCAGTATATAACCTATAGTTAATAAAAGTATTATGTGCATCGTTGTCATTTGAATTTAATCTATAATTCGTTTATTTTTCGTTTTTAGTGTCCTTTATATATTTTAAAGGCCGGTATATTTTATAAAATTGTATTTATTTGCCATCTTTTAGTGCATAATTGTTAGAATGGTATAGGAAATTACTATAAGTGGCGTATTAGAGTAGAACTTTATTCCTAATGTCACCCAGTTTATATTATTTGCAAAAATATTTAATTTAGGGACACATGTAATAGATTTACACACTGACCATGATCAAAATCAGGTAATTATTACCATGTGTGTTAAAATCCTAATAAAATACTTCGTAACCATGTGTTTTTAAGCAATTAAAACAATAGATCCATTTTGCTTTCACAGCATTCACGTCCTGCGTAAAACGTTACAGGCAATACGATCAAAATGACAATGAGCCAATTTGCAACAGAAATGACATAAAAGAAATTTCATAGCCTAAATAATGCTCCAGTTTTTCGAATAAAATACCTTTTTTCGTAGAATAAATGAACATTTAGCCCCAATGTGCCTAAATAGCGTTCACTGCGTGAATCGCAGGAGGCTAATGTAATCAAAGCGCCCATTGAGGCAATTGCCACGGAAATCACATAAAAGAACCATCAGACCGTCCCATGCTCACTTATCATAACTGTTTTCTATTTATATTTAGTGGTGCACAATCGTTATGTTTTCTTATTGAATTTCAACTGATGGAACGGAATTTCTAGTGTTATGACTGTATATATTTGCTGTTATGAATACTCTCGCCTCGTTAAAAAGTTTTTGCTGGCGAATATCAACGATTACTTTTTATAAATCAACTCTTGGATGACAATTTATGATGATTATAATAACCTAAGAAGGTAGATCTATCTATATATATTTGTGTTTACAAAAATTATCCAAAATCACCAACATGTTATTTTTTTATTTGCCTTGCCATGTCCGACATGTACTAAATCGGTCCATCTAAATTCTAATAAATCGCTATCCGTTATTCGAGTAGTTAATGTTGTCCAAAGTAAGGAAGTTGCAACCTCTAGATTAAGATCCCAAGGGCCCATATCACTCCCATGTGAGTTTCATGATTTTTCTAATGTCTTGCAAATAGTAGTAACAATATTTACGATGCTAAAGAAGCTTAATCAAAATCAAGCCAAAGACGATGCAATTTGAAAGTGACATTAAAAAAGTTCTTCAAACTTTTTTGGTAGTTAATAGACACAACTTTCTAATCTATGATGGCGTACCTATAGAAAAAAAGAGAAAATATCCTTTATATTGGCTACATTACTTCTGCTATAGGGAATCCTTCCTCGTTGTTGCAATAAAAACCAGAAAAAGCGGTGGAAAAAACGTGTGTGGCTGAAGAGAAAATCGATACCAGCCGTTAGTTTTTATGTTGTAGTACATTCTCTCCGGTTCATTTACACTGCAGAGATCCTTTTGCAGTGGAGTTGATCTTGTGCTTTTTTTTTTTCATGTGGATTATTCTTCATGGCTCAGATATATGAAAATATAGGCAAATTACGCGGTTTAAGTCATACAGTATCATTTTTGAATCAAGTGGGACTATAAACCGCATGACGTAAGTTGAGCGGTAACCTATGCGTATATGAAAAACAATTTCCCTTGTGCCTCTTCCACTTCGGTATGAGAAGACCCAAGTCGCATCGAATTGCGCCCCTAACCCTGAAATGTGCATTTACTATACTTCTCTTAAAAAAAAAACTTGTACAACGTTTACAGTTCTTTTGACCACTAATCTTAATATCAGCACATTTGAAAAATACGTACAAAGATTCAATAAAATCCATTTATTTACATCCGATTGGGGAAGAAGTGGACTCGAGGAAACTCAAACTCTTTGTTTCAACTTTTTAAATTAAAGAGAAATTCTTTTATCTGAATCGAAGCCAGAAAACTTAAGCAGCTTTCAGTCGCGAAGCCGAGAATTTTTGTCTCTTAAACTAAAATGTTAAAAGTAAAGTTTAATTTACGCTAGATATACATTTTAGCGCTCCAACTAGGGTCCTGAAGAATTTCAATTGTTAGTTGTATAGCAAAAATTTTTCAAATATAATGTTATAAAGGATACAGAAGGAATAAACTTAAATGGCTTTTAAATTCTTTACATTTTAATTAGATAGATGTAGAGAAGTAAATCTTATAGTTCTATTTCTGTTTCCTTTCATTTTGAAACAGGTGTCATAATATGAACCTTTCATATTACCTTTGTTTCAACATATTAAAACTTTTTGTAGTTTTTATTTCCAGAACTTTTTAAGAAGATAAGTTGTAATAGCAAACTTCAGGTACCAACTTCGAACAACACAATACATATGTGACACAAGGAAAGGGAAAGTCAGAAACTGCTTTTTTATTTTCTTCCTTAATCCAGATGTTTTTTAGTTTATCGAAATAATGTCCTGGTTCGCAAATTGTTTTTACAAAACTACATCTCAAACAACTACTAAATAATTTTAAAGATTATGACCTAATTTGATATAAAGGGATAATTCAATTCTTGTTTCTACTACTTCAACAGAAAATACAGTTTTTTACCCAAAATAAGTAGATGGCGTTGCTGATTTTAAACAAAATATTAATAAGTTATGCATTTCATACTGTCAGTCTTGTATTTACCACTTCAATAATGAATAGATCATTAGTTCCTAGTTCAAGCATCCAGTAGTAGACTTAAAGTAGAATTAACTAGCACACCACATTACTTGTAACAATTTTGTTACTGCGATCTTGAATTTTTATTAACTTGTACCAAAAGTCAGATGCCCTTGGTGATTTCAATTTTTATCTATTTCTAGTAGGTACCAATAGACGAATTCCCTGTATCAAGAGTATCAGAGACTGCAAGTAGACCTCTCCTTGCAGTCTCTGATCACGAGAATGAATCTTCAGAAAAGATCTTCATTTTCATGACCATAAAATATAATTTGCAACTACTCAACTTTATGATAGTTGTTGTCGCCCTAATGTTATAACCAATATTTTAATTATTAGTCGCGTTTACTAACTTCAGGAATATCTATTTTTAAGATAATAGTATTGTATAAGTCTTTTAAAGTATGCTTTGGTTGGTACATCCTGTCTGTGGTACATAGTTCCGGTGTTATTTCGTAAAAATATTAGTTAAGGTGGGTAGGATTGGCTGTCTTTACGAGTTTCCGGCGCATTTTGCGATTGGTGGGGGGTTTGACGTTGCCGTAAAGATGGAAAGGGGCTAGTCGGATCGGCTTTTATGTCGTGTAATATTCCATGCTACCTACAACACAATACATACTAGTGTAGTGTAGTGTAGTGTAGTGTAGTGTAGTGTAGTGTAGTGTAGTGTAGTGTAGTGTAGTGTAGTGTAGCGTAGTGTAGCGTAGCGTAGCGTAGCGTAGCGTAGCGTAGCGTAGCGTAGCGTAGCGTCGCGTCGCGTCGCGTAGTGTAGTGTAGTGTAGTGTAGTGTAGTGTAGTGTAGTGTAGTGTAGTGTAGCGTAGCGTAGTGTAGTGTAGTTAATACCCCTTTTAATGTGTAAGCATTTGTTTTGCTTTGTATTATTGTGTTATTAACGATTTAGTGTAGTGATTTAATCAGTCTAGTAAGCAAATATTTACATGATCGGAAAATATACGCTTCGGGATGTTGATAAGGGTAAGTCTGTGCTGATGTGTAAGCCATGACGCTGGGAATTCTCGTGTGGGATCAATACATACTTATGTTTACAGAACGTTGAATTTTGAAGTAAATTTTGCCCGCGACTTCATACGTATTATTGCAATATCTTCAGCTTCAATCATAGTAGCAAATTAAATTCTACCAGGTATAGTTAAAGATATTGCTCTAAGCAATAAGGCAGATAGAATATAAGAAGATAAGAATTTTGCTTCACATTAAACTGAGATTTATTTTACATTGTTCATTTTGGCGTACAATAAAGAGTTTTCTTTCCATTTATCAAGAATATAGATAATTATTTTGATAAATCATAAGCCTTGAAACAAATAAATGTTCCAGAATAACTACTTATAGCATAATGGTTGAAAAACAAACAACCATATCTTTTTTATATGTTACAGTTATGGAACGAGCTGACGGCCCACCTAGTGTTTATGATATATAGAAAATAGAAGCGTAGGTTCAAAAGCATCTTGGAGTACCTTTCGATTCACCCCTTTTTCGTACAACTATAAAGTGTGTCTAGTGCTTAAAAACGTCCGCCTACCGCTAGTATACCACTCTCAAACTACTTCACTTTTCTCAAAAGCCCCCTACTCCAGGCCAGATGTGAGAGTAACATTTAATTAATTTTCTGCTGAGAATAATATAAAAAAAGTCATGAAAAGAATAAGACCTTTCATGTTTATTATTTGTGTGTCTTTCATGTTTAGCAGATAAAGTAAATTGCTTTAAATTACGGGCCGGGAATAGGACCCTAGACCGGTTTTGAAATTAAGATATATTATTCATAAATAATAATACAATATACTTATTTGAAGAGCTCTTTCATATCAGTCTCATCAAATAAAATTACTACAATTAATCCTAGCACCATGTCAAAGGCTGTTGGAAAATTATGATAACAGGGTGAAAGAATTAGCATTCATTACATTTGCTATTTTTTCTAAGTGATAATCACTTAAACCGATAAACTTTGTGCGAGCCTATCGAGTAGAACCCGTCATAATCCGGTACAAGTTAATAACAGTAGATACATTGTAAGCGTCGTAAATATAACATTTTATGTTCCAAAGACAAGCAATAATGATTTTTAGCTTTATGCTCCATTATGAAATGGATAAAGTAAGATACAATACGGCAGTCAAAACAAAATCAAAGCAGCTTAATTTCGCAACTATAGCACAAAAAACGGAACAAAAAACTGTTTTATTTCGTCAGAATTATCCCATCCGAGACGGAAAATGATAATCTACAGGAAGTAATTAAATATCTAAACAATGGCCTTAAACATCATGTAACAGAGAATGTACCTACCCTGGTAACTTTTCACATGTCAACCCCCATCACGAAACTATGCGTGGAGTTATATCATCCACGCAGGAATGAGTAAGTTATTTCGGTGAAGGGTTACGAGTTTGACTGGGTAACTGGAAATAAAAATAATTGAGGACAGCCTCCGTGACATGCCATGTTCACATTTGAACGAAACACTCTGCAAAAAAATTATAATTAATCGCATGTTAATAATCTATTAGCACGCACAGATGTTAACAGATTTATTGTGAGTATGAACCTAGGTAGTTTATTAAAGTAATTTCATTGATATTCATAGTAGTTACTCTGAAGACAATAATTTGATGTACTTTTTAAATAAAGTCATTTTTTCTGTATTATAATTGCCATGTGTACCAACTTTTAAATACCAGTTATTATTAAGCTATCATTAATTGAATATTTGACATTAATTTAAATGTTCTAACGGTATATAACGTTAAGTGCGTAGTGCCTGAGTGTGATGGACCCGATTGAGATATTATACAATGCACGATAGACATAAGGACAAAATATAATATTATTATAATCATTTAATACATCATGTTGGCTCTACAAATTTATCAAGCAAAATATTCATCGTTTGACAAAACATTGAGAAAGATTATGTAACTTCTTCTGTTGGGAACTTTCAAGACTTAAAACTAAACTTTGTTTGAAAACTTACAAATGATTGTAATTTAGAGATGCGACAGAGAATAAAAGTTTTAACATTTCATAATAGTTTGTAGAGACATAAATATCGAATGGTGTTTCTAACAGCCATTAGTGAGCCACCTTGGAACGTCACAACTTTGATTGTATCAATTTAAGTTAGAACACGTCTCATTAAATATTAACTCGTCTCGGCTGCTTGCGTCAGAATACAAAGATTTCAGAGTAGTAATGTTAAAAACGAAGAAAATGAACTAGGAATGGTGGACATTTCACACAGCGCCATCTAGCCCCAAACTAAGCAAAGCTTGTACTATGGGAAGGTGCACATGACTTGATTTTTTGCGAAGTTAAGTAGTATTAATTCGAAAATGAATTTAGCGAAAAATATTGGTCAGCACTAAGAAAAGCAAAAATTTTAATAGTCACGATACAATACACATAAAAGTGAAACCTTAGAAGTCAAATCTTGAGCGAACTAGATAACGCCGCAGGAAGTAATTGAGTTAACCACCTTGCCATTCAATGATTTGACTTTAAAACTAAGATACAATACACAAGATGTTCCATCTTCATTTCTCAGGGGGCGCAATACGATGTGATGATTATAATAAATTCTACAGCGGGAATTCAGTTTGTACTGTCTTAATTTAGATTTATGTTCTTATGGCAGAGGTTGCAGCTTACAATCGAAAGGGACATCAGATTTCATTAAACAAACTACTAAAAACATGACGTCAATCCTTTTAGAAAAACAAGGCAGCCGATAAAGCGTCGCGGGACAAAGAAATAAACGATCGTTTGTTGGAAGCGTCGAAAGGAAAAGCAATTAGCCGAAATGCAAATAGCAGAACGTACTGTACATATTGAAACAGAGTCGTTGCTAGGGAAATACCTGGTAGTACTGTTACATATAAAATTACCTCTAAAACCTTACTACCTTAACCTTAAAATTACCCTTTTCCCCGAAAAAGACAAGCAGGCAACGGTCCTCGTAGCGGTTTATAATTTTGTGTGAAAATAATGACATTGACAGTTCACATTATCGCTGTCATTGCTTTGACATTTGGTAACTCAGTTTAACATTCTTAAAGTTGATCACTCCTGACTGTTCCTTTCTTTCAACCAAGTAATATTGATATATAAACAATATTGAATATTGATATTGATATTGATAAACAAAATATAAAATCTTTATTATCATTAACGATTTAACGATAAGCTTGAATGGACTGTGATACGTATTTAAGCATGATCCACATTAATTTTGTTGGTAAGTTTGGATAGATCCCTCAAATAAGCGTTGTAGGTACAATTTTGTTTCATTTTCACAACTCCAGAGCGTTTCTACCAATTTGGTTCTGATATGTTAATCAAATATGACAGAACCACGCTCAGGCAAGCAAGATGTGCTGCCGTCCTTTAACTAGAAAGCCATTAACCCTCAAAAGGTCAATTTTGACTTTTTAGTAGAAAGCGATACAGTTCATAATTCTCTATCTTTCTGTCTAAGAAACGTTTGTAAATTATTATTAGTTCCGGAGATATCAAAAAAAATTTAGGCCGTTAAGTAACGGATTTAAATGGAATTAAAAAGAGTTTTCTGAACATATCTAAAAAAAACAACAATTTGGGTTTAACGGCCTTTTAGTTAAAGGACAGCAGTGTGCTGTAAAGCACATCTCCAAATTGACAAGTCGCTTGAATGTCAATGATTACTATTAACATTTGCATAAATCTCTTTGTTTTGACTTCTCCGATAAGCATTCCTAGGTCTGACCCTGCGGCGTGCTTGTACATTTACATGCGAAGCGGCCCGGGTGGGACCGTAGCCTATACCTTCTGTAGAAAACTTCAGAGCACTAAAAACAAAAGCTTGCGCGTCCTTTTATTGCTTCCCAGATAGCTTTAGCGACATAGAACAAGAAATCTATTGTAAGAATAGTGATATAGAATTCATAAAAGAAGTTATTGATCAATTTGAGATTGTGAGGCCTTAACTGTAAGCAAACAACTTCTTCGAGGTATTTTTTTATTGAAGAGATTTGCTTATTTTATTTCGTAATATCGATATGCTACTCCTGACTTGTTGGTAATTGGAATTTAATCATGGTCTTTTCCATTTACATCTTCTTCTTAAGAGCAGTAGAACTCACGCGAAGTTCGTCCAAGGAAATACTGCCACCATGCCCATTTCTGTTGCCACTGTGTAACGTATTCGCGTTACTGATAAATGTAACATAGACCTAAGTACTCAATTGTTACAAGGATCGTGCTCGCGAAAAAAAAGGAATCCCTCCATTAGGGGTTTCTTGTCTGTTCTTCCCCATGGAGGGTCGGATAGGGTTTGAATAGGCATCAAACTTATCGATAAGTACGCGTGACCTTATGTTTTGAATATTGACGTTTCCAAGCCATTTCTTTATGAATTCTATGGAAATAAAGTTTTTGACTTTGACTTGACTTTGACTGTGTTCCGGTTCGAAAGGTGTGGTTGCCGGTGAAATTAAGGCACAAGAGACATTCCACCTTCACGTCTCAGAGTTACTGGCGCATACGATGCGACTTGGGTCTTGTTGTACCTAGTAGGGAACGACCCAAGTCCAATCGGTTGTTATGGGCCGACGTTACCACTTAACACCAGGTGGGCCGTCGGCTCGTTCCGTAACTGTGTGACATAAAAAAACTTCAAAAAAAAAGTATATTGAGAATATCATTGTTTAATGTGAAAAGGTTACTTTTACTAAATGTTACTGAATTTCAAACGTACGAAAGGTGGAATTTTCTCAGTGGAACCCCTCTTAAATATAAACAGACCCGCCCCCAGGTCACACCAACGCAACGCAACGTGAGAGTAATTGAAACGTGTCGACTCCGTGACACTTTTATTCGGGCTCGACTTTGCAATTTCCCGCCGAAATAAATCATAGTTCGGTGCTTTTGGCGTTTATCGCGGATTTTGATCTACTTTGCAAATAAAATATATTACTTGACTTTATTTTGTCAAATAAGCTGAAATTTATTCACTTTAATTAATATGTAGTTTTTTAATGTATTTCGTAGTAAGTGGAAAACCATGATATATGCCTACCCCTCCGGGAAACAGGCCTGATTTTAAGTATGTATGTATTTCTATTATGTATGTAAGTTAGCAAATTCGTATAAAGAAAACAGATAAGCCACCGCAAATCAGTTTACAGCGGTAGTTTTTCCGATGCGATTATCGAATCAGGGCACCCGACAATTCCGTTTGAAAGAACTGTTCGCGGTGCACAACCGATTCTGCTGGTACGGTTGCAAAACCTCAGGTTTTTTTTTTTTTTTTTTTTTTTTTTTTTTTTTTTTATGTAATATAGTTACGGAACGAGCCGACGGCCCACCTGGTGTTAAGTGGTAACCTCGGCCCATAACAACTGATGCAACTTCGGTCCTCCCCTACTAGGTACGACAAGACCCAAGTCGCATCGTATGCGTCCGCAACTCTGAGACGTGAAGGCGGAATGTCTCGTGTGCCTGTAATTTCACCGGCAACCACACCTTTCAAACCGGAACACAGTAATGCGAATGCGTTACTGCTTGGCGGCAGAAATGGGCATGGTGGCAGTACTTCCCCGGACGAACTTGGCGAGAGTTCTACTGCTCTTAAAAAGGTCAGGTTGGAATGCATGGAATGCATGCACGATGCGCCGAGTCGACTCATTCGAGCGTGTGCCGTGCCCATCCAATCGAATCGGAGGATCGAATCACGTACCTGACGTGGGCTGTGAGCTAATTCATCTCACAGCTCTGTCACGCCGCAGGAGACGAATGATTTATCTACTCTACTTATTCTGGGTTCAGATAGTTTACTGTCAGTTCAAACTATAAATGCAAGTTTATCTGAAACGATCAAAAAGTTACTTTAATTCGGACTCTCTGTAATCTCTCGCCGAATAAATCATAGATAGTCCGCTACCCGTGACATTTATCGGGATTTCTTTGATTTACTTTGTGTAACAAGTATAATTTATAATGCTTTGTGTTAAATAAGCTAAAAAAACTGTTTCTGTCTGAGACCCGGGTTCGACTTAATTGTTATTTTTATATGAGTAGAAACCTAGAAAGCTTCGCGAACAAAAAAGATTTAAAGAACTGTTCGACACAAAACGAACCATTTCAAATCTAGAAGAATTATGGCCTGACATGGCTCAGTAACTGCCTCCTGAGCTTGTAGGTCGTGGGTTCGATTCCCACCCAGACAAACATTTGTGTGACGAGCATTGACTTGGGTCTGGGTGTAAACACATATGTATTTATGTGTTTGTATAAAACAAAGTATTTAATGTATTTTGTCAGTCACATAGTTTCCATAATAGGAGCTACGCTTAGTTTCAACTATATAAGCGTTAACTGAGAAAAGTAATGGCGGCGATGGGTATAAAAGTTGTATAGTGTTTCTAAATTTCTAATTTGCTGTTTCGAGTTACTTCATAACGGAGCAAGTTAAATAATAAAACATATAGTAAATAGATGTGGACTAAAAATATACAAAAATGTAAAATATAAAATGTGTTTATTCCATACCTCAGTGTCAAGGAACGTACTCCTGTCACGTAACACCTCGATACCAGTAAACCATTAACCAAGAAATAACTCCTTCAAATGCTCCATCTGCCATTATAGCTTAGTGATTTATTCTCAACACCGCATTCAATAGGATCGCTCGAATTACCTATTCCCAAGCATTCGAGGGTAGCCAATAAATTGTATAATAGGCAGGTTAATTAGACATTTCTCCGAATGGTCCCAGAATGGCTTCCGTTAATGGTTCGTGGAAACGCTTTGGAAAAAGGAATGGCTCCTAACAGGGACAGGTTGATAGAGATCGTGATGCGGTGAACACTAGAACCCACGATTGAGGGTTAAGATTTTAAGTGTTTGAACTGTTGAAGTTCAAGTTTTTGGAGCGAGCTTTTACCCGCATCTTTGCTCTAGATTTATTCGCGCATGATTGCGGGATAAAAGGAGTCTATTCGCATCCCCCGAACAGTAAATATTGCAAAAAAATAAGCCCATCCGTTATTCTGTTTCTGCGTGAAAGAGGATACATCGACATACTAATGCATTAATAAAATAGAAGGAAAAGATCTGTGTGGACTGTTATGATAATGAATTCATCTTTGAGGTTAGCAAAGTACCTAGGTATGTAGTGTAGGTATGTACAGACACTGTCCCGACGTTAAAATTCTGTTTAAGTATAGTATAAAAATTGATGTCTGACTTATTTTGAAGGAGTCTAAACGTAGGTTAAGAATCGACGACTACCTAGGCACAAGCACTCAGGATAATAATTTGAAACACAAGTAAACGTTTGCACGAATCTTTGCAGATATCGAAGCATCACAGTCAACTTCCCAAACCACTACGCAACCAAAGTCGTTAAATTAGGTCGATGCAAACTTCTGGCCGACAAAAAGCTTCATTTCGTTGGTAGTTTTTACATTAATTTATGAGGGTAGGTAACCTTTTTACGGGAAAATCATCTAAATTGATCTATAAAAGCACAAAGGAAAAATGAAACAGTATTGGCAACGTTAAATTACGTATCGGGAAACTATAAATTGTAACTAACAGCGCTAGTCGCGGAATTAAACGATATAATATAAAAACTGTTTCGTTTCTTTATTACTTTTAATACCAATTTCATGTCTTTGTTCGGCAAAAGAGCTGACCATGCAAAAACAAATTGAGTACTTTGCCAGAGGAATAGCATAGACGTGTTTAATGTTTAGTTAATATCCAAGAGACATTTTGTTAAAGAAATCGTATTTCCTTTCCGCTCCTAACGAATTTATGTTCGCCGGATGAATTGCTATTTTTCATTCAAAATGGTCGAAACGAAATCATCCGTTATACCTATCTGCTATTGTGTTTTGAACGTAATTCGTTAATTTAAAATCGAATACATTCGGGTGGAAAATTGTATTTTCGAATAACATTTTGAACCCAATTCCGAGCGTCTGTTATGACCCCGAGCCACCGGAAATAGTTTCTAAATTGGTTCGCCATAACAAGCAACTGAAAATGGAACTGCCCTTAGTATCATTAGTGGCGTCACACAAAAAAACCCATTCAGTGTGGAGTGCAACGGCGGGCGATGCGTTTCATGCGCTCGGTTTCCGACGGCTTCCAATTTAATAAGTGACACTCCAGTGGCGTGAAATAAAATGCGAGCTCCCAATATTGCTGTTGCGATCACAGTTTCCATCGAACTCGGAAACAAATGTTCAGTCGTTTGGATTTTTAAGCATAAAGCCAGCACGTGCTTTGAACAACGCGTTATCAGGCCCAGATCCTCACAGAAACTGAAATTCTCTGAATTTCTTCATTAATTGTGATGTCCATTAATTTTGAAACATTTCGAAGATCGCGATTTAACTGAAGAGTTGAGATTTTAACTTAATGATGATCAAATAGCACGGTTATTAAAAAGGTATTCTTATTTAAATGTAGCTCATTTTGTTTGTTCAAGTAATAATAATGTTCGCCACCATCATCAAATTGAAATTTCCTCAAAATAGCCTTATACCTTTGCCTCCGGAGACCTCATTTGGGAGGTAAAATTACTCAAATATGTCTATTATTAAGTGAAACCACTCTTGAATTTGTCCACGTGGATTTTATACTCGTCGGCATCCCATTTCACCATCTAAGGGGTAGGATTTTTCAAAAAATCATCTAAGGAGCCTCGTCGAAAACGAAACGAAAACTTCTTGCAAAACTTTAGCTTCACTACCGTTGTATTTTTCAAAGTATTCGCGATGAGTATTATTTTCCTTTCTTTAAGCATATTATAGAAAAACTTCTACCACCTCTCAACTTTCAGTGGGTTTTATAATTCAACTATATTACCAATTAGTTTGTAGAGTTTATTAAAAAATGTTTTAAATGATCCTAAATAAATCATTTTTGAAAAACATATGCGCCATATCTACAATTGCTCAAAGAAACGAGTGAATTAATTTAATTTTGGGGAAGTTGTTTAGCAGGATTATTATAGTCGGTCATTACTAAAAGATAAGACTTTACACACCGCTCAGAATAACTTAATTAAAAATTTTCGTATTTTTATAAAATTATATCTTGTTTATATCCTTTGATGTTGTTATCGTATTATGAAACATAATGCTTCATTATTCTTTTCACCTTTTTACCTATTATAGTAAGCCAATTCAAATATGCTAAAACATTAGTGTGCGCCTTACAGACTATAAATTTTACACAATTATAAAAAAAATACCTTGTTTATAAGTGTTATGTTTAAAATTGACTAGGTCAAAGTATAAAACTTATCTGAAATGTTGCATGTTGTCTTGTAAGTGATATCATAATTTCATTTTGAGATAATAAATAATCTTTAACCACAAGGATATGAACCCATTAAATAAGATAGTAGATAGCTAGATAGATAAATAGATAGATAGCTCTCTTTTAGTGTGCAGCACTATGCTGAGACAGGGACCCTTTTTGCCAACTCAAAACATTCTTCCTACGTTATGAGTTGTGTGTGTCTAACGTTATTGATTTTAGTTTTAGTTTTAGTTATTAATATGTGTGTTGTTTTTGCAAAATAAATACTCTTTCTTTCTTTTCTTTTCTTATAATAAGATATTAAGAAACGATCTTATATATATATATATTGTGACAATATTTGAAATAAGTTCAAAATGTATTGCTTGAATTATAATTGTGAGTACAATTTACATAGTTGCTGGTTTCACACACATCAGAAGGGTTGAGTTGGCAAAACCACAAGATCTTCAAATAAAGGGTTACTTGTCCAAAGATAGCCTTTTAGTTTGAACGTTTGCCAAATTAGGTAACTACCCTTGCCTCTATAGTGCAGTCAGCTACGAAATTCGTAGAACGTCTACAAAGCTTTTTCGTTAACACCTTATGCGTTAAGTGCTGCTGATCAGTAATTTTCACCAATTTTTCATCGATATTTTGTAAACATATGGGCCTTCATATATTATGTGGCCCGATCTGATCAGCTTTTATCCCTTATGGTGTGCATGAGTTCTATAACTTAGTTCGTGTTTTGTTGCTGACTGTACGACCAATCGACACAGCCGTCTAATATGTATTTTACCCCAATGAGGTTTAAGGTATCTTGCAAGTTTTGTTTGTTAGGGGAAATTGTTATTACTTCACCTCTCTAATAACATGGCTAAGTTTTGCCGTACTTCTGACAGTGTGACCGAGTATTATGTAAAGCAAAGAAGCTAACTAACAAAAAGTAATTCACCCAGGGGTAGGCAGAACCGCAAAGGAAATAAACGTGACAATTGGTGAGCTATGATTATTTCTTTTTTAACAGGCTTCCAGGACAGATCATAAATATGAATGAATTAAAACCAAAAATTCGGCATTTCTTTTTTTGGGTCCAAAAAGCTTCCTGGATGGTTTATCGATTACTAAAACCGATACTGAGAAGTCAACGGACAATCCAAAGTACGGAAGCTCTAATTTGAAATTATCTTTTGGTCATCCATCCAGATGAGATAGCTGAACGTGGCTTAACCAAATCGATCTGTTAGAACTACCAGCTACGCTGCGGTAAAGTAGTTAAGTGGCTACCAAGTATCGTTTATGCTACGTACAGCTCACAAGGGACGCAATAAGATCACCACTTACGTAGATGGCCAACCACAATAGATTCAAATTGCTTTAAATAAATAAATAAAATTAAAGAATGGTGGACATTTCACACAGCGCCATTTAGCCCCAAAGTAAGCTAAGCATGGCTTGTATCATGGGAACCAGACAACTGATATAATACTTATATACTTTTCTTTTGTAAATACATACATACATATAATACATATTAACACCCAGACACAGAACAAACATCAATGTTTCAAATGTCACATAAATGTTTGTCCTGAGTGGGGACCGAACCCACGACCTACAGCGCATAAGGTAGGGTTACTAACCAACTGAGCTATGAGGGCAGTCAAACTATTTTTTTTCTTTAGAACTATTGTTATACAGTTCGTGTGAAGTTTCGATTATAAATATATAGATAACCATCAACGTTTGCTACGTGCTACGATATAGATAATTGAAATGTATACACAGTTTCCGAACAGCACGTTTTAATATTAATGAAAGCCACAATTTCTCATCAGTTGCTATTACAGTATTCTGATCGGCTGCAGCCGGGAATGAATAGGATGTAATGAGCATATCACAGAGACGCATTTCATAATTTATACACGTATGTAGATGTACTTAGTATTGCGCATTGGCTTGCAAAGCACATACATTTATTAATTACTATATCCACTGAATAATACCAGGCTTGGCAACATAATGCGACTCATTAATTACGATCAAACGCTTACACACATACTGCTGCATAAGATTCCTGTTTCTCACTACTCGTAACACTTGTAACTACTTGTAACTGTAACTGAAAGTAACAACTTTCAGTTACAGTTACAGTTACAGCACCAAAATCTAAGACCAAATGTCTGCAGGAATCAAACCAGGGACTCGGTGCTCTAGTTGTAGCACTACTACAAACAGCTACAAAGCCTTCACTAATTTAAAAACAAAATTCGAGTGACGAGGTGTTGCATTCGCATTTCTGCGCGCGCTTTGAACCTCTTCATAGTTCCCCTGCCATCACAAGTGTATAAGGAGTTCAAAGAGCTGTGAAAAATTACAAATCTCAAAAATTCTCCTTATTTAAAACACGGCTAGTGCTAGATCATTGAGTTCAATTGGTATTACTTTACCAACAAATAGTTACATATGTATTATTTAGGGTTTGGTTTTGATAGAAGATTGATGATTTGAGTGTCATAATTGAACCTTACAACTGAAAAACTTGAGTGTGGTGTCATATCAACTGTCTTAAAGAGCTTAACCTTAAGAAAAAAGCTCTTAAAGCTCTTAACCTTAAGAACTTCTTAAGGGATCTTAACTTTACGAACGCTATGGAGAAGTACGTTATATGAAATGAAGTGATAACTCTACACACAAGTGGCAGAATTTCAGGACCAAACACAGTTCAACCTCTTATTATATTAATCAGCCAAACATTTCCGTACAATGTATCTAATATTTTCCGATAAATCGACTCTAAATCTTGTACCGAAAATGTCTTTTAGCCCTCATTCCGTTGAGAGCATCATCGTCACTTCGAAAATGAAGTCTTTGATATCCATTCCCTGTGGAACACATCGGATGAAGTTGTCACTCGCGCTCAAAGTTGGGAAATTGCGTGTCAAAGTAAAATCCTTTTCTGTTTCGTTAATGTGAGCTGTTTGAGGAATGATCGCATTTGTTTCGATGTTAATACTATGTATTTTTTAAAAACTGCATATATTGAACATTTAAAATATAAATATTAGGTCAAGATTATCTGTTTATGAGCTTTAGGAATGTTTTTACCATATAATGTATTATGTATAAACATGTATCCCCGGGATACAGAGCCAGGGATAACTAATAACTTGAAATTTTAAGGTGTTTATAAAATCCTAGATACAGAAATTTATTAACTATCCGTTTACATACGTATAATTTTTAATTCCGGTAGTTTACCCTAACATAAGCTACGAAAGTATTTTTGAATTTCTCAAGGCAATATTCCAGAATATTCTTCCTTCAATGTCAGCGTCCATCCAGCCGTATTTCCTGTGCACTCCAGTAGTAGGAGATGCAAACTTTTGTATTTTACAGCATACTCTATGCCCCCACGCGCAACCTGCCACTGTGGTGTCTATCTTCAGATCAGGGCAGTCCCTGATGTCCACACATATACCTCCGCGGGCCCAGCAAGTTGCTCCCGTCGTGCCTGTCAGGACAATTCCTTTAAGGTTCTATCACTTTTTAAGATATTTTTGGTGCCAATTATATATTTACTTATACTAAGACCAGTAGAACTCACGTTAAGTTCGTCCGGGGAAGTACTGCCACCATGCCCATTTCTGCCGCCAAGCAGTAACGCATTCGCGTTACTTTGTTCCGATTTGAAAGGTGTGGTTGCTGGTGAAATTACAGGCGCATGAGACATTCCACTTTCACGTCTCATAGTTACGGGCGCATACGATGCGACTTGGGTCTTGTTGTACCTAGCAGGGGAGGACCCAAGCCGCATCGGTTGTTATGGGCCGAGGTTACCACTTATCACCAGGTGGGCCGTCGCTCGGCTCGTTCCGTTACTATATCACATAAAAAAAGACTTGTATCCCTCTCATGTAACGATAATACAAGTTATAAAATGTTTGTCAAGTGAAGCGAAAATAAACATGTCGGTCATTTATTACGTATTGGATAAATTTCAGTTCCATTACTCGGCAAGAGAATGCCACTCAAATGTTCGACGTGGTACGCCACGTCAGCCTTCATAAATTATTCGAATAGTTGATTTTGTGCGGCAAGTTTCCTCCCAAAGGTTAGGTACTACCCACTGTATTGTTCCTGGAAGTTATAGCTACTTCGCCCACGATTGACAAACATTGTTTTCGATATACGATAGTCAAGTCAATACAGTCATCAATAAAATAAACTGTTTCAATATAGGTAACAAAACATAAGGGCCAATATTAAAACCAAATCCCTTTTTAGATAGAAGAGAGATTGTTCAGTTAAACGGTTGTGATTAGAAGATATATTTTAGAAACTTCAGAATTATAAAACATTTCTCTTCAAACATCGATCAATTTGATCCTTTAACTTTACGTATCAAATGGCACGGCGACCGTCCTTTCATCATTTAATAGGGGTCTACAAACTATCGAGTATCAGTTTGTCCTAGACGTGATTATGCCCTCAAAACTTTTCGGAACATCTGACTGTACCAACCAAAAGCCGAAGCAACCTACGCCTGCGGTGAAAAGGCTACGCCCTTCGTTTGCCTTCGTTAATTTGGTTCAAGTATCGACTAACCCAGTGTTGGCCTTCCGCTGTGACCCGCCGTAAATATGTCCTTGTACGTGTCAGGTAGCATAGGCGCTAACTCTCTATGTATATCCATTGATTTTTTCAAAACACTAACAACACTAGATATAGAAACTATGGTGGAAATTGCTACTGAAAATAACATGATGCTTGTTAAATCAAGTTTACAAATTTATGACTCGTTTCAAATTGACCAAATCGAAGATTTGTTGATAAGTCGAACGCTAATCGCTGGTGAGGTTTATTGTCGTCCTTGAAAAGTACGATATTGCGCTTGTGAAACACGCAACCTTTCATATTACCATATCGACTTTAAAAGAGGGCGATGCATGGTTATTCATTTATTAGTTTTTAATACTATTATTGCGCCTTGTTTGCTTGCGTTTTCTTTCAACAGTGCTGTTGGAAATTTGACGTTATTGCTAGTTTTGCCTTTTCTACTCTTTTTCTTTGATTTTTTTGGTTCGATTTCTATAACTCCTTCGCCACCAAAGTCTTGATTTAGTCGCCATGGAAACGCCACATTTCTGATGCCTTTATCTCTCATATCGCGCACTCTAAACTTATTCCACTGAAAGCAGCATACGTTCAGCTCGCTCTTGCAGCCGGGGACTTGGGTCAGGGAATTGAAGCCGGTGCAAAGTAGATGATGAATGCAGATGCCACCTGCGTTCCAGCACGGTGTTGACTTCATGGACCCTAATTGAAAATAATTTGTTTAGTTTATGAAGGTTTCGTAAACCAAGGAAAAGAAAATCTCTGGCTGATAAAATATTGTACTTGTGTGCCAGTCTGTGCTATTACAGCATTCCTAAATAAAACGTCTAATAATATTCAAATAATAATAACTAAGCGAAGTATTTATGCATAAATATCATCACACAAATGTAGAGTATACTAAGTAGTTTTATGAACTAAGAAGCTTTTCGTGAGAAGAGTAGAGTTGACGGAACGAGCTGATGGCCCACTGAAGTTAATGTGAATCCGTTATCGTTAATACTATTTCTTACTAAGTAATGCATAGAACAATCTAGTCATATCGTATTCCACCCAGAACCCTCAGACATTTGTTGTGAATATATTATAATTATTATAACTAGCAAGATGACCCACCTGATGTTAAGCGGTAACCTCTGATCATAACAAACAAAATATGTATTGGGTTCTCCCCTTATGCGAAGACGTAAGTTACATTGTGCTCCGCTCGTGTCTTTGATACGTAAAGGTCGATCGAATGTTTCATGTAATTTTCATGTCAATTCTGCCACACATTTGGTTCCCATATTACACTTAATATGTGTACTACACTTAATTGTCTATGGGCGGCGGTTACAACTTAACATCAGGTGAGCCTTCAGCTCGTACCGTCACTTAAATCACATAAACAAACAATTAAAACCCGTTCACAATTACGTTTCAAAAATTATGTTTTTGATATCAATAGTGATCACCCATCACATAGGTCATAAATATTTAGGGCCATAAAGTTTCCTTGTTTTAACGAACTCTAAACACTTAAAAGTACTAAACAACGTATAAAAAAATAAACTCTTTATGGGTCTTGTGTCTTTAATGTTTCTATGTAGCTGATTCCCTTTCCTTCTTTCTTTTTTTGATCCTTTCAAAAGTTAGAGTTATTTTTTACAACAGTTTTAAACTTAGTTGCTATGTCATCCAGTACCCAACACACCAAATGTTATGAACTTTGTGTTTTGTAAATCAGATCGTACCCATCACTGTCGAACAGTTTCCATTTCCTGGTTCTGGCATTCGAGGCGAGCATTATATAAGCAACAGGTACGTACGTCAAAGGACATCTACAATATATAACGGGGTTTCGTTCTTAAATTTGCATCCCCAGTACTTGGTCATGTAAATAATCAATATAATTATTGCAACTGCAAATCACTAATTATACTTATCATGGTATCACCACACGCATGAAGAATTATTTACAAGCCAGGAACATGTTTCACGCGGAGATCGAAACCAAAACCGCCTCAGTCTTCTACACGAACCAAGCTTAACAAAACAAAACTTTCGACTGTAAAATAACTATTTCTTATCTCAGCGAAAAAATGGTGCATTTTCCCTCAAGCAAAGCTGCGTTAAACTCACTGCGGCTCTGCAAATCCTGCGAAGTGAGGGAAGCCAGCGCCGTGTGATAAGCGAGAAACTCAGCTCGAAGGTCTTCGTACTCCTCATCCGCAGACAGATCTAAGTTAGCATCATTTCTCAAACTAGATATCAACCCCGCCCCAAAGTTGTCTTCGCCAGACACGTCCCACCCGCCTGCAAAGCGACCCACTACAAATATCAAATTCAACGCCACCACAAAACGTAACATATCTGTGCGACTGAGAATATTTTATAGCGTTGTTATTGAAGTGAAAAAACATAAATCCAGTGATAAGCCTGCTGGGGTTTGGCAATCGAAAATGTAAAGAGAAATATAGGTTCCAGTGGATATTGCGTTCGTAAGTTTCCGTATTATGCACGGTCGGCCGATACCATTCCGTTAATACCTGCATAACGGATTAATACCATGTAAGTTACACATTCTCACGGTACCAACACAGTGTGAAAGTACAGTACTTATTATATATTAATGGTATAAAATTTATTATTCAAAAGTATAAAAAAATACTGAGAACTGTGATGAAACGACTTTTTGATAATTTTCCAGAATAATTTCATTGGAATTTTTTACGTTGAAACAATTTTACAAATATTATACTGCCTAGTAAAATAATTAATTATATAATTATTAAATAAGTCCGCAAAAAAACCCGCTTCTAGCCTACATAATTTATACAGCTATTCCCTTGGTACATTTATCTTAAGGCTGAAGTTTTAATCTTCAAATAAACCGACGTAGTAAAATGTAACTAGCAATATAAATCGACGATTGTATAAAGAGTCTATCACAAACTCAGAGTGTACGCTTGTAACTGTTGCTCCGGTGTAGGTACTTTGCAGAGTTTTAAAGTGCATAATCCATATTTTCATTTATAAAAGCTTATCAAACAATTATGAACTATGTCACACTTGCAAATTACGTGTTTATTTGATTATTGGTCACACCACTTATCAGTTCAATTTTACATCTTATTAAATTATACAGTCTATCTGACTAGGCTGAATTAAGCGTAAATTCTAAATTACTTTCTTATCATTTCACACCTTTATACATTACTAGCTGTTGCCCACGACTTTGTTGCGTGATAATGAGTACTCATGTAGTACTTTATTTTTATGTATCATCAATAGTTTTCTCAACCAAATAATGAATTTTATAGGCAAAACTTTGCTACTTTGGGTTACATTACTGCAATTTTCTTAAGATCTCTAACTTTTTGAAAATAAATTATAGTCTGTGTTACTTCCTGGTAATTTAGCTTTCTATTAGTAAAAAATGGATAAAATGGGACCAGTAGTTTCAGAGCCTATACGGTACAAACAAATAAAGAAAAAATCTTTCCTCTATAATATTAGTGGAAATGTGACATTACCGAAACAAAATGCGGTCAATGTATTTCAGCTCCTAAAAGTACTAATGAGCAACAGTATCCTTTAACAGCAATAACTTTGCCTTTGCCAGGGACACGGCTCCGACCCAATTAAGGACTTTCTGGCGGGAAAATCAACCCCATCATTAATCCAAACGAATATTTTGTTTTAATGAGGAACATCTACCATTAACGAAACAACATTTTGAAGATGAAGTTTTAATATGTACGATCGCCCGGACTTGGTAATATTGATGATAAAATCCTCCGTCGGATAATAATGTATAATATCAGAAGTAAGTGTTGCCAGTCTTATTCTTGGGAAAACAATAGCAGCGATGAGATCACAAGTGAAGTCATAATGTCTACGTCCTCACAATACTTGTAACCCACATGATATGAGACACAATAAGGCTCTATCAACCCTTTCAATGAAAAGCGCTTAAACCTATGTAGGTTCTTGTCACAATTTTTTTTTTCCTTAATATTAGAGTTCTGCATTCAATTAAAGTGGTTTGCTGCGATGGCCACGTCGCCGGTCCCCGGTCCCCGGTCGTCGAATACTTCAGATAGGTGGTGTTACAATTACCTGAATAATTGTTATTACCATGCAAGTTCACATTAATTTATCGACGGGTATCAATGGCAGCATATATTCAAATATATCCAGCCATAGCGGTTTCTGCAATTTTATCATTCAAGGCTGAAAATTGAATTTCCGCAACATTGGACAGAAATAACAACTTTTGTCTTTTATTTTCATGAACGTTTATTGAGTTTTAAGTCGATATTTACTCAGACAATATGATATTGTTAGCAAATATCAAGGAAACTGTCACAGTTAATATGAATCGTAGGGTATACAAGCTTTCGAAGTTTAATCTTCTCTAATATATAAATAATTGATTCACTTATATGGATAATAGAGCAATTGTTTTTTATGTAAAAGAACTTAATTTTTATCGTAAAAATTACTAATATTATTATATTTAATTCTAATTTTTGTTACGAGTGAGAATCTGACCCTTGAACCTTTCATTCACCACAGACGCCTACACATATGTAGAAGTAGACATAAAGGACAGACTGTCTACTCCATAAATTACGCTATGTTAATTATATTACATATTAGTCATACTTGACTGAATATTACTTTTTTAACTTGGTACATTATTTAACTTTAATACGGTCCTAAATCCTTTTGTTCATTTCATTGCGCAGTTTTCACGCAGTAACATAAAGTGTAAAGAAGTAATCGTCCCTTTCAACAGTCATATTGCGAACTTCTATTACTATCGTTGGCTTACAAAAGTTAATAAAATGTCTAAGTGAAAGGAGAATCGCTTTGTTCGGGATGTTTATGGATTTTAGTTGTGATGTTTATTTTCTCACTTCGATTGGAGTCGCTGGAGTTTGAGAGCTTTCGTTAAGAAAGTTACCGACTATGCAGTAATGAAATAAGTTTACAATTTCGCTTTTCAGTTAGTTCCCAGTAGCGCCGTCGCATAAATAATATTAAAATAGCTTCCTCTACCGTGGGCTAAGTAAGTAAATGCATTTGCCTAATTCTACCTAGTGTTTGCGTATTAGTACAAAGTAAAAACCTAGTACTTTTGTGTTTGATTTCCAACCGACTAAGCGATGTATATATAGCTGTATGTATAGATGCATAGTTTTTTTTCAAGTTTATAGATCACTGAAAAGACAACCTTACGTTTACAAGTATAATTTGAAATCGTTATGAATTTCAGAAGATATCTTTGTTTGATAAATTAGTTTATTTCCAATCTTTTTCAAAATTCCACCCTAAATAATTTCATTACACTTGAGTAGCCGTGTCAGTAGATAGATCAGATACAATAAATGGAATAGGTTCCATATTATTTATCCAGTGAACTTATCATACAATTACATAATTATACTTCTTAGCTTATACATACATATTCATTATTATTAATTATTAATACAGCTAGTCAATTTTATTGAACTATCATATAAAATTTATTAATATATCTACAGCAAAACCAATTGTAAATTATTTTATTATTGCCTTGGCATTAAAGACTTCCCTCATCTTCATTGAAATGCTTGTAATATTATAGAACTGCAAAATCGAATTACGAATATTTTTGCTTCGAACTTTTTCAACAGGCCTATTCAAATAACGAATTCTAAAACCTATGACGAAGCGCAAAAACACGGCTAGAGCACTTTCAAAAACTTTACAAATAGTCGATGTGGACCCATCGGACTGACTGATGGAAAAATAACCGGCGCGAGATGGGAACGTGCTAATCTATTCCCTTTGTCCGCTCCCGGTCAATTTTGGAGTGCGATTCGGATATAACGCATGTTCAGCTAGTGTTCGCTCGTGTGCTACAGTAAGTTTTTTGCAACGCCAATCTACAACTGGTATGGTAGGAACTAGATGGACATAAAATCTAACGCTGCTTTATGGACAGACATATTACCAGCAAGGCAATGTAAAAATATTGCACGTGTTAATTGTAGTCAAATAACTTAAGATAATACTCAATAATCAAAACATCGATATTATTTAAAAAATACATATCTTTGATACTACTTGTTTTTTTTTTTATTTGATATTTTTTTACGAATGCCCAATAGTTCTAGTAAGACCCAATTCAAGGTTATCCATTCATTACCGGACCCCCTGTATATGTATAATTGTTAGCTGTTGCTCGTGGCTCAGCTAGCATGCGCCCTATAATTGGGAATAATTTCTAAAATCACGTCTCAGATGTGAGGTAAACATATATAAAGAAGCAGTTAAACTTTTCATACCATGACTAAATGCGTACACAATTGAAACCTTATTCATCCGAACTCATTTTGACTTTAAAACTCGTATGTCAAGCGAGGGCATGCGGACCGGTTCCATATTTGAATTCGACCTTTCAGTAGCACCCGTGGACACGTACCGACGCGACGGCCGTCCTGCTGAATTATTAAACCATCTATCGCGGTATCAATCGGGGTCTGTCCGAATATGACTCTGTAAAAAGCTTTTACCAACGTATGAAATTGCAGGCGCATGATACGTAACATCCCCGTCTCGGGGTGATAGACGCAACGCAATGCGACTTGAGTCATCTAGTACTTTGGTGGAGAGGACTTGAGTCGTCTTGCTGTTGTCCATGGGTGGCGGTTACCACTTAACATCAGGTGGGCCGTCAGCTCGCTCTATACTATACATTACATTAAAAAAAAAGTATCCCTTTCGAGATCCAAAAATTATATCGGAAGAAAGAGCCTTAGAGGCGGTACAAGTGATGGACACTGAACCTCTTTGAAGACAAAGAGGATTCATCGCATAGTTACGTAACTTATTATTCAAACTTAAAATATTGCCAAGACTTTTGACTAGTATAAATAAAGATTTATCTAGGTAAAGATTAATAATTGGATTTTATGTTATAATAGGTACTTAAATACTGGAATCCAATTATATAGGTTTTCATACCTTTTTGATGGGTAGTAAAACATATAATTGCAGATTCAGATAACATAAATGCAATAGACGCACTTACGTTTTCAAATTGTCTATGGTCAATAAGATACCTGATAAAACTTATGAGACCTAAATAGAATTGAATATAATGTGTGTGCACCTACGTACAACGCTTCTTAAAACGTATTCAAAATAAGTAAATGGATATATAGTCTGTGTTATTAATTTACACAGAAAAGAAAAGAACAAGAAGAACCAACATAAATAAGAAATCTTCATTTGTAATCACTCTAATTTTTATTCAAAACAAAATCAGTTCAAGCGAGGTCGTATTTTCATTTGAATATTAATCAAGCAGGAAAAATTTTCATTGCTACGGCGTGGTTTTAATCAGAAATAAAAAATACTTGCCGGTCTCAACAGAGAGATAAAATATTTTCGATCTGATTTTTGTCAAAATATTTTGCTGCAACAGCCGTCTTTTCTTAACTACATTTAGAGTCTATTACTATATCGTCTAACATAGTAAATAAATGAAATGCACACATAACATTAAAATAAATTTACTGTATGGTATATAGTATATACAGTATAGTTAAAATAAAAAATGTGAGCCGTCACGGGACGCCTGGCAGATGTGAAACATCGACATTATTTTGTAAGAAACTAAGTACCCCATCACTAATAATATTTATGATTTGTCGTAACCTTGAACGAACCAATCAGCGCTCATGCCGTGGCGACGCGTCGCCAAGCCAGAAATCGGTTTTACGTGCGGCTATAGATGTTTCACATCAAAAACAATTCTGAACCCGTGTAATATAAAATGCCGTTTGACCTTTTCAGTAATTGAATGGATATGAGACAGCAAGTCCTTTGTCAGAGCAGTTGCAATTTCTCGGCGCGTGGTAATGGTGACTCTTTGTGCTGTCAGACTCCTACCGGTCAGGTATTTAATGGTCTATTTACGTGATATTCCACACTGCTATTACTATTTTTTACTATTTTTATCTTCTCTGTGTAGTTTTTTACACGATTCGAGATTATTTAACTAGCTTGTTCTCGCGAATTTGACTTTGTGGTACATGGATAATAAGTTGGTTATGTATTATTATATTTACAAAAATAATTTTTAAAAGTTTCGGTCTGAAGGTTTTATTAGATTATTAGTGTCATCTGAAATTTCGTCTCTCTCTGAAATAACTTCTCAACGAGTGAACGATCTGACCATCAATTAGCTATATCGTTAATAAATCTAACATCAAAAGAGACTAAAAATATGGGCAGAGGTTTTCTAAAATAGTACTTTGCATATTTGACAGGCCTCACAGCACAGTTGGTAGTAACTCTGTCTACTGCGCTGTAGGTCGTGGGTTCGATTCCCATCCAGAACAAACATTTGTGTGACGAATATAGATGTTTTTTCTGTGTCTGGTTGTTAATATGTACCTATTATATGAATGTATTTACAAAAAAAAATTATATATGTATTCTATCAGTTGCCTGGTCCCATAGTACAAGCTATGCTTAGTTTGGGATAAATGGCGCTGTGTGAATTTTCCACCAATATTGTTATTATATCAAATTTGGTAGTGGTAAAGCAAAGCGTAACAAGATTACATTATAAATGTCCATAGTCATGCTACAGCGAACTATTTATGGGCTGTTTGCATCTTGAGAAACAAAGCGTGATTAATCTTCTACAGAGTGACATTTTGCTGCGTAGCGCCCGCGGGCGTAAACAACAGTTTCAATAAAGTCACTTTCACGGTCCACCTAAACAAACCGCTTTAAAAAAATATGTATACTTGAAGAAATTTTATTAAAATTTTTCTATCTTGGGAAACTAGCATGTCCTAGATTTAAAAGTCGACGTTTGTTCTGAAATTCGTTACGTTGCTCAAACGTGAGCCTGCAAAGCAAGATGATTATATCCGGTTTTTTTAAACTAAGTTATTAATAAGAGCAGCTAGTCCTCCTGATGTTAATTAGCTGTACGAGTTGGGAGATCCAGTTTTCATCGTAATGTATCGTTAATGATTTCTGTATCGATAGACAATCAGAATTGGTTGGCAAAATTAATATTAACGCAAGCGAAACCGCGGGTAAAAGCTAGTAACATAATAAAAGTCAAATTCTAAACCATAAACTAAAATTTTGAACAACAGTGAAACACCTTTTTAATGAAACTGCAACAAAATATAAAGTAATTTGGCTCATTTTTACAAAAAGTTAATTTGCAGTTGCTATTTTTAAATGGTAAAGGGGATTTACGGAAGCTTGGGTCGAGAATGGCCAATTATTTATTTAAACCGTACTTGGCGTCAAGAACCATCAAAACATCCAAAGTGGGGCGAAAGCCAATTGTTAATGTTTGTCTAAACGTAACGAGATGAAATTCAATCTCGTGGAGAACTCTTTGGGGACAAACATCGTTCTAAGTGTGTAAATAACCTTTTATAAGACACCTTTAGGAAAACTTAGACCCCGAAAAGTAATATTTATTATTAATTAAATTGACGAAGCGAAAACTCCTGTCCCACCTGACTAAGTGGTAATTTCACTTTCCAATACGGCTATACGACTTAGGTCGTCTCCTTATATGTATGACTTAAGTTGCACTTGTGAAGATGTGAGAATAGAGTATCGTTTGGAGAATATTTTCTAGTACGGAAGATCATATACTGCGACAGACTATTGAATTTAATTCTGTCTTTATTCTGTGAAATCTATCTTGTGCTGAAATTATTATAGTACAATTTAGTCTGTATTGGAACCAGCAACCTCTGGAATAATTTGATTCTATGAACCACTGCAATACATATGTACCACTCAACTATATATGTAACATTTTTTCTCAATCAAAAGAGTATCAATTAATCAAATGGATAAAATCAACGGCAAATACGAAGTGGTTGTTTGTGCAACGTCGCAAAACGAGTTACTTTCCCGGAAATTAAACATTTCTGGTATTCCACTTCGTTACGATATTAATTATTGAAACAGCTTAACGTTGCAAACTGATATCCATTCAGATGAAATCAATTAATATTTTTACTCGGTATTCATTCACATTTTTATATCCAGTGGCTAGATTTTACTAAATATTTGTGTGACTAACATAGATATTAGGTTGTGTCTGGGTGTTAATATGTATGTATTTACAAAAAGCTTTACCATGATACAAGATATCTTACTTTGGGGCTAGATGGTGCTTTGTGAAATGTTCATCAATATTTATATTTTATAAGAGCTTCACTCATTCCTTCTCATATTCATTTTTATGAAATGAAATGAAATATTTTTATTTGCTTGGAATAGGTACATTTGGTGTCATTATATTATTGATATATTTGGATCGAGCCGTATTCCGCTACATTATGTACAAATAGCATGCAAAATTAAAAACAATTAGAGGATTATTGATTTGATTATTATGATATATGATATATACAGACAATATGACCAAGACACGCATTATCGAAGAGACTAAGCCCTCAACCAGACTTTACCCTTTTGTATCTGGTATGTTTGTGTGTGTTAAGAGTAGGTACTATGCAAAATATCTAGCAGTCTCGGTCGCTCTCTGGAATACTGAATGTCGAGACACGGTTCACACGATCGCACAAGTCGCACTTGGATGCTCAACATGTGATCTGGTTAGTCGTGATTAGCTAGTGCTAGCTAGCTAGATTTTTCCAGTCCAGCGATGTAAAAACGATATTTATTTCTTTTTTCAGTAGCCATCAAGATGAACTTCCAAGTAGCCATCAATGCGTCATCGGATCAGTGATGCGTCGTTCAGCAAGTGCGTTCGTGTTTATTTGTATACATGTTTTAAAAAAAATTATTTGACACACTAAAAGTTGAATGAAAAAATGCTTAAATAAAATATAATTTATTATTACACACATAGACAATGGACCACAAAAAAGGAGCAAATTGACCAAATCAAACACCTATGATTTCCTTCTGTGTGTTCTCTCTCTCTCTCTTTCTCTTATACATGGATCTGACATCGAGGTAGCGTTCCAAACAGCAACCGCAAGGTATGGCAGTGAGGCATCTTCAGCATATTCTTACCTGTTTGCCGTATCCTGCGGTTAGCCATAGTCATTCGCTGATAAATTAAACCCAAAGTAATAAGGAACCGTTCAGTTTTTTAAATTGCTTCTAAGGCTGAAGAACGTAACCGAATAAACGATGACTTCAAACCTGAGTTTATAGTATGCTTGCCTGCAAAGCCAGGAGTCCAGGTTCAATCTCCAGCCACAGGTCTTGTGTTCGCGTTGTGTGTATATGCGGGCACATGACACCTGCGATACAGATAATGCTAGAACAAGTGTGTAAGTGTATAAATGTGATATGGAATAACTAAATATTTTGAGAAATTTATGTTAGGAGTTGGTAACCCTTGCGGTGTGTCAAGTAACCTCTGCCATATCAAAAGCAATACGACCTAAGTCCTCCCTAACTTAGATATAACCATTTGGCGGCAGAAATAGATAATGTTGGCAGTACCTCCTACCTAGAAAGACCTTGGCACAAATTACCATGGATTGTGTACCATGGATACTCATTTTACGTTCGAAAATCCAAGATTACTTTGGATGAGTTTCATAGATTAGGGAATACTTAGTCTTAATTGTTAATATAAAAATTACCCTTTTACTACGTGGGAACTACCTTTATAAAGATATTTTTTGTTTCATATCAGTATATCTTCCCCATGGAGGGTCGGATAGGGTTTGAACAGGCGTCAAACTTATCGATAAGTACGCGTGACCTTATGTTTCGAATATTGACGTTTCCAAGCATTTCTTTATGAATTCTATGGAAATAAAGTTTTTGACTTTGACTTTATATTTTCGTAGCTACGTTAGTAGCAACCCTAGTGAAGAACTATTAATTAATCCCCATCATTGTTTGCTTGTCTTAGTTTCTCTTTGTTTACGCGCGTTCGGAATTCTAAACTGGACTAAATTGTTGTTTAAACTATCCGGGTAACGTCTAATTAGCTTGAAACTGTCATCTAGTGTGCAGGTATTTAGTTAGCGGTACTAATGCCTAACTTTGGACTCTGGAAGCTTCCGCATGCGATAACAGCTCCGGTTCTATTCTCCACAAACCAGAACATACTAAATGCAATACTCTGTCAAGCAAAAACTATTCTTGTGAATGTAAATAAATATTAATATTTATTCTGTTATCTGGCCTCGTGGCATAAAAATGGAAAATATATATAAAAAGTTGGTAAAATATCTTCATAGCACATTTTAGCACTAAAAATATATACCTTCAATATTTCAAGTCTAAAACCAGGGATTTACACTATGCTTTATCTGTATGTCATTGAGGTGTTTAATGTAATGAATAATATATATTTATTTATATGATGATATACAATCTATTAGGGAGTGCACAAAGATGCAAAAGTTTGTATGAAAATGGCATCCCTTATCTTTCAAACTTGAAACTCAGCTCAAATATTCTTATATTTTTTTGAGTTTTTTGTACTTTTAAGTTGGAATAAAAATCTTTCTAAATTACTCGTGGATGAAGTCACGGGTAATAGATTGTAACATTTACATGTTGCAATAGATAAGAATCAGCCAAATAAAAGAGTCTGTAAATTTAATAATATTTTACGCCCCGTGCGCCATGCCGAAATGCATTTCAATTTCGTATCAGCGTATAAGCCACAAAATTTGCCTACTAAAAACAATATTTTTTTCATCAATTCTGATGATAACGTCGAGTTTTTAAGCCCACATTTGCGTGCTTGCTGAGACAGCTCATACAAAATGTATTCAGTGCCGTTTACCTCGTTTTTGGGATGAGGCGAACAAATACAGCTGTTTGCATACGGCGTGTGAATGTGCCCTTTTCAAGTATGGAACTAATGAGAGCAGAATTACGTCTTCGGCGGTACGTTTTGCGTTGCGTAATGATGTTAGCAAAATCACTACGCATGTGTAATAGACCTATACTTCGTTGTATAGGTTATGTATGGACTTATACGGAACCTGGAAAGCGTGGAAAGAAAGAATCATTTCTCATTTCCCATTCTTCAGCATTATATTACTGAAATGCCTGTCATCAAAGCAGCTTTATACATTTAGTCGATTAGTAAATTGTCCTTATTGTGGGTACATATTTTTATCGATTACTTGTTGTGTTCTGTTTTTGTGTTCGTCGCAAAATCTGCGCATAAACTACGTGACCAATTTCAATGAAAGATTTTGTGTTTGAAACTCATGGATAAGAACAAGAATCCCGTTTATAATCTCGCTGCCATGAAGGAAGCTGGAGATCAAACAATAATTTGAAACGAAGTGTTAATGAATTTATTCCCCAAATCAAGTTTTTTTAACATAGCGTACGACTTTATGTTTACTGTCTTAGTCTAAACACAACATCAGTTCAACATATGCACCCACAGCTTTTAATCAACCACCCGGTAGTCACTATTAGCATGTTTCAATAACAGATTTTTGCTCCGTTCTACAAAATAAAAACTGTTGCTGGAACGCTAAAACCCGCGTCCAAAACTGCGAATTGTGAAACTTCTGACGTTCAAAATAGAAATATTGCGACGGCGTACATGCTACTCGTACAGTCAGCTACATAAGTAATTTAGTTAATCCTGTTTTCTACAAAGTGAAACTAAGTTATGAAAGTAACGTGATGAGAGATTATGCAGTATGCAGTAATAAATTCAAACTCAATATTTGTAGCCAATAATAAGTAATAGGATTAATAAAACTAAAGCTCGTTGCACACGCGCAGAAATATGTAATAAATTATTTGTAGCAGTAACCAAACCAGATGACTCAGTCCGTTTCTATGACGTGATAGAGCTTACCGCTTACCGGATGCATCTATCTGTCGTGGCATCGCATTGCTGTCAATCCAGATGTCACTTAGTTATCTGGTTTGCCCTTCAAGCTATAGCAAATAATAGAATAAAAGAAATGAGGTAATCTTATTTTTATTTGACTCCATGAAGCGTTAAAAGGTATCTGCTAGACAAGCGTGCTACATCTTAGCCGGCATCATCACTTACCATAATGTGAGACAGCCGTCAAACGCATGCCTATTTTAAATATTTAAAAAATCAATAAGAAACGTTATCTATTGATTTCCTTTGCAATTTTCCATTAAACTGTACATTTGTGAATACACCCAAAACGTTTTACCCCACACCGCCAGTCCACATCGGATGCAAACAAAACTCGCAACGAATTACACAATCCTTTATAAACAACGTCCGTGAAAAATACCTGAAGAGTTGGGTAATTTTTATCCGCTTTGTTTGTGGAACCCTCTGTTGTGTACTTTGCATTAGTGGATTGTATGCTTCACGTGAGTACTTTGTCAGAATTTGACGTCACTTGAATATGATATGTATATAGAAATTACGCCTCGCTTGCTCCTATGGTCCTGTTTATAGATTTGAGTGTTTTTATTTACGTGAAATGGTGGTACATGTTTTATATGATATTTTGTCATACGCTGTAATTATTTTTGAAACTGCTTGTCCATAAATATGCACCAGAAATAGACGAAATAGACAGTAAATTATACACAATAGTGAACTCCAGACAACCACATAAATTATTTCCATGACCAAACCTAGACTATTACCATTACTATACAGTTCATATCTCACCGCATGAACAATCAATCTATCCTCAATCATCAGACCTAGTTATGTCAAATGTACTGCACGATTGCGATCTTATATTACCTACGAATATTGTATTGCAGTCACCACGATGCAGAGGTAATTTTATTTGCAATGGTAAGTGAGAATACGCACTTTTGTATAAATAATAGGTACGCAAGAGAGCACATATTTTTACTAGGCATTTTTGTGTGATTGTTAGGCAAACGAGCAGACGACCCATCAGATGTTAAGCGGTTACCGTCGCCTATTGACGTTTGCATCCGCGGGTTTCACTGAGGATATTCTTTTTCTTTTATTTCTGAGGTTTTCATTTGTTCTTATATACCTAAATGCATATATCATATTTAACTAGGAAATAATATATGCACCACGATATATGTAATTTATAACGAACCTGCGTAGGACCACCTTATAATTTATGTGCTTGTTCATTACGCACGGTATTGTTTATGAAAGCCACAATATTTAGAACATATCCATTTCATTTCCATTACTGTGCTATACCATTTCCATTCATTCCCTTCGATAAATATTATTTTAGTCAGCAATATCTCGTAAAGCTAACGAATAGCCGAAGCGCTTCGGCAAATATCATAAACCAAATGTACGTAACTCCGACGAAAATGTCCATTTCTAAATTAATACTAAAATATTTTCGGTGTGTGATATAGAATGTAATAAAATTGTATGCTGCAGGTTATATGCATGGAATGAAAGAGTTTGAAGGTTTTTAACAAAATCACGTTATTCGGGAGTATTATGTAGCCCAATCTTACTTTTGCGGGATCTTGGAAAAAGTACCTGAAAAGAAAATGACAACACATTAATTTTATATAAATATATAGTTTTAGAAAGAAACAATTGTTGGACACAGCTGTGGTTGATAACAATTACTGGGCGATTCAAATTTAAATGCTTCTGCCTCTTCACTAAATGGAAAACCCATTAATATTATCATTTTCCATACACATGTATTAATATTATTTTCATATGAACATTACAGAGGGTATCATTATGATCACTAAAGGATATAATTAATGAATTGTACGTATAGTGTGCCTGTCGGTCGAAAAAATTAGCTTCCTTGTGCTTCTTTTCGCCGCATAGATTAGACGATACGGCGCTTTTGCAGTTTCATCGTATTGGAGATCGATGGAGTTGAGAAGCCGCTACGTTATCAATAGCGGAAGGAAAAGTTGCTAGTATGTAGAGGCCATCAATACATCGACATACCGACTATAGTCACAATAGGAATAAAACCATATGTGTAAATATTAATAAGAAAAATACATATCACATTTTCATTTTCTATTGAGCTTTTGATGTCAACGATTCCTTTGAAAAGAAATCTATTATACGTGTGATTTATATCTTTATAGCGTCGAATACAGCGTGGGGCGCCATTAAATTGGCACTTATTCAAACAATATCTCTGTACTGAAACCAGCTTTTACTTTATAGACAATATTGTGGCCCTTTGACGAAACATCACATGTAAACGAAAACAACTATTTTTTGTAACTCTTGATTCTTGTTTCTTTCAGTTGTTTAGTTAAACATCTTGAAAACTGCTTCCAACTGGTGGGTCATCCATTTTGGTCATTGCATAGAAAATATTAGATAGGCTTTGGCATTCAGGTTGTCTTTCTAATGCCTATAACTATAGGACAGTTGTTATGGGCAGAGGTTACCACTTAACACCAGGTGAGCCATCGGCTCGTTTCGTAACTGTACAAAAAAAAGCCCTTATTCGCACATTGTAGTAACATTTTTACATTAATTCCAGTATCAACGCAAATAAGTAATAAGAAAAAACAAACATGAAACATAGTAAAATATATCTGAAGTAAGCAAACTTACCCTATTTTGTTAGGATAACATTGTTATGATTACAATAAAAAATAATAAGCTCTCTGAAAGGCACAATGAAAAGTAAAATTACGGCCACGGAGGCACCTTCAGCAGTCCGAGAAATAAAATTATTTTGTTGTTTTACCCGTTGAGCGTAGCCGACAGCAATACATAACTCTTTGGAGATGATTTTGACTCTACGCTTGCGTAATTGACTGAATATTCGATATAAAGTACAGCCAGGGCCAATTCAGGACCAGTGACATTATATATGTAATATGTAAACCTCAAATCTCCATGAAAGTTTGTTTTATGCCACGTATGTGATAGAACGAGCTGACGGCCCACCTGATGTTAAGTGGTAATCGCCGCCCATACACAACAGCAATACGACTCAAGTCCTGTCCACCAAGGTACGAGATACAAGTCGCATTGCGATGCGTCCATCACCCCGAGATGGGGATGTTACGCCTCATGCGCCTGCAATTTCACCGGCACCCACTACCTTCCACTGGAACACAGCAACACAAGTGCATCACTGCTTGGCGGCAGATAACCAGTGTGGTGGCAATACTTCTCCGGGCGAACTTGGCACAAGTTCTACTGCTAAAGATAAAAAAAGAAAGAAAAATCTATTTATTGACAGAAGATTACAGGAACGACGAGATTAGACAGTGATAAGTATCTTTGTCGCCGGTTATTTATTCATATTTTTCAAGTCTTTGATCTTACTTCGAACAGCGGGCCATCCACTAACGTTATTTCCTGCCAGTAAATATGCTACTAGTACTCTTGTCACTAGCTCTCTCGAACCAGTGTGGTGAAAGGATTAAATTGCATCTTAAATAGGTTCCTTTTGTGCTCTAGACACATGTCTTCAAGTTTCTGCTTCTAGGGCATGCCAGCTTCCTGTATTTTTTTCGCCGTTTTGAGAACGTGGTAACTATAATCGCCGAGGAATGAAAACCAATATAGTTGCAGCAACTAGTGGATTCAATAGTTTATTTTATGCCTGCTGCTTTCAGTACTGATTGTACAGCGGGATAAGTTTGAAAGAACGGAAGTGGAGTGTCGCTATGTCGTGGATTATCTACACCGATTTTAAATGCTTCACTGATATAGGAGCCAAATACATATTAGTAGAGTCAGTAATAAAATAGGGCATAGAGGGAACTGTTTTACTGGAACTGAAACTACATACTGGAACTAATTTAGTTTGCTACGATATAATTTATGTAAAAAAGAAATGTTGTCTGTTTCTGGCAGCAATATTAATATAACTATTTGTAAATTTGGCTTAACCAAGTGTTCCTAAGCGTATTTATGGCAAATTTATTGAGTAAGATTTCAAAGATGAACCTAAGAACAATTCTAGAGTCGAAGTTCTAGACGAACTTATGCATAACGCATCACGGCCAGGTGTGTTACAGCACGTTGATTGCGTTATGTACTGCAGGTGAAACAGCCATGTGCTAATATAATTACTTCCAACCTCCACCTCTAATTCAACTAGGTATGTAAGTGAGTTAGCCACTGATTTCACTATTGGTTTGGCCGTATGGAAAGTCAAGTGGGCGTATGAAACTCGGATATCTCGCTCGTAATTAAACCGAAGTTCTGAAACATAGAGTGCCCTGCAGGCAGGAAATGTACACGAACACAAGAAACCAAATAATAGGGATGTCAAATACTGAAATTTCCAATTATAATATTGGTATTATTATAATATTTATTAATGATATTTGTATGTATTAAATGTGTCAATGTGCTGTCTGAATATTTTGACAACGCAGAGGTTTTTGTATTATAAAGTCAGCCGCAATTTCTTTCCCAGGAATAAGTGCATAATAGTGAATATTAGCTCTAGTAGGTTTAAATTAAACAGTATTGATGAACTTTAGTGTACAATCTGCGCTAAATACACTTTATTTAGGCTTTATTTTATTAGAAAATTAGTGATTTAGCTCCGCACAGGACGCACTGAGTATCTACAGCCTGACGATTTGTAATAGTTATAAACGTTTTTGAGTCTTTTGTTAGTCTTATCTATCTATTGCTGAAAAAGGTAGTTTTCGAGATTAGCCTAAACATAGAGGCAAACATTATTTATTTATATATGTAGTTAACATTGAAACTCTGGCTAGCTCCCATAACACAATATTTTGAATGTATGCAATGTTTCCGCGTTTATCAAAAAATATCTTAATAGTAATTTTAAGTTGCACTATCTACACAGGCTCTGTTGGTACGCAAACATTCATACTTTCATAGTACACACACAGTTCATAGTAACAGTAGGCTAACTTTAGTAGTTTCAGTCGAAGTGCTTCCAAACTAGGTGAGTGCTTTTATTTCACTTGCTCTACTATGAGCAGTCTTGATATGCCAAAGATATATGCGAACGTGCCCCACTTAGTAGGTATTCATAGATTTAGCTTCTAAAGCCAGCATTGTGAGAGTTTCTACTCTCACAATACTGGCTTCGGAGAACCAAATTCGTACCTCCCAACTTTTCATAAGCCTCTTAGAAATCGAAAATGCATTTTGCGACACAGCCAAATTTTCAGAGATATTTTCAGAATCATAAATAACTAAGTTTGCATTAAATCAGTGAGTTAAACTGTACTCTCTATCCTTCATGGTCAAGAATAATATAAAACATGTAATATTTATCTGTTTTCTTTTTCAGCATCTTTGCATCAGCTTTAGGTTGTTAATATTCTTAGGTGGAACTAGGTACTTGTTGGGGATAATAAGTTAATAAATTAAATTGCTGTAATATCCATAAAAACGCACCAGCACCTGGAGCTTTGTATGACTTAAACCTCAACCTTTGAGTGACTCTTATCTGAAACAGCTCTAGAGAAAATTTCTCATAACCATCTGACATTAAGCTTAGAAAAGATCGGTCAATTTTTTTTCCCGTAGGTTCTCATGTTAAATAACAAAATTGCTCAGTTATGAATTGCTTGATTTTCATTTTACTTTTTCAAATATGAAACCGGAGTCTTTTAGTCTTTCTCTCTTCAAAATAATATTAAGATTTGACATTTGTCCAATACAGGAGGAACTTAAAGACGCTGGAGTTAATATCAATCGACCTTTAAGATAGGTATTGAAATCTTGCTTGTTAGTTAAGGGTCATTTGGGTATGTTCCATCATCGGACGTTTTATCCGAAATTTTTAGATGTTCCGGTCACTCCAGATCGATTAAACACTTGCCCTTCAAACGGCTCATGAGCCCGAGCGGGCTTTGCCGGTACAAAGCCGTTGATCTCACCCTCGTCTATATTTAGATATCAGGGTTTTTTTGACCTTTTTTAATTTATCTCAAAAATACAGTGGACCTACTCATAGTCAAGCTGTGTTGATCGTTTCATTTGTAAGGTATCTCACCTCAACTTACCTATGCTTTAACTGGACTACGAAATTAAGTATAACTTTGCAACAAGCCTAATGTAGGATAATACAATACAATACACATGAATGCTCTGTTTTGCCTCCATTTTTTTTAAGCTATTGCATAGCTTCTATCGCGGGCCTTGAGCGTGGAGACCGAATCCAGAAATTCCGTAACGAAAAAACCTAACACCCCCCACTCCGACCGGCACAGCGGTGATACTTTTTAGTTTTTCCATCTATCGATAAATACCAGAACTTTTAATGACTTTTTGAAATATCACGCGCAATAGCTTTACCGCGGCAGTCTCCGAATGCCACACGTCTTTTTTTTTGTTATAGAGGTACTGTTACGGAACGTACAGTAATGTAGATTTTTCCTCTTCCTCATATATTTGGCTACCATTATTGGCCTCTCGGGATCACTTAGCTCATTTAGCTCACTTGATGCCTTTAAATTACAGTTCACAGTTCAGTAACGGCAAAAGCTTAAAGCTTTGCTTATTCCCGGTGGACGATTGCTTAAATAGGGAAACAAGATTTGACAAGAATCACACTTTGGAGATTCATTAGTTCGGTACTCCGAAGGACAAGCACCATATACCGACATCTCACCTATTTGTGGCTAACTATAACCATGATAACCGTGGAATTTAGGATGTAACTTATATCATCCTGTAGGAACAAGGTTACCATGGCACCTTTATTTTGTATAAAAACTGTTGAAAAAACTGTATGGCCCTCTCTGATTTATAAGAAAGTTTGCTGACCCTACAATTTAGATATAGTTGGTAACAAGCGTATATAACAGTAAGTCATGGTCTAACCACTGGTCCTTCATCGATCTTGGAAGTTCAAGTTTCGCAGCAACAATAACTTTGAGTATGTGACGTAGATTAATCTCAGACGTACACAGCTGAGATATGTCACATCTGTGTTACTTCAGCAAATTGGTAATTATCTGAAGTTAGCGGTTTAATAATAGATATATGTAACGATTAGTGAAAATAATTGAATAGATTCAATAATAACCGGTTTTTACAAATTATAAAATAAGTTTAAACTGAGAAATTAATCATATTTTGCCTGTGTTCACTGCTCAAACTTCAGGCTGCCCTACTGATTTCGATCTATCTAGACCAGTTACACTAAAAATGTGAGTGATTAAGAGTTCCGACTAACAAATACGTACTAGTAAATGATAATTTGTTCGTTATTAATCACATTAACAATTTGATGGTGTTATTTTTAACACATACTGAAAATTACCAGCAGCACGAACTTTTCACTCAACTATGTAGTCGGACAGACAGACAAAAACCAACCTAGTATGTACACTACAACTTCATATGTAGTCAAGGAACCTATATACAGCTACACCGCAATAGGAGCTCAGTAGCACCTTCACAGCCTTTCCGACTCCTATTCACAGTCCAAAGGTCGCCGGTTCTATTATATATCCATTACACTGAAACTTGTAATTACAATTTTATGGTGAAATTAGAGACACATGAAACATTCGACCTTCACGTCTCAGAGTTACGGGCGCATACGATGCGACTTGTGTCTTGCGTTACCTAAATAGGGTAACCAAGGCGTATTGTTTGTTATGGGCAGAGGTTACCACTTAAGACCAGGTGGGCCATCTGCTCGATCCGTGACTTTATCACATAAAAAACTATAGTTGACGTAGTGAATGGAAAAAATATGTAAGTTGAAGTAGTAGAATGTAAGCCCATTGCTGCTTTTTAGAGTCAAGATTAGATGACCTCGATTGCCTAGTGGTTCGAAAAATATAAGATTCCCGTACAGGATAAATGTTAGCATGCCGTAAAGATATATGTTCAGACCAGTGTATCGTACTACGGTACGCTCAACTATTTATATGTAATTTGTACGTAAAGTTCAGCGGTTTGCGACCACACCTATTTCTGCCATCAAGTAGCAACGCATTCGCATTACGTGTACGAACTTGTATATTACACGGTTGCCAGTGTAATTGAAGGCGCATGAGATATTATCAAACGTCGCATGAGATAAGGTTGCAAGGGACTTAAGTCTTCCCATAACTAAGTAAGGGATATCTGAGTCATAGTACTCTTAAACGACTGAGTTTGCCTATTAACACAAGGGTAAGGCATCCAATACTTCTTCCAATAACATTCACATAAAAATAACGAGTTGAAAGTCATCGGTTGGTAGATACGCTGCATTGGTCAGGACACTGCGGTGTTATTTGTGTGCCACGAGCACGACAGAGTAGTGGTTAGAGTTAATATATCACCAGTACTAATGTTGGGGTAGGCAGCGCCACATTTAAGCCTTGCTTGCCTTTCAGTAACACTATTGTGAGAATGTAAATACGTAGCAAGTGAACAATCGCACGATAAACAATAACAATAATTAACAATAATCTAACAAATGAAATAATATAAAGCAAATTTATAAGAAACATTCATTACGAGTAATTTACTACAATCACTGAAACCGGTCAATGTTTGGATCCTTTTGAAGTTTTCCATGTGTACAATTATTCATACGCTTTCATGTAAGCTTCTTTCTACTTTTCTGGAAATACACAAATTGTTAATAATGCCCAAGACGTCCAATTTAATGGATTTCTTAGTAAAATAACTTTAATCACTTGAAAATTTTATAACAATCTTTAGATACAATATCTCAACACATGGATTTGTAGAATCTCTACCTTTTTCAGGTTTGGTGCTTGGTGCCAGTTCCATTTTCAAGTATACTTTTTAATTTAGGTCTCCGTGATAAAAACAAATTGAATTTTGCGGTTCACCTTTCAAGTGACATTATGAAATTCAGTAGAATGAAAAGAAGAAACAAACCATACACTGCACATTAGAACTGTCAAATTAATTTAGTAATTCACCTTAGATTTAAGACATATTTTAAAATGTTACGGTTTCAATTAGTATTATCTAATATGCCTCATGGATGCCATGTGTGTAACGTTTTTAGTTTAACACTATAGTATAGTAGAATCCCTTTTATTCAGTAGGGGAAAAAAGATATGTAAACCCAAATTAATCCAAATTAATAATCCTAAATTAACCTATATAGTTTTAATTTATTTCATCAGAATTGCCACATCTAATCATCGATATCTCGGTTACTTTATTTAAAAACAAGATGAAAAACAACAAAAATGTTTACAACGGCTTTTTGTAAACATGTAGAAATACACCTGAAAAAGATGGAGATATTGTAGAGACGTATACTGTCCACCGTTCCAGCCAACATTTCTCTTGTAGTTTTAAAATAATGTTTTGAATTTAAAGGTGACAGAAATCATCTTCAAACTCATGTTTTATTTCCTACGAAACTATTAAAACAACTGTTGGCTGTTTAATCAAGGCAGCCATAGTTGTTTTCAGGTCGTACCAGGCGATAAAAATAGAAGGTCGCATATCTAGATAAGAAACCACCATAAAAACAACAGGTGAAATGGTCACTATAAAAAATGGAACAAAGGCACTTAAAAGGAAGAATGCGCGTCAATATAAGGTGAAAGGCGCGCCTGAGTATTCGTTAGTAGTAGTATAAAAAACGCTCGGCGTAGCAAACCGTCTCTTGAAGCTACTTCGTAGCGCGACGTGCGTAGCACACTGCTCAAGTTATAGTACTTTTCACGCGGCAACTCTTTCTAAGCAATGACTCAAGTGCTTTACCCGCCGCCGTCTGAGACGCAGGCGCAGCGACTCAACACAAAGGCAATGAAAAACATCAGCGTTCAATCAAGGTAAGGCAGCTTTCCGCAAACCAATTGGGTACACGGGCCAAAAACCACCACCATATAAAAGAAAACTAAAGGAGCTACTGGACTAGTCCAGCTACTGTATTCAAAAGATGATGTTTATTTGAAGTGCACATTTTAAAATGTTTCGCTATATTATTAATAATATACTCGGGTATACATATTAAACTGGCATTTTTTGGACCTAAACTGAACTACCTGCTTCAAAAACCTTGAACTTCCTTTAAGGTAAGAAAGAATAAGGACGCATACGGATGTTATCTCAACATCGGCTTTGAAGTTAACTAATAAAAACTAATCAGGTAATTTGGCATTTGATCGATATGGTTTCATACTTAAATGAGTTAAGATATTTCTCGAAACTCGAGCAGATACTCTATTATTTATCTATAATCAGCATTAACCTACATTGAGCAGAGAGCTCGGCTTCGTTGATTCTAAGCGGTTCATTTGTTGCATTTCATAAAAAAGTTATATTATTATTATGACTATTATTAACGTTATACGTTGATGAAAATCTCACGAAAATAACAAAATATATCTTATCATCATAAATTCTGTTTGAAATTGGGTCAAATTTTCGGACCATTTCCTCCAAAACCCACTCTACTTAACATTCGTCAAGAATTTATTAGGAACTTCCTACAAACAAAGTTACTTTACGAATCTCGTATATCTGTCTGTTTACATTTAATTGAAACAGAACCTAAACTACATTACAAGTAAAGTAATTATCTGATGCTATGTTTGTGATTTATATATTTGGTTAACATATTAAACAACCTCGGCGGCAAACATTTTCGTTTCGCGCTCTCAAGAACGTGGCAGTTAAAAGCCACTAAGGCTTCATAATCATAAAGTCCAAAGTTTGCTTTAAAACTGCCACTTACGCCTTATTTATTATTAAGCTCTAAGTTCCTGTAAAACCTCTCACAGCGCCCCTGGCCCTCACATAATTCTCTTACGAATGCTTCACGTCTAATTAAGAAAATTGTATTTGAATATAAAACAACGGGAATCTTGAGTCCTCCTGTTCTTGTTTACATAAAATTTAAATATAGATGCTGCGAACGTAATGAACCGTGAATGAATAATAGGTTTTTGTGTATCTACCCACCCATTAGCCACCCATTCAGATAACGCTAAACGACAGGGCATTTTCTCTTTTTTCTGCCATATTTTATTATATTATTTTAGCGAAGAAATCAAACGCTTTTCTAGATATTTCAGATCTAATTTTCATCGTATTTCTTCAGCTGAGTTTTTAAATATGGTTTGCTCCAATGAACCAAAATATTGATTTATATAATATTTATTTAACTACATTGAAAAATTGCGTATAATTGATTCAAATCTTAAAATACTGCGTTAAAGCTTGCATTCTTAAGAAAATACAAATCCAGTGAGTCTAAAAAATAGGTGGTGCTGCGGGGTTAAAAGTGCGGTTGCGTTTATTCACCCACTGTTATCGCCCGACCCGAACTCATTACGCTATGCAGAAAAAACTTTTGCTATGCATTGGAATGAGTGAAAGCAGCACAGTGCTATACAATATCCCTACTTACTAAATTAGTAAACAGGTGACGTAAATTTAGGGCCAAGTTCCTTTTTTCGGACGAATTTTCTTTATCAACAATGCGGATCAAAATATGTTACATGCAATAAACAAGTATCCAAAAGTAATACAACTTCTATTACTATTCTTGTTTGTAAACCCTGTCATTTCACCCCGTGCATAATCAAGTAAGTCGCATGTTTAACATATATACATAATATTGGACTTATACATAACATAATATCTGGAGACAAGATTAACGTCCCAAACGCACCCTAAATCTGACTGCGGTATTTTCCTCCCCTCAAGGTATTGACCCTATAAAATTCCCGGTCACAATACCACATTGGAGAACAGTTATTATTTTGTGATTATTTTCAAACTGTGACACATATTAGCTAGGCACACAACATCAACCTGAAAAACACTGGACTAGGATTGAATAGGGCCGCAAAATTCATTTATTTTATTCTGAAATGAATGTATATAATCCCGGAGCAATCAGACATTTGCAGAGGATGCCCACCAAGTTTTGTGTAGCTCAGAACAAACGCTAAATTACTCCTGGTTACGCCCACTGTAGCCGGTTTACCTGCCCGAAAGTGTCTAGAACGAAATTAAAAAGATATTCCCTAGATAAGGAAGACATAGGGAAAATTAAAAAGTATGAAATATATAAAATATCTGAAGTGATGCATATCTTTCAGACTTCTCTTCAAAAACAGCTTCACATTTTTTCAAACTACAAAATGAAGGTTGTAATTGGCTAAGGATTTATAATTTATAATTTTATCATTTCACAACATATAATCTTCAAGTAATTACGCTGTGAATAATTATCTTATTATTATATATTTAAATTATATATGTCGCAGATATTCTTTAACGAAACAATGTGTATCGAAATTTGAGGTTGTTTATTTAAGTCCAGAATTTATTTGAACGTTTGTTTGTTTTGTATGAAAGTTGAATTTTTTTTATGTAATTGGGGAGACGGTACGAGCTGATGGCCCACCTGATGTTAAGTGGTAACCGCCGCCCATAGACAACAAACAATTGCGTTGCGTTCATCACCCCGAGACTAAATATATTATTTATTTATTAATGTATTATATTAAATTTTTTCTAACATACGAGTGTTTACCATAGGACACTCGTGTTCATAAGCCGCTTACGAGTTTTGAGGGTCAATCATCTTATTTTATTTATGACTGTCCCTCAGTGAGATCTTTTACGGGTTCCACGACTTATCATAAAGATTTTGGGTCCTTTTTACCGAATTTGCGCTTGAGGTATTGTGTGTGTTTTATATTACCCCATCGTACCGTTCATTGAATTTCAGTGGCGGTGATTTTTTAGCATTCTTCTGTGCTTAGGACGCTTTCATGGGCTTGCGGGTAAGTGTTCCATTTACGTAATGACGGTACGTCTCACACACTATCTCTTTATGATAGTTCCTGTGAGATGTTTACTGCTCTTGTCGCACCGACTGAACGTAGGTTTGTCGTTGAAAGTTTAGTAGGAAATGGATCTTCGGGAATGAGCATCCTATGGTGTGCCAGTGAAATTACCAACAATTCTTTTTTTTTACTGTTAATACATAGATAATTAAGATGAGCTTTAATATCGTCGATGAAACAATAACAACATATGTAACTTAAGCATTATTAACTACAAAGTAACTAAATATAGTATATATGGTCTGAAATTGAAGCAACTCCTTTAATTAAGTAACAGCAAAGTTCGTCTTAGTTGTTTAACTAAAATATGGAGGGGTAAGTTTCGTTAAGGGGTCCATATAGGGACTTATTATCTTACTTGCCGTAACTTAGGTGGTTTTGTTTACGGTAAAGTTAATGCCACAATTACGTTAGATATGAAGCATTAAAATGGAATTCCCAATAGAGAGGCATTATTAATAAACTTTCTGTAATGGTAACGTAAATATCTTGTATTATATATGCTCTGTGGCAATTTTTAAATGAAACCATCATTATCATCATTATTTATTGTGAATTCAGTCACCTTGTTTTTCTGACCTTCCTATCTGTATAATATAACTACAGTATGGGTTGTGGATTGTGATATGTTTTCACTAATAGATAGATAGATTTAAGAAGAAGGTTTGCGTATATAGGTACCTAAGTTAAAATATTTTGGATGTTTGTCCATCCAGTCGAAAGTGCTTCTTGAAAGCTTTGCTATTATTATGCTGGGGCGGGTCACCCTGAAATTAGATTGGAACCACTAATTACAAACGATTAAAACTTTCCTACTAAAAACTAAAAACATATATTATAGGCAAAACTATAAGGTTATTGTCAGACAGGCCGAAACAAGTCAAGCATATTATTATTAGCTTTAACAGTAAGAAAACATGTCGCCATCTGAAGTTATATAATGATTAATTTTAACCCTATTGCGAACGACAGCCTTTTAAAATAGTTGAAGATGCATGATATGTTCCACCGTCTTGGAGAGACTGACTCAATGCAGGCAACTAGAGTCTTCTTAGCAGTATTATTTTTGTTGTGGGTAAAGGATAGCTTAACGTCAGCCAGGTTATATCATTTAGGGAAAATACGAATGCATGCTGTTATAAAAACAAGCGAGTACAACTCCACGTCACTTAAACCTATAACGAAATATATAAAAACCTAATGTTACGATTTATCTTAAATGCCCATTAAATTAGATCAATAGAATTGGCCGGCATTATTGTTTTAGTTTCAGGGCAGGTAGCAAACGATCTCGACTCAACCCGACCCAATTTCGTTGGTAATCTTTCATCGCATCAAAGGTGAGCAATAGGATATCATCGTAGACATTGGCCCCGTCTCACCAACTTCTGCACTACATCACAATGTTTCGTAACTTTAAGAAAGTATAAGCATTTAATGCCATCACATAATTTTTTGCTGTTTGAACTCTACATTAGTACTGTGACAAAATGTCATCTCTTAATTCCTTGTTAAATCAAAGAGGGAGTAAAAGCTCTTTTACTTATGCGCCGGCTACACGACACTGCACTGCTAAGCTTTGTCGTGGGTTTGTTTTGTTTGTAAGATCCCCGGGTAAGGTACCGTGCTAACCTAATCTAGACGCTAAAATTTGCCAAGTGCATCTTATTAAAGCAATAATAGACTTCGCTAAAGCAATGTCAATTTCCTTTACTTATTAATTTAAGGGTGTTTGCTAAAGCAACTCTATATTTGTGAAGATCTTAATTGTTACCTATAGCAGAGAGTTATAAAATATTATGAGAGTTAGTTGCAAACTATTGACTTGAAATTTTGTTTGAAACCTAAAGTTTTCGTTAGTCGCGACCCAAAAATAGTAATTTGTTTTTTCACACGGGGGTTTCTTTATCTTCATTCCATTATAAATAAAGACTGTACGTCTCTGATAAGGTTTCAGATGATTTTGATTTAGGTTACCTATCTATCTTGTTAAAAGTTAAGATAAATGAAGGCTGGTGGTGCACTCCCTAGTATCAGTTATAGCCCAAATCGAAATGAAATTGATATTTTATTTATGCTTATGCGATTATCTATATACAGTAATAAGTATCGCTAAATTATAGTTTCATTTAGCGTCACGGTAGGCGGCAAAACACATGAAACTAAGCTATAGATTGTTACACAATATTCATTCAATTTGCTTTGTCTATTTTCCTAGAGGGTAAGTTTCCGTCATTATTTAAAAGATACGTGCGAGGGCTCTATTGATTATCCATTCGTTGCTTTGTTCCCGAAGCCGGGATTAAGCGGATTTCCTCCACAACTCAGCCACCGATCAGTTGAAATAAAACATGCGGGTGCTGGATTGATTCTGATTAAGATATACATTGGGTACGTTAGAAACATCGTGTTATAATGTTTACTTATCGTACTCTCAAATACATACTTCGACGAATGCACGAATGAACTCCAGAATTATTGTCGTCTCTTAACTCCTTATGAAACACAAGATGACATTTAGTTTAGTTTTAAATTATTCTCGTACCGAAAACATATGCTTCAATTACAGTATCTATCTTCGATATGAATTATATTGAATGTGAGTAATGACAAACTAACATTACCATCATTGAAAATCCATTTATCAACGCAAATTGATACACAACTTTGACTTCAGCAGCAGTGAGTGAGTTTTCAAGACATAACTGAGCGTTCAGCATTTTTAACAAGTGTAAAAAATACAGAGTAAAATATGAGTCGAGTCTCAAAACTACTGAAATAACTCACGGAAACTAAACGGCTGCTTCAAGTGATTCTGATTAATAAACCCAGTAAGCTAAATAGTTCAAAATTTCCTGAAAAATTAGGAACTTCGTCAACGCAAAGTGTGTTAAATGAAACCGATACATCTTGTACTTTATAGGTTTGTAGTCATATATAGCTTAGGTTATTTTCTGTGAAAAAATATAGACTAAGACTAATAATAATCGTTCATTTAAAAGCGTATGAAAAAATGGCGCAAGTTTATTAGTAAGATAATAATAATATATAGTAATATTGATGGACATATCACACAGCGCGATCTGGCCCCAAAGTAAGCTAAGCATAGCTTGTATCATGGGAACCAGAAACTGATATAATACATAAATACTTTTTGTAAATACATACATATAATACATATCATCACCCAGACACGAAACAAACATCTATTCATCACACAAATGTTTGTCCTGGGTGAGAATCGAACCCACGACCTACAGAGCAGAAGGCAGGGTTACTACCAACTGAGGCAGTTAAAAGATGAAGTGATCATTGAAAACTGATTGCAATTTGACGTTATCTATGTGCGTATAAGATATCTATGAATCCCTACATATATTACACACACCAAACCTACATCTTCTTTTTTCCTTAGTCATGTTACATTCGAAAGTATGACATGTACAGTATCTATTATTTTACAAGGGTCAGAGTTAGTTATTGATGTGAAACATCTATAGCCGCACGTAAAACCGATTTCTGGCGTGGCGACGCGTCGCCACGGCATGCGTTGCATATTACTTTTACAAAATAATGTCGATGTTTCACATCTGCCAGGCGTCCCGTGACGGCTCACATTTTTTTTTTGTATTGACTATGTTATATTAATGTAAAAAAGCTATGGATCTCGTGTCCGAAATAAAGATATATTATTATTATTATTATTATTTAAGTGATTTAGAATTTTGAGTTTATCAAACATTTTTAAATATAATTTTATAATATAAAATTATATTTAAAAATGATAAATTTTTAATAATGATATATTTAATAATGAAAATCATATTATGATGATGTAGATATACAGCACTGTTTTTACCTCACCATGGCGTTCAATGCAATTCCATTGTTGAAATGAAGTTGCACTTCAAATTGCTTTTCCCTAACTCTCAAACTCGGTACTTTCCACAATTGTACAAACTTTGTAAATTTAAACTCCAATTTCATGGGGCAGATTTGAATTGCAAAATCAACGGAATTCGTAATTTTACTTAACAATAAGTGGAGGCCATTTGAATTAAAATCACTCTTATTCAAAAGTAGGGAGTTTCCTTTCACTCACAATTTTTAAGTTAAATAATAATAATAATATTTTTCTCTTTAGAAAAACACCTACAGTGAAAAAAAAAAAATATGATTAATGTTACCTTCATAGATACAAAGCAATCGACCCATTGGCTGAGACAGCTGCAACAACAAATCTGTACAAAAACAAGGAAGCAAAAAAAACCTGGTAAAAAAATTCAGAGTACCGCAGCATTGCCGCTACATGAAACAAAGACGAAGTGAGTTTTTCGAAGGCTCACGCATCCACCGAACAATAAAGGCAAAAACACGAAAGTTTCGGCATAAACACCAACTGTCGTACCACAAGACCCTGTTTATCTCTAAACACTCCCTACACATTATCTGGAAATTTCTGCTCTATTTGCATGGGAGAGATGAAATGATCATAGACTCTTTTTGTAACATTATATCCATGTCTTTAGAACCTCGACAACAGTGTATTCATTTATTTCTAAAATAATAGTTACCCGACCGGCAAGAGTCTAAACTATTTTGCGTAGACTCATTATTTAGAAATATCTAATCGCTTTGTAAATCGAAAATGAATATTCATTTGAGAAGCTATCAGTGGTCATCTGACTAGACCATGAACATTAAAAAAGCCAATTACAAGATTTTTGGCAAAACTATTTAACTATATTCCAGAAAGTTGGAATATTTCAATGAATCCCAATTACAGCAAATGAGGCACTTCTAAATGTTCAAAGTGAGAGCAACGAGATGGAAACGGAAAACGAAGGCAAACGTTACAACATAAACAAGCTTGCGATGCCACTCACAGGATTTGAGGGCCTTCGTTAGTGAAATACCCAAATCAAATGTGAAAGGAGTCAAAGTTAGGAGCCATTCCTGACATCTCGAATGCGACAAAACGCGATCTCGAATGACACGGAGTTTCCGATTTATATTTTTAATAATTATAACTCTCTTTTTTGTCATGCCACTTTGAGAACCCAGCATATATATGGATACTTGCTGAAAGTAGAAACAAAGGCTCTTCAAATCCGTGATCAAAGAAACAGTGGCCAAAGTAGAATACGTCATTATTAGTTTATCAGTACCTAAGACAATCTAGTATGTTGTAGGAATGGGTGCTCTGCAATGGCTTCCAAGCTTTAATTACACAGAAGTTAGTGGCAGTGTTTGTGAAGCCTTTGTCCATTCGCCTTTAATCCCGGACTCGATTAAACTGAGTCCTCTTTCAATTTATTCGATTGGTGGTTCATTTCTTGCCTTCAAACAATAAGACCACGACTGTGGTAGTGCCTGTGGCAGCAATGTCTTCAATTATTTGTTATATTTACGATACCTAATGTTTCTTTTAGTAAATTAAGACCGTTTTTAGCCTGTCAAAATTAAAGGCATGTGACACATTGTTGTGAGTAGCGAGCTCTTTTCTACTAGGTATACATATATCTACTGCTAACTCTGTAAATGCACAATCATTAGCACTTCAAATAATGGAATTCGTGATGTGATTCGATTACAATTTAAATGTCAAGAGTAATTACAAATTTATTTAAACTGAGACTTAGCAATAATGAGTGCAGTGGTGGTGGCTATTGCAACAATATAATAAATAAATACGCAACATACGAAACACTGGCAACATATTTTACTTGTTTGTCTATAAAAAAATGTTATTAAAGTTATAGTTACAGCTAAAGTGTTTAATATTAAAAAATTCAAATGAATGAATATTTATAATCATGTTAGTTTTTCTACTGTTTAAAAAGTATTCGGCTTACTTAATAAATTAAATGAAATCACCCAGTTTCATAATATTTGTCATTGTCGTTGGTTTAGAAGCTTCGCTTAACTGAGCTATTTTATGAAAGTGTTTGAAAATAACATTTCTTTTATCTTTTTAGGCGTAACAGAACCCTAGTAATCATAATTCAGCATGGCACAATCACTATCGAATTTCATTGCATCATTTTTCCTCTACGTGTTGTCGCCCAAATATTTTCTGTATCTTATATTTCTATATATTTTCACTTCTATAGTAGTTAGTTTGACCTTGTGGCCAGAGTGACCTCAGTTTTATTTGTATGTCCTTTTGGCTATAGAATCGCAAAAACGATGTAATATGTATCGGGCCAAACTGTTTAGTATAAAGATTTTGCCAAGATTTTAGTGAACAGGAATTTCTAGCGTAGTCCAGGATATGCTTTGATAATTATTGACGTTAATAAAAAATAAAATAAAAAAAAGTTATTCTGTGCTTAACACTGCATAAATAACCATTTTCAAAATAAAAAACATTCCATCAAAGATTGTAACAAGCTTACCCTGATTGTGAGGCACGTGTCACAGCTGCTTGCGTTAGTATTTTCTGGTGAGAAACAAAGCCAATATCTGTAAAAGTTTTGGCACGCCGCTCCATTATTTATTCAGAGGGCTCCGCGTTTCTTTAAGTTTGGAGACGAGCGACCGCAGGAGGGCGTTACAGGAGCCGGCCTCAACGATCGGGCCAGGCTCAATTGCCAGCAATTTTTGTGGGTAAATTCCCGGATACTGCGGAAATGAGACCTATTTATAAAAAAATTTGAAAGTTTGGATTAATTTTGTGTCAATATTACGAAATAGATTACTATTGGAATTAATTAGAATTCAAGCACTAAATTCTCATAAACATAATAAAATATCCAATAGATGCCGAATGCGTTGTAGAATAACTAATAGTTGGATTATGCACAGGTCCAAATCAGCTAAATCCTAGAACTAATTGCATAAGCCGTCGCAGTGTGGATTTCAAATCTCGCACACATATACAAGAGTGCATTAATGAGATTTTCTGATGAAATATGTACATGCGCAATGCTCTGAGGTTGCATGGAAACATCATGAATCAACATGACCATTAAACAAAAAACTCGAACGTGACAACTACCTAATAACTTGGATTGGCTGATTACATAAAAGCCGATCCGCTCGCGATGGCGAAAGCCTGCCGCAGTTGGGTGCATAAAGAAGGTAACAACGAAAACGAACAGGGGTTCTGATATAGTCCCTTTTATATAGAACTTGTGACCCCTACGATTCCAACTGCAGACTAGGTACAACGAAACATTCACAGCACGGAGTGACGTAAGTGTGGCGTGTCAAGGGTTCAACACACGCATAGCTACTGATATGGAAACCTGACATACTTTCACAATAGACCCCATTTTATGCAACACGCGCTTCTAGATAAGTATTTAATGCACTCCCATTGTGTTTTGAAGCCGGGGGAAAACTGTTGTTTCATGAAAGATGAATAGGCTAAGTTAAACGAGGAAGGCTAGGTATATGGTGGTACGTCTGCTGCGCATACGATCTGTTCACGTAGCCTGGACACAGCCAAGGCAGTCACAGTCCTCACCAAGTTAAGCTCGACGACGGGTGACCAGCTAAATGATTGTACTGCCTGGACTCTTGGATCTTTAAGCACACATAGTCGTCTGAAAAATTACGGACACTTGCGGTAACTGAAATAGTCGAAGTTTTTACCCCTTTTTTCATACTTCTTTGTGCAAAGTTCTGTTCTGTTTGTCAAGCTATATAATTCTTTCGAATTAGTGTTATGGTTTTAAACCATAACACTAATTCGAAGTATAAATAATAATAGTTATAAGTATTTGAACCAGTGAGATTAAAGAGTACATACAATTTTTATTTTCATATTAACATACATATTATGAGTACTAATTATGATGGGCCTCAATTAAATTATGTAATTTAAAAATATAAGAAAATATTTATAAATATTTATTTCTATAAGGATTTTTTTGTGGTTTAATAATAGCTAAAAGCACAGTTATATTGTGGTTCAAAATAAAGCAATTGGATCTCGTTATCCACGTAATTTTAAATGAAATTATTTCATAATAACACACACAACATTGGGATACTCCAGTGAATATCGGAAATCCACCAAAGTAGATAACCCCGAATGTGGTTATGTGAGTTATTTTGAGGTCTACCCGCCACATATCAGCGCAATTTAATTTACTTGGCGGGAATGGAGTAATATCTTTTGCCGTCGCGTTATGATATGAGATTCTTACCTTATTACTATTTTGCATGAGGCTGAAATAATATTTGAATAAATGATGATGAAGGCGCGGCAACTGTGTGAAAAAGACCCTGACTTTCAAAACCGGAGGACCTACGAAATAATAACTGCGTTTATAAAGGCTACTGCGCTCTCAAAACGAGAGTGAAAGCAACGCATAACGAACATAACCTAAAATCAACACATTAACATTCGACTGGCCTCGAAGCTCAGTTGGTTCGATTTCCACCCAGGACAAATATTTGTATGAAGAATATAGATGTTTGTTCTGTGGCTGGGTGTCAATATATATTATATGTATTTCCAAAAAAGTATATAATTATTATATCAGTTGTCTGGTTCCCATGATACAAGCTATGCTTAGCTTACTTTGGGGCTAGATGGCGCTGTGTGAAATGTCCACCAACATTGATTTATTATATATTAACGGCTTTCAGGACTTGTATGATGCTGAGTGTATTGGTGATATGCTGTTGTAAGATGACTATATAATAATTTGCAATAAAACGCGCATCAATCTTAGAAAAAATACTACGTTCTTTACTTTTTTTAAGATTCGAATACATTATTTTACGATTCAATATCTAGAAAATGTTCTAATTTCTTTGAGTTCAAGGGAATTAACTATTACTGTAAAGGCTCTCATCGAGAGCTGCCTACAGCAATTTGTTTTCGTTACGTTGAACTGTCTCATTACTTGAGACGTCTTTTGTGAAATTTCAGTGGTATTAGGTTTTACTTTTGTTATAAACGAACTCTGATCTTATTGAATTTATACGGAGTTTCAATTTAGATGAAAAGAAACACAAGGATTGCTACTGATAACATTCAAATTTAAAATATTATTTTAATTTAACATGTTACCATCTAAACCTTAATTAAATGGTTTGATGAAACCGAAAACGGACGGCTAATGTTTACATTGACCAAGAATGAAAACTTTTACAGGGTAATAACTGGCCACTCATATCACGGTTACCGAATACATTGAAATGAGCCTTTCATGTTTATACTATATAAAGCAAAGAAAGCAAGGGCCATTTTCGTGTACGAAAGTGAAAACATTTTCATGTATTTTCTACGTCTACAAACAGCCCTGACCTAGAACTACTGACATTGTATCGGTTCGGATTTAAGGAACGAAATATTCAAAACATAATAAAAACCAATGGACTTTGTAAGAAACGAAGTGACGTTCAGGTGAGTTCATAATATTGTATTTTTTTTTAACTTGCTTATATTCATAAAATTAGTAACGTAAGGCAGAAATATTTGAATAACATCGTTTCTATTGAGTCTCTGCCTAGCCCTTCAGTGGAAAAAGCATGGTTGCATAAAAAACATGTTGTAGCTTCATTCTACGAGTCTATCTCGTAGACTGAAGATACAACATGGTTTTTAAGGTAAGGGTAAACATGGCACTCGTAGATTAAAGTCTAAAATACACTGATTAATAAGTATTTTAATCAGGTTAATGGAATAAACTAGTAGAAAGGTCTCGTTACGATGTTTACCACTCTGTGTCAGTTCTTCAACCAGCTTACCAATTTCCTCGCGTACTTTGAAACTCAATTTGAATAAATCATGATTTTAAATTCTATTAAAATACACAAGTTTGCCGAAATCCTTTTTGAGAGCACGTACCTTAAGTACCTTAAGATATCTTAAAGCATTATTTATACTTATAATAGTGGCCCATCCACCGACGTTCCTTCCTGTCGGAATTTCTTAATCCTATAATTCCTATAATCGTTGATTCAACGGATTTATTTCGTCGCGAATTACTAGCCACGGCAAACGACGTTTTCCCGCTTTTATCTTTACTATTTCATCCCTTTGTAGATTGTTCAACAGGATAAATACGAAATAAAGTAAGTTAGTTATATGATCGGCCGCTATATACATAAAGGTTTTATATATGTATTATAGTATATTAATATGCCCGCCGAAGTTAGAAAAATATCATATAATTATTAGAAGTGCATATTCAAAGTGTCTAAATAATATGACTAAAAGAGGCAATTTACTTTTATTACTTATTTATTAACAAGAAGATAGATTTACATTAAAAAAATAAGCACTGGGTTAAACCTTTTAATATCTCAGTGCCTACTTATTAAATACAAAGTTCAGATCAAGTTAATATTGAAACATCTTCAGGTGACAATTCGCAACTCAAGCAAATATTTGCAAATACTTCCAAAGTGTAAAAGTAAATTGAAAGGCTGATGTTACAGCCGTTCATTTATTATTTTATAATAGTGTTTGGGGAGAGAGGACTCGAGTGTTGCGTCAATATTTTTGCGTTTGAAGCAAATTGCCTGGAAAAGTAAACGAGCTTTTGATGAAGGCCTGGAAATTGCAAACTTTAGGAGACACCTTACCGGATACTCTCGTTGATAAATTTTAAATCATAAATAATGCAAGGCGTAATAAAGTTGAAGTAATTGCTTATAATGTCAAACAGCTTTTTTACTGAATGCATATGAAAGTATGTACGGTATTTATAATAAAAATAATGTATATACTTTTGACTATTTATCTGTTTGTCTGTCGTTTGTTCCGGCTAATCTCCGAAAAGACTGGACCGATTTTGACGGGACTCCTGGCTGGTAGGTGAAGTTATAAGGAGTGACTAAGGGTACTTTCCAAGCGGTAAAATAGGGTTGAGTGATAAACCGAATACCACCCGGGCAAAGTCGCGAGCAACATCTATATATAATAAGGCAAATTTGAAAGCATTCAAATATTATCTGGGCGTTAAATCTCGGAGCTCACCAACTCAAATCTTTACAGGATCAATATTTTGCACCCTGAGCATAATATGTAAAATTATTCATAATTTCAAGTCATATTTTAAAATATTCTTTCACGAGAAAGTTTTAAGTTGAATCGATGAGCTTAGTTTGTCGTATTATGGGATCGAATCCCGCAATGAGTTGGGATAAAGGCATCTGGGAGATCGATTGAGAAGCATGTTGGTAGGTCATTTTTTGTTCTGACTAAGGTCTTCAAAGACTTTTTATTTACCTGAAACAATAAAGCAAACTGCCAAACTAACTATATTTTTTGTGATCATTCATCTTTAATAGTACTCACTTGCCAGCGCACTATTAAACCGAAAATTATTTTAACTCAGTTACACTAAACATTAATTACTGATAATTAATGTACAGTTGTTAAGGAAATCTTCTAATAATATGTATGACTAGCTATTCAATATGTTTTTATTCAATTATTTTGTATGCTTAAGTTGTTAAGTGATGACTGAAAAAATTAATCCATTAATAAATAAAATATAAAATAAAAATATGCTTTTTAACCATCATAGCGTATCTACTTAAATTGTTTTTCAATGGACAGCATTTAAAGGAACTAATGGGTATTTGCTTACCGACTTGCACGTTTTCTCTTTACCAATTTGATTTACATCAGACATCATAATAATTCTGAAACCCTTAATTTTACAAAAGTTTAGTTAAAATATATATTTCATACTGTCTTTAATTGAGACAAGCTAGTTATTTGAATTCAGCAATGTACCTCTAACATCTTAACAATAGAATGTTTGTATCCCCAAAAGTGGAATCCCAACTGCAAATAATAATACCGATAGGTTTTCTAAATTGTTCGGACCTGTTCGGGTAAGGTTTCTTAGAAATCAGTTTAGCGGGTTTCCCCTTGACTATACGGAATCGAGGCCGGAGCATAGAACTAGCTAAAGTGTTAACCACGATTTTCCTACATCAATGTTTGATGATTTTGAGGGAAGCCTTTTAAACTGATCGATCAATAATACCTACCTATAATACCTAGTAATGATCTCACAATAGAAGTTACTAAAATCTACTTACTAAAACGGCGTACCATAGTCCTAATAATAATTTCTTTCATTTCATTCAACTATATCTATATCTAGCGTTTGTAAATGCACTATAAAAATGCACAATTCAATTGCAAACAATATATTCACAGGGGTTTAATAGTAAAAAAAAAATTACATATTCTTAGCTGGAATTAGTAGTTACGGACATATTTTTACTGCTGACTGATTTGTGCTTGACTGCACATCACCTGGTGATGGCAAATATGTAGCCAATGATGGGACCGAGCGTCGCCTGGATGGAGAACTAAAAGAACTCAATTTAGTCTACCAGAACACACCATTAGGTAGTAAAGAGCCCTCATTAGCGTTTAAACAAATTATATATTCTAAATATTAATTATAGGTAATTCTGACCACAATATTCGCATGTAATATTGATTTTTAGCATGGCTCAGGGTAGATAGATAGATAGATAAACTCTTTATTGTGCATAACACCTTAACTGGGGTAGTAGTATCTAATTCTTAGTAGTGTTGTAAGAAACTTATCCTTTACTCTGCGACTATAACCCTCTCAGGGGAGAGCAAGTTTCCTGATAACAAAGTATTTACCACAAACTAACGCCGACGTAAAACGAAATCGACATTAACTTCTGGAAGACACACTGTATACTTAACCTTGATTGGGGCCTGTGTTTGGTATCAATTTTGTCCAACATCAAGATTTATTTACCTACTTTATTTTATATGAGTACAAAATATATTTATGTCAAGCCAAAAAACGTGCTCGTTGTTCACTTTACAGATTTGTTTGCAGTTTAATGTTTCATTTCATTTCATTGTATAATATCCATTCATGGCGTCTATTATAGAGCCATTAATTGATTGACAGATTGTTCTTGATGAGACTAAAAAAATTAGACTCGAAATACCTTGTTGTCTCGATCTAGTAAATTTATTATAAAGTCCAATCTCCTGGACAGCAATATTAATACATAATATTTTATATGAATAAGAATATGTTGAGTAAGTGTTATAATTTCTTTTCATGAATGAAATTATCCATAAATATTTTCTGCCAGCATCAAATAGTACCTAATCCAACGTAAACTAATTATCATGACCATTCCGTGTGATTCTGAAATACTTGTTATTATTTCACAGTACAAAAACCCTTCAATTAATTAGATCCCAACAATAACGTTAAAATTACCAGAATAACAAGGAAAGTCAAATAAAAGCATCAATACATTTTATTTACAAGTAGCTGCACCCCGTGGTCTTCCCGGTGTCATCCCACGGGCACCATAGACTTTTCCGCAATCACAATAGTTTGTGTGATAATCCAGGATATAAGCTATCTTGGTACCAAATTTCACTAAAATCCATTCAGCCGTTTGACCTTGAATCTACAAACAAACTTACAAACTTTACCTCTTTATAATAGCGTGTGTATAGTGTAGAAATTATTTTAATAAAATTATATGTTATCGTCAACACTTTCTTGTTAGCGACATACCGCACAAACAAACCTTGACTCGATTATTCTGTTTATGACGCACACAAATAACTTCATTCCGAAACATCGCGACCAAATTAAATACGATATTCGCATTTGCGCCTTCATTAAAACCCCACACGCGAGTTTACGTGACCGGCACTTTTTAATTAGTATTTTGTCACTCAAGGGCCCCAGTGTGGCCCTCTAATGAGATTCCGTCTCCGTTCGTGACGGAAGCGGGAAAGACAAAAACCTCGCGATTACGGAGACAGGACCGCTATAGGGGACTCTTTCATTCGTTAATTTATTCATTACACGCCACTAAATGTCTCCTTCCTTCCTATTTGTATAGATATGGAGCAATACTTACTGGATACTTTCACGTTGGTAATGAAAGGAAGAATTATTTTTACAAGAAGATATCATACATATTGAAACTTAATGCTTAAATCGTATTCGCTGTTTTTCAAAGTATTCTTCATGAAAGTTTATAAACCTTTTCATTTATTGAAAACATTGGGAAAAACAGTTGGACCAGTATCTGCTTTAGGAGTGGTTTCCTCAATGGACTCTCAGAATGCTATCGCCGTCGCTTCTGGCTTCTATCTTAGCGGAATAAAAGCATGCAAAATGCATTTTCATGGTATCTAGTAGGACTACTCTGCGGGAACATTGAAAAGTACTTACACACACCGTCGTATGAAAAATTTTGGAATCTATTATATTTTGACGCATGATTATTAAGCGTATTTTATTATTTTGTACATAGTATCTTTTAGAGGAGCTCTGTAAAGTGTTTGGCAGCTGATCCAGCGAAGCGGCTTAGTATGAATAGTGCAACATACTTCAAAGACCCACAAAGTTATGCTTGCATTGAGGTTGGAACTCATTGCTAAGCGCGGGATGCTATGTAGTGTTAACGTTGAAAGAAACCACGGTATAGAGGTACACACTTCAACTGTACATCTATTCACACGAATTCGTGTGTAGTTGCGTGATTAAAACCATCGCTGCGTGTGTGTACAGAGCAAACATAGCTACAAGCTCGGGTTTTTCTAGCTTCGGACAAGAATTTATATCATTAAACTCAAGCTAAATAATAGAACCATGCATTCCCCCGAAAGACTGGGCTCAAGAGAGTATTTTAATATATTTCTCCAACAATGTTCCTAACATTATATGTAACGAGCACAAAAATCTAAGCATTTACATCGTTCTGCGACATTGGTGCCGAATATGTTGGCCCCAAGCTTAGGCAGAACGAAATCAATCAGCAATCATTCTCCGTTTCATCAGCAAAAAAGTGCGAGCAGTAATTTTAAGAGTTATAAAATTTCTTTGACATTGATTGGTTACTATAAAATATACTACAGAAAATACACAAAATTAAATTTAAATACAATAATACCCAAAATTCACACTAATAAACTAGCTAGCCTACTAGCTAGACATGTGTTTGTAAATCAAACAATTTCCCTCGCAGTGAAAAAACAAAAAGGTTCTTTTTTAAATTGATACTTAATACCCATTATCTAACACACCAAATGTAAGCTTACATCATATTAAAATTCATCGCAGAAATCTGAAGGCACAATATTTTTTTACAGACATTACTTATCCTGTCTCATGTCATTACAGTACGTGTCATCAGATAAGGGCAAAGTTTTCCTCATTCAACTGTCGCCTTTGAATTGAGAGCTGAATAAAAAAACAACGTTGCTACAAGACAGCTAAGGACATACTCCGTAGAAGTCCACGCGCGCTTAGAAGCTTCCTTTTTCTAGGGAGTGCTTATTAGAGTCGAGTATAGCTACTTGCTATGGTAATTTGGCCTGACAAAAACTATAAGGTGTGGTAACTTGATGGCTTTTCGTAGTATCTTTTTTTGCAGAGTAAACAAGTTTAGTTCGATGAAAGTAAATTGCAAATAAAAAAAACAATTTCAATATTTTTGTGGTCTTGGCGCATTCATCTTCGTCAAAATATCGAGAGGCAATTAATAAAAATAAGTGATTGTAAATATCTCGTTATATTTCTGTTACCATCATTTTTGACGTAAGTTCTTTTCGAGTCACAAATGTCGAGAATACGTCGGTGGGAAAATGAATAAGGAACGCGTATCTCAGATATAATCGTACTTCTCCTGATTGTTCAACTTTCCACACCTTGTATATTACCAAAGAGTATGAATAAGACCCGGGCAATTTCGTTCTTATTCGAATAGCAATAAGATATCCTGGACAATTTATTGTGGCGTCTATATTCTGCGTGCGAACAGTGCATATCATTATATCGTTACTTTTGAATTCAAACATTGTATTGTACTTCTAGAAAAATTGTTCCACAAATCGATGGACCTTCTTGCCACCTTGGTCCGCTTCGTGAAACAGCTGTGCACGTAATGGAATTTTAATGAGTGGTCATTTGGAAAGTTGCAGCTAGAAATATGGTTTTGTTCGTATTGTGATAATTTATTGTGGAGTACTTCGAGCACTATTATTTAATTTGAGTTTTTAAGGGATATTGTGAGGGCTTGTGTTATGAAAATGTGCGCGAATTTGGCACGCGCGTAACTTGACCAACATTGTTGATGAATTTTCGATATTTTAGATCAAGTTTATAAAAGCCCTGATTATAATAAAAAAAACTATGAACTATCTACACATAATTCTGTCATCAAGCATTCAGTGCAAGGCTCGGTGTTCTAAGTTGAAACGTTTGCATGATATTTTTATTATTCCACTTGAGCTCCAAGCAAACTTAGATTGGTGCTCTAAGTATAATAAATATACACAGTAACGCGAATGCATTACTGCTTGGCGGTAGAAATGGGCATGGTGGCAGTATAGTACTAAGCAGTATTTTCTTTGTTATGGGCAGAGGAGTTTAAAATTATGCACTTAGCAGGCCATTTTCTCATTAAATCAAGAACATGATATTGTCATAATCTAAGAATAAGACCAAATATACATAGGTAAAAGAAGGAATGGCTTTAGGCCTTAATTACTAAAGATAATATATAAAAAAACTTATAAGAACAAAATCTGAGTATGGCTGTGTTCAAAATAGATAGTAAATCCGACGGATAAATAAATATCCTGCACAGTTTGTGTTGTCTACTCCAATCCTATTATACCAGCGTTAGAAAAATACTTAGATAATTATATAATATTCAACAATACCCGACACCCTATACGTTTAAAAAAGTTTACTTTGGTAAAAGGCAAAGTGCAGAAATCCTATTTAAAAAAAAAAACATTTAAACTACGCCTTCTAGTCGTGAAATCACTAAAACGTTTCAGAAGAAACCGTGTTTGAATAAGGAAACGCTAATTGAAAGCTTTATATCGCCTTGACCCCATTACCTAGTCCATTGCTACCCAAACACGATGGCTTCTTTTTCAAGGACGTTTTGATGTGAATTCGTTGTACGTTTTTGAATTTTATCCGGCAGCCTGTAAGGGAAAATTTCGTCACGAAAAACATCTTTCGTCGGCGGCGCACAACCAAAATATAACAGTTAAAACAATAAAAAACACTCATACTGCCGAAGAGATTCATCTAACGGCTACCCAGAAATATATGTTTTACCTTTACGAAATTTATTTAATGATATCAAAGATACCCAGGAAAAAGAGGCCAGAACCATGTTTTCCAACGCTGAGCACTTCAACGTTTTCAACTTCAGAACCCTCTACGTTGACTGAACCGGTTAAAATCGATTTGTATTTGGTCCCTATGGACGTGGACAATCCAGGGGAAATCGAAAAGGTATTTTTTCAATTGACAAATGTTAACATCGTCTGGGAGGGCAATATGACTTCCATGTCAAGGATCCCGCGACGATTCGGCTCATGGATAAAGTTTTTTAGATTTGTTGGCTTTTGATAGTTTAATTTCCATTAGTATTTTATCCCTGAGCAAAAATAAAAATAATTTAATTTGTGCTTGTTGCGGCAGTAAATGTCTGCCTTTAAATGATGCCCTGACGTAAAGTCGAGATGCATGGCAAAGATGAGGTCTAATTGACTTTAATTGAAATTAGTTTTGCAGGCTACTTAGCTAGTAGCATGCAAAACCAGGGGGCCCGTTTCAATTCCTGGCCGAGGCAAACCTTGCCCACATGCTTTGCAGGGTTACAATTGACTTAGCAAAAGTTACTCCATTCCACAGTCTTATAATTTGGTCAATTAAACCTCATCTTTGCCTTAGCCACGAAGTCGAACTGAAATGTTTGTGTGAATATCGACCAGATACCCTCCCACAACATATTGAAATCGTTCCCTTTACCATCATTATTATAAGAAAAAATCTGACTGCATGGTATAGTTGCCAATACGAATTAGTAAATGCTCGATACATTTTGTACCTTATTAAGTTACAAGATCATAAAATTACAAGCATCATAATTTGTGAATGACATTAAATTCCGCCCTTATAGACGAGGAAAGTTCCACCGAAACATGCTCATTAGGGCACATGCGTGTAGCAGCGATTGGGAACCGTCATTTCATAAATATGGAAATAATTCGCCCATCAATTGTGTTTCCACAGAGTAAGTTACTCGCAGAAGCGACACTTGTTAGAGACTGAAAAATTAAAATGCTAAACTATCAAACAACTTTCCAGTAGCCAAGCTAAGTTAAGCTAAGTTTCTATCAATAGTGGTAAGTTATGATGTCGGCGAATTCTAATGTTGCTGTTGAGTTAATGACTATTGAGACTTAGTAGTCTACCAATACTATATACTATATAATATATATAATACTATAGCTTTACGAATAACAAAAAGTGTTTAGTTTGCATGAGATCAGAACGATCAGACAAGCCACGAGTAAAATGATAACAAAACCATCTGGTGAGCTAAAAATTTTAATGAAATACACTACTAATATTTGGAAAATGGCTAAAACCACATTCACCTGAAACGGCCAAATGGTTAACTGACTTTACATGATGAGAGTTAGGACGAGAGTAGCTCACTGGAACAGTAGCTTTATAGCACCGACAAGGTTAACCGAGAACAATTTAATATTTACATATCGATCTGGCAGGTTGCATGTGCTGTAGTGCTTTTTCATTATTAACTGGCCTCATAGCTTAGTTGGTAGTAACCCTGCCTTCTGCGCTGTATGTCGTGGGTTCGATTCCCACCCAGGACAAACATTTATGTGACATTTGTAACATTGATGTTTATTCTGTGTCCGGGTGTTAAATATGTACGTATTTACTAAAAAAAGTATATATAATTATGTATTGTATATCAGTTGTCTGGTTCCCATGATACAAACTATGCTTAGCTTACTTTGAGGCTAGATGGCGCTGTGTGAAATGTCCACCAATATTTATTTTAATTATTAAATAAATGAAGTTTGTGTAACGTACGAGGTAAAAAAAGGCTCATTGAGGCTTCAGCTAATCCTTCACGAAAAAAGCCATTTCTATTAATGCTTCAGTCTACGCATGAGTGTACCCGTAATGTTGATAAATAATAAAATAATGACTTGAGTTTAACAGCAATCTCATTCGAGGTCTAAGGTGTAAAACGATTGTATTGAAGTAACTCCTACGTGAGCTATTGAGAGGATAGTGGAGGCAAGTGACTAAATCAAAGTCAAAGTCAAAGTCAAAACTTTTATTTCCATAGAATTCATAAAGAAATGGCTTGGAAACATCAATATTATTCAAAACATAAGGTCACGCGTACTTATTGATAAGTTTAATGCCTGTTCAAACCCTATCCGACCCTCCATGGGGAAGAACAGACAAAAATAAAATATTGATTTGGTGACTTGCTCGACTCAGACAAGTGGAGTGAAGTTGAACTTACGCACAGGCTGGCGCAGTGTAAAGCTGGCTGCCCGGGCGACAGAGCTTTCTTGACGACACCCGGGGTGCTAAAGTTAATCAAAGATTACGGGTCAGCAGCCGGGTTAAAATTGAGGCCATTGAATATAAGATGGCAATTATACGGGTTTCAGTGCTCAATGAGCGGAAAGTGTTAGCCATGCGTGCAAATTAATGTATTTAGTATAAAATTATGTTGGGTTATACTAGGAAAATTTGATAACGTCTCACCCTCGGGATATAAACATAACTTGGTTGTAATGAAATGTAACTTTATTGTAAAAACATTGTGAATTTTTCTTAGCTACTGGAAGGTACTGAAATCATGTTTTGGTTAGGTCCAAATCTTAATATATGCACGTCCTCATACTAATAAATTTCTGAGTAAAGCATGCTGTGAATGTTGAGTGAGTATTCAAGTCCTTTACACCAAAATTTTGTTTTCATCAGAAGCTATTTCTTGTCTGATTATACATTACGCATATTCTGTGAAACTATTAATTTCAAAAGATACAGCCCTTCAAATTCAGCACAGACAGACATACCGACTTAAACAAAAATAATGTCTTGCTCATGCAGTTTTGTAGAGCAACATGGCTTCAATCTGGAACGACAAAATACATCTTGAAAACACGCGCACTCCCTGAATACTTAATGTAAATACTGTTTAATGAAGCCAGTAACAGCAGGTGCCCGATGTTACGGGCTCATATAATTTGAGCTCAAGAGAAAACTTCGCGAAGTACAAGGTAAACATTTCGGTATTTTATGTTACACGGCCAATTTCGATAGCAATTAATTGTTTGGCAACAAGTAATTTAAACAAGTAACCAAAACAATACACAAGAGACGTCAGATTGGTTGTTGTATCCAATAGTTACGTTTTGTATGCTAACATTTAAAAGTTGGCATTAATATTTTAAGGAATACGCTGTTAGGCAACAGGTTATCAGAGATATTTTAGTAAATGTATATTAAAATGTATGTATGTTATATGTATATTTAGTTTTATTTCATTTTCTGTCTTATAAAATATATCTTTAGTTCTAAAGTATAGTATGTTTATGGACTGTTCCGTCACCTCACATCTGGGCTTTGCCTGAAAAACCAGCGCTGCACTCTTTTCCAATATGTGCAGCATTACGCTGAAACAAGGACCCTTTTTGCGCACTCAGGACATTTGCTTTTGTGTAAGCATCTCCTACAGCTACTTCTATGTATAGGTGTGTATTCTGTGTATTTATGTTGTTTGTGACGATTGAGTGAAATAAATACTCGTTCTGTCTTTCTTTTTTATATCGCTCACAAATTGTCTAATTTAAAGCCACTGAATATTAAAAACAGAATGTGGCTGAGCTATATATTTTCCTAAGTATTCCTTTAACACTCATGTTTTCATCTTACAGAATTCGATTTTAGAAAATTGACATCCCAGATACCCTCCTTTTTCAATTCGCTATGATCAAGTGCTTCAGACGGTTTTGTATATGTCAATGATTCAATCGGTACTTAGATTCCTATAACATATACGAGAAGATGAAGATTGATGCGAAGTAAAGTGGTTGTAAAATAACATGAAGGTAATATAAGTATAAAAGTACTAAAGGTAAAATCAATATTTCTAATCCATTCGCCTACCCATTAAGTCTCATAAACTTCCAAAGATAACTTTGTACTAAGCTATAATTTTAATATCGTATTTACTTATATGAGAGTACTGCCAAAAAGTTTATTTTTATTCGAATATTTTACGAGTCGTTCGGCTAAGTTCCACTTCCACATTTAGAAGGGATGTGGTATTATATACTGGATTTGCTACTTTAACATAAAAGTCACGAATCTTGTTTCGATAATGTAACAATTTCCTTTTGACTGTGCTTTATTGTGTCGAATTATCTATTGTTGGTTCGTAGTTCCCGTACGATCTAACTTTTGTGATGAATAACAATTCAGTTCATGTTTGTCGACTGAAATTTTCATATTTTGGTATAGTCCAGCTTTTGATTGCGCGTCGTTCGACATACGTAAGTTGGGGGCTGGAGTTTGTGTATAACATAGATGTTATTTCTATGTGGGAAACGTAGAAAGAGAGGACATTTTGCAGTTAGCTTCAAAGCTTTTGCATTGCACTAGCTATGCGTATCTTATTTTCAGCAACATATTACATGAATGGCTTGCCACTATAAAAGATAGACATAAGGAAAACTCACAGGAATGTCTTATATACAGGTTGCTTACCTACTGTTTATTTATTTTTAATTAATTAATATGTTATAGACCGCGTTGCCATGTCAGCCTGCACAAGCTTGCAATTTCTATTATGGCTAGATGCATAAACAGGCAAATGGTTCATGACAACCGCTTAGTAGTCGATATATTACCACAGTTAGTACGGCACGCGAGTTACTCCGGTCAATTTATCATTATTTTATTAAACAACCTTATCCACAGGTATTATAACTGAGACAAATTATACCTTTTTGTTTGTTTCAGATTTTTTGAAACATCAATCAACTTTATTACTTACTTAACATCAGGTGGGCCGTCAGCTCGTTCTATCACCTAAATGTCATAAAAAAACTAAGGGCTCTTACGTATACTGTGCTACTAGGTACTGTAAATAGATAGAGGTGGGTGGACGCGTGGTAAGGACCCCGAACTTCCATCCAAAGGCCGCTGCTTAAATGTCAGACGAGCACCAATTTGAAAAATTGTTGTGCTCCATACCAAGTATTCAAATTGCTCAAGAAAAAATCTAAAGGTAACTAGCGTGCCTTAGTTGCAAAATTTCAATAACATGTGATATCTACTTCTTCGGATTGTACAGCCGTGGAAGTTTAAAACTCCAATTCACTTGTTGAGAGTAAAATTAGCCCATCCACGAATTGGGTGTTTTTTATGCACAGAGGTTACATCACGTAACTCACTCTACATGAGCTGAGGCAATCTCTCCGTAGCGTAACTTATTCACATAAAAAAGGCAGGTACGTAAATAGAGAAATGTTCGGGAATTATCGCTTCGCATCGAAAAGGCAAAACAGATATATTTTTGTAGCGAATAACATACTCGCACTTACCACGTAGCAAGTAGCGAATAAAACTTTCACATTCCTTTAATATTGCTGATATAACGTTAGTTGACAGATCCTATTTTACTCACCAACGTCATACTACGCGGATTCCAGCGTTATAAATGTGGAGATTTGTTACTCTACTCGTCCCATTACTTCCGCGGAACTCAAGAAAATCTAAAAAATGAAATGGCTCAACTTTCCGGATTTTATTTACGAAGACCCTTTGTACTGGGTTGTTGGAAATAATTGTAAGTATATTAGGCTTTTTGATATTTCGTTCAATTGGTCGCGTGTACGCCAGCGTTTTGCAAATTGCCCGACTATGTTAACTGCGTTCAAAACGGTCAATACAATAGTTATAATTTCGCGCAGTCACGTCGTTAGCTCAATAATGAGATCATGTATAAAAGTATTCAGTAGGCAGAAGCGAAGCGCTGACGTATTCGATCTAAACAAATAAGTAAGTAGCAGTAGAACTTATAAAGTTCGCCCGTAGAAGCACTGCCACCACACCTGGGAATCTGCCGCCAAGCAGTGATGTACTGGTATTGCTGTGTTCCGGTGGAACGGAGTGGGTGCCGGTGAAATTACAGGCGCATGAGACGTAACGTGCAATATCCTGGTCGTGTACGAAACTCGAGCCTCAGATGTTCTATTTAAAATAGTAAAGTTTTATTTTGATAAAAACACACATTGAATTACTCCAGAAGTACAAAACAGTTTACTGAAGAAGAAAAAAAGCAAATAGAACAGCTGAAAAACACTTGGGTTAATATATTTTGACGAAGTTTACCAGGATTGTTACATTCGTGGAAAATACTTTTACTTCAGTAGGCAGAAGGAAGTCAAACAACAACGCACCGAGACGTATCGTGGAGTCGTAAAGAATATATGTTATCTCGCTGCTCACAGACAAAATAAACATGGTCGCACATTATGGGAGGCTTACATAACTCATATATTTTTGTGTAGCAATAAAACGAAGGTATATTATATACAGGTTAGTTCATAACTTTTTATTTGGGTTAACACACACAACGCCTTATTGAAACAGAGTGAATACTTTACTAATTTCACAGCAAGACCGCACCTTCAATCCAAATCGAGTGAAATTGCGTTCAGTTGGAAGCACACATATTGATTACCAGTAATGTTTTAAAAACTACGTAATCAGTTGTAGCTAATAGTAACTTATTCATATTCTAATGATGCTTCAAGTTCGCACTTTTATCGTGGATTAGCGCCGAATCTTCCATTTCAGACAATGTCAGGATCACCCTGACAGGACCCTATTCGAGTCACTGGTTCTCGCGAACCAGTGTGGTGAAAGGATTTTAAGTGCGCCTCAAAGAGGCTCCTTTCGTGCACTTGACACATGTCTTTTTAATTCTCGGACATGTCGGTTTCCTCACGATTTTTTCCTTCACCGTTTTGAGAGAACGTGGTATTGCGCACATAAATCTTTCAATCGAAAAACTCATAGGTGTACGTCGGGATTTGAACCAGCGACCTCCGGATTGAAACTCGGGGTCAGTGCCACTAGACCACCACGCTCTCTATCTCCCTGATTAAATTAGCTAAAAGTATGACGTCATCTCACCTAATTGTGTGACCCTGTGTAAACTGGAACGCCACCTATGCATAGCCGCAAACCCGCAATCCCAAAAGGGAATACCTTCTCTAGCTCTGGAATGCCGTCGTTGACACTACAGTCGGCACTAAAGACTAAGCCTCGGCTCAGACCTACGTGTCCGGACTCTCAACAGCACTGAAACTGATTCAGAAATTCAGAAAAGTCATACAATATACACTATCCATCACACACCAAATAACCCACACAGCAAGAAAACGCATTCAGAATAATAGGCATCTTTCAGTGTCAGACAATCAGTATAGAAGCGCTACCATCTAATCTTAGATAAAGATAAAGATATTTATTTGCATAAACATGTGAAGGTATCTTATAGGTAAAAATCAATGTTTGTTCGTTTGTTCGTATTTTATGCGTTGCCATACCGTTCATTCGATTGCAATAAAATGTTGACAACTTAATGCTTGCACTTGAACTAAAGTTATAATTCAATTAACTTATAGTAGGTGGCGTACCAGCAAGTATAAGATAAAAGATTATTCGCGACGAAGAACGAGTTAATTTAGATAACGAATGGATTTAGTGGATGGCTCTTAGTGCTACCGTAAAGCTATGGTATGTATGACAAGATGCCAAATGGATCGCGAATATGCGACTCCGGTAATTCTGTGGTGAATTATTTACCCGGCTTAATTGCCCGGACCGGACCGGAAAATGAATCAGGTGTGGGCTAAGATTTAAACTCAAAATTTAACATGAAATTTTTCCTGAAAAAGTAAGGACATCTCTCGGCCAGCCATTGTTCCGTCCGTAACAGAAACTCGTTTTAATTAACAAAGTTTTTACTAAAAATGTTATGGGCGACAACAAAACATTCTGTGGTGTCAACCACGCCAACGCGTAGTGTTTTGGGTAAACTTTTTCAGATTTGAATTTGTTTGAACTTTTTTTTAGACAGATATATACGTAGGCATTTGTTAATTTGCAACCAAAATAACAAAATGTTCTAGTTGTATTCAGCAGCTAACCTCAAACTTACCCCTCAGCAGTGTGATGAATACATGCAGGAATACTATTTTTTTGCCTGGGATTAGCTCCATGCTGAGACAGAGTCCTTTTTTACCACACAGTGTAACAAAGAGGGCAATTTAAGGCATATCATCTTTCCATCATTTTTGTGTTATTGTCATTTTATATACTTGTCTTTTTATTTTAGTTGTGTATGTAATGTGTGAGTGTGCGTGTGTGTCAAATAAAATATATTCTATGTAGATACTATTAGACTACTACTAATGTGTTGTAAGCTTAGGTATATTAATAACTAGAATTAAAGGTTTTCATTTTCGCATTGGTATATAGTACTGTAAGGACAATGTAGAAATATAATTTAAAAAAAAAACCCCCCGTTACAATATTAGCCCTATGAAACAACTTTTTAGTTATGTTAATCATATTCTGCGCCTATTCCTGCCTATTTATTTTACGCTCTTTACGTATTGCAAGACCAAAAAAAATAATGATTTCTGTAAAGCTTGCCCCAGTTAAAAGTATAATGGTGGCTATTTGTATTGCCAATTAACCGATTATCAACCAGGGTTCATCAAATATCTGGTGTAATTAATTCACGGTAAAGTAGCTGCCGCAAACGAGATCAAAACAACGATGACCGCCTTCCTCGCCATAAAATGCCCGCGGTTCTGGAAGAGAGGATTCCACGCGATGGAACAAGGGTAGTAAACATGATAATTGTAATTTAGCGCACCCCGCCCGACCCCGCAGACCCCTGTTTTCAGACCCCGTCAACCGTGAACCAGTCAGAAGCCAAACGACCCTTTGAAATTCCCAAAATTTTAATTAAAATGTTATAAAGTTGCTGGTTATGACCACCTACGCGACAAATAGCGATGTTTCAAGTTTAAATGGGTGTGATGGAAGACGAGCTTCAACTGTTGTTAGGATAATTTAATACTCATTTTTGGTACGTGATTGTAACTTTGTATATAAATTTTGATGTAAATTACAAGAAAATCATGCTAGGTTATGTCAGGTTATTATGATTTTATTTGATAATAGTTTTGATAAGTATGTAACATTGAATTAGATTCGGATTGTATTTTAGTGTATGTGTTGTGCCATTTTTTTATATATTTAATTTGATTCTAATTTAATTTACTGCTAATCCTGTGTCGATTTTATGAATAAATAATTTATTATTATTATGTCTTGTTTAAGGTAGTTCAAGACGTGATGAGAGCTGAATTTGTAACACAGATTTAGGCGAAGTATCATTATTTATTATTCTACACTGATCACTAGCAATCCATCAAATCTTGTGACCTCATTCACGGTTGTAACAAATTCCTACAAATATTATTACTAGTTATAGTGTGAAATTTGGTGTATAGTCTCCATCCCATAGAGCAGGTGTATCTCAACTTCATCTAATAACGGAGGTGAAATATGACTTCTCACATGTACCTACATTTACTTTCACCACATGTTTTGCGATATTCCATTGTTTAATGTATGTATAAAATTATTTTAGTAAAAAATATATTTTTTCTATTAATTATGGCTACGTTTTTTAGTAGACAATGACTTTGCGGGGAACACTTTTTAAATTGAATGATTAATTGCTGTGCTCTAATTTCATATATATTGACAGGCTTGCTGAATATATTTGTCAAAATAAATAAAACCAGTACTGAAATAAATTAAAACGCTGGTGACTAAACGTTGATGCTTTCAGACCACCGTTTTAACAGGTTACAGATTACAGTTTCCGATATCGTGTATCCTGCTGTAGCTGAATTCAATCAACCTCACACACAAATTACCCAGTTAAAAGGTACACTCGATTATTCCATAATAACTTGCCAGTCTTATAATTTTTACCGCCGTAGTAAGTAGATCTTCCCTGGACAAGCAAATTATATCAAACTAATTTTGTAAAAATAGCCAAAACTATTGTGACGCAAATTATATATTTTGAAATGAAATATTCGATTTATTCTGCCATTCCTGGTCGAGATTTCGTTGTCCTTACTTTTTTATGTTAGTAAGTGACAAAAACGAGCTGATGTTCCACCTGATATCCTGTACCATCGAAACAGCGATACAACTTGTGTGTCCGCCCTACGGAAATATTAGTAGAGTCCTATTTATCGTACTGGTAACTCAGAGGCTGAAAATGTATGATAAATTCATGATTCCAGTCTATTACTTCGTCTGTGTCACAATCTTAACTCCTTGTAACGTGCCCTGCTTGTTTACGTGTTTCACTGGACTACGTTACAAGTTCGTCTGGCGCGGCGTGTGCAAACTTCGACAGTTTCGTACAAACTAACAAGTTACGTTTCTCCTCGATCCTGAATTCTAAACTCGGAAATGGCAGTTGACTATATAAGTCTGGGGTCAAATGTTTGCGCTACCACCCGCTACTTGCATATAGATTCAAAATTAAATAAAAGTGTTTACTTGACCCGTTTTAGTGGCATATGTACAAACTGCATGTAACGCAACACTGCGCTATATGGGCGCCATCGCTCGGCCGTCTTATGAATGCTGCGCTAGGAAGACATTGCTCTTACCGCTGTGAACTCAGGATAATCCGTGCTATAAATTGTAGGTATATGTGACATGAGTTAATGTAGTTGTATTATTTCTATCCTGGTGTATCACTTTTCCAATTATTCATTATAATGTACTAGTTTTTATTTTGCTTTGTTGAATTTTCGAGGAGATTTTTTACTGGAAAAGATTATTAATATTTTCATTTTACTCTATCTCTAAGTTTCACACATTTTCAGTATTTTTTATTTTTTATTTTTACATTTTTCGTAGAAAATCCGCCATAATAATGCATTTCGGGGAAGACTTCAACCGGATAGTTTGGAGAGATATGACTACAGCCATTTAATGAAGGGCACATAGATAGACAAACGGATTGTATTGGCTTATCAATAGGATCTTGACCTTGAGTTATGGAACCTTTTAAACTCTGCTTTGTTCTTTCCATTTCTAAACTGTTTTGGCTTTCGTGTTTCGTAAACTTTTCAGCACCGTCCTACATGTCCATCCTTAAACATTATAATATGTCCGTGTCAAAATAAATTGTTTCTTTCCTTGTGCTTTGATATTGTTTAGCAATTGTCTCATCTATTACCGTGCAAGGCCCAGTCTACTCTTCGGTAGCAAAGATGCAGGATGTGTTTTTTTCTACGTTGCAAAAAACAACTGAAGCGAAGGCAACGCCTAGTAATATACCTTTCTCGTTACCTTATACCTTATTGATTCGTATCCTGGTTTCACGAATAAAATCAAAGTTCGAACGCCCCGTGACATTTCAATTAAGCAATGGACTTCGTTAATGAACCGCCCGCGCTTACCTGCGGAACTTTTAAAACTTCACAACTTCGATTGATTGGGGTCTGTTGCTTTAGAGTAGAGCTCTGAGTAATTCCACCAATACTGGGCCAACGAGGAAATATACATACACATGTCACAATGTATTAGAGCTTGGTAGCTGAGTGGTACGGACCCCGATTTCAATCCAAACATGGCTGGTTCAAATCCACCAATGATTTTTCGTAAATACTGAAGTGCGTAATACCACGTTCTCAGAACATCTATGTCTAGGTGTTCAAGTGTATGTATTTACAAAAAATATATACCTATAGATATTCTATCAGTTGTCCCGTAGTACAAGCTATGCTTAGTTTGAGGCTAGATGACGCTGTGTGAATTGTCCACCATGATTATTACTGTTACTATTATTATTTCTATCTTACTGCGGACCACATCCTAAAATATCAAAACACAGGATGACGAAAGATCTCCCGCTATCTGCTAACAAACATTGATAATGCACCACACAATTTAATAGAAGTGGTAGAAACAGGTATTTGCGCTGAAAGGTAAAGTTTTTCTGTTCATAGAAGATCAATATCTGAAGGCTTAATACGAAACTTACAAAGTTATCGAACAACATCGGCGAGAGCAGATTAATAAATTAGTAAAGTTTCAGCAAAAATGCTGGATAATCTTCCTCATTTGATCATGAATATTTATTAAGAGATACGCTTAATAAATTAGATGAAGTTTTTATATTGCTACAGGCAAGTCAATAGAACGTTATGAGTTTATCGATCTTCGTATGTATGTGATAGTTTCAGATATGTTCATAATACGCTAGATTCATAAAACCGTTGAATCGTATCTTGATATTGACAACATGCCGCAAGCTATTTAACGCACCCACACTTTGATTTGATCAAACAATAGGCGTGTGTTTTCAACGAAACAGCTACGGGAGCTGCCCTAAAATCTAGGACAGCGGCCAGAACAGATAATATTCATAAGTTGGTCCCAAAGTGCCGCCGTCGACTCACATAGGTACGCACAATTTCCGCATGTAAAACGTTAGCAAAAACTTTAAATTTTAGTGAAATTTGCATTAAACACATACCGCTTGTGGATTTAAACCCAACAATGCTGCCTGGCCTGGCGTGCAGATATAATACCAGTGGATCCACCCGTGACTTTGTCCGCGTAAACTTAATTAAAGCTGGAATTTCCAAAATCCTTTCTTAGCGAGCATGTTATATGCAGTCATGAAACAAATTTCAGATTGTTAGCTAGCAGCTTAAGAGATTCTATGATTAGTCAGTGAGTGAGTCAGTTCCCATGTAGTATTCTGAAGTATCCACGTAGACTCACGAGGGCGCTGTATAATTTCATATAATTAAGTGGTTACAAATAGAAAAGCCAAATCGAACAACGCTTGAATTAAACAGTTTCTTTGGAAGTGAGGGTGGAATCGATTTAACTAATTTTAAATGCTAGGAATACATTTTAATAGAATCCAATGTTGCCAGCTCTGTAATTTATTATTCCCTCACTATCGCTACGTCTACTTTACATGACTTGATATATTTAACGATTCGATATTGCAGGAAGCACATTATGAAAATAAGAAATTTACCCGCGGATATCCGAAACGAATGGAATCAGAATGTATCAATCAATAATACTCAATACAGTAATAATATAAATTAATAAGGCTACGCTAAAAAAACTTTAATATCATTTCATAAAATATTCCCGTGTCTCAGGTGGAATGTCAAACACATATACACAAAACACGAATATTCGATAGTAAGGTTAATGCTCACCCACTGTGCCCCAGTCGAGATTGAACCCAGTACTTCTGGCTTGGTGTACAGGGCTACTACTGAGCTAACTACGGGGCCATCGTTTAATGGTCAAAACTAGGGTCACCTCGAGTAAATATAAAAACGATTACGCACTCTCACCCCTATTATTTATGTGACCCGTCGCTTCGTATGCAGAATTAATGCTTTCTTTCTTCTCTCTTTCTGACGAAGACAGGACCCGTATATTTTTTCATTTAAATTCTAGGATCTTCCATAAGGCATCTTTGACAGACTGTTTCAAATCGATTCAAAAAGCCTATTTAAAACTAAGGACTGTGTAGTTATGGCCTTACTACGTTCGAAGTAAATGAAACGACGCAGAATTCTCTCGAAAACCGCCAGACGCCGTTCACGCGCATGCGGTCTTCCTATCTTCACTTTTTATGAATTTCATATAATAATTACCAAAAACGTAAAACGTAACGTGAGTAAAGATACTAAATATATACTACCAAACCAAATAACAAGTAAGAAGGCTCGTAAGAATCACCATACCATCATACCAACTTTTACCCTTCTAACTGTATATTCAAATTCGTAAGATTTTGAAACCTCTCTATAATTAAGCGTAACGACACAAAGTTATTAAAAAATGTGCGTATCAATTTCGACGCGCGTTTGGAGTTTACACTTTAATTGCGATGAGATTTGTTACATAACGCCTTTTGTTAACGGTTGATTTTACTACCCATCAAATTTTCGTACCGGGGGCTTTAAATGAAATCGATTTTATGGATACTTAATAATAATAATAATCATCATCATCATCTTTATTGTTTTTACCATCAATGTACCATCAATTATTTTGAAGCCTTTGGCTCCCGAACTAGTTAAAAACTGTATTTCGGAAGCCATCGTCTGCACCCAAAAGTTAGTATCATAATAATAATAAACTCCAAAAAACTGTCCCAGTTTTGTGGAAACACAGGTACATTTTGGAATATAGTCACGGTGGCGTACTAAAATCTGGCACAGCGTCTGGCAACGCAGATAATATTCATAAGTTTTGCTGAAGTGTCCGCCCGACAGTAGGCGCACATAATACCGCGTTATTGGGTTTACAGTAAGACGTGTTATCCCAACGGGTATGAATACTTAGATGCTGTAGCAATGAAACTAAATTGTTAAATTCTTATTTGTTATTTCTTATTATAAAAAAAAAGAAAATGAAATAACTTCATTTTAAATACCTCTTCTTTTTAAGTTAGAAAAACCTATGTTCATAACCTAACAGTCCAGTTAAACCACTGATAAAACCCCGTGGTTTCCCAAACTATTATAATAACAATTCTTACGTAGGTAAATCCAAACTTAAGCGCTTTAATGGATACATAGATGAGTTACTTAAGGTAAGGTGGGGTACTTAACTGATTTCATTAATATCGCCGCTTATTACTGTACTGTAGTTTGCAACACCGCTAAACACAATTTACAGATCTTTCATGCCAACTGTTGGTTGAATTCAAAGTCAAAGTTAAAGTGAAAATCTTTATTTCCATAGAATTCATAAAGAAATGGCTTGGCAACGTCAATATTCAAAACATAAGGTCACGCGTACTTATCGATAAGTTTGACGCCTGTTCAAACCCTATCCGACCATCCATGGGAGAACAGACAAGAAACCCCTAATGTAAATAACTTTTTTTTCACAGTTGTAATGAACAAAGGTATTAGCCTGTTAAATGTATCGAGCTAGGCTTCTGTATGTCACAAATTGTAATTATAACTATGTAAAACATTTTAAAGTCAATTTTGTAACTTGCTACGAGAGACTACGCTACGCCGTAGACCTTAATACCATTACAATTATGTAACGAGATAAACCGCATAGATTGTATTACATATTACAGCGTCTACTATAAATTTTCATGTTGCGGTAAACAGCTTCGGCTTCCCACATTTCTATTCTAAGAAAAACATCTCATTTGATTGATATAGGAGGTATCAAGTGGAAAACAATTTGTTTGCGTGGGCACTGACTGGAATGGATGGTTCTATGCTCTCTGCATGACAACGAATATGTTTGAAAATTGTTATCTGGATAACGTATAGTGGTTTCCCAATGGAAACATGCTGCAGTATTTCACAGGATAACACTGGCATGTAGTCATGATTTATTTCACTATTTCCTGTCACGTAGTGTATCGCAAAAATAAAAAAAACTCGCTAAGGTCTTTTTCATTGCATAGGAAATGAAAAGTCAGAAAAATTACATGACGCTGCTTCGGTAGCTGCTCGTCTCATATAATTACTGAATAAAAACGGTAAACCGGGTTAAAAATATAATTCTTTTATCCACTACTTGGTTTTTAATATGAAAAAGACTTTTTGGATGTCAATATCAAATTATGATAAATCTCTGAATTTAAATAAATACTATTGTATGTATTATTTCAAATGAAATTTATGGACCTAATAAGTATGCATAAACATATATTAGCTGTAGATAGCTAATTTGTGTTCTGATTTTCATTGATACTTTAGATTTCAATTCGGCCGAAAAATATAGAACACGAATTATTTTATCTATGTATAATAAACGTTTATAAATAAGGTAGATTATTAACAGTACCTGTACAATTCATTCCGTCAGTCATTCACTCGTAGATTAATCTAAGCTGAAAAGTGAAGTACTATTATTATTATTATTATTATTAATGTTACTATGTATTTAGCTTGTTAGCGAACAACACAGATAAACAAATACGCCTACTCATTGAGAGAATTTTAATTTATTTTGTTGCTGTTATTACCGCCTCTACACAAGCTCGTTCTAGGCCTGAAGCCGTAACAATTGTTTGTTACAAAATTACCTTTATCTGTGTTAACAATAAGATGAAATATTACATGGCTCTGATCTCTCACTGTTTGTTTATTTCGGGGTTGTCTTAAAATAAATTATTTTTACTTTGTAATCGGATGCTTTCATGTTTTACCGAAATACTGTAATATTGCGATTTAGTTAAATGTGTTCTCTTCACATATTTACACAGTGAATTTGGGTTTATTTCGCAGCATTCTTCGCATAAGAAACATTTTTTAAATTGTAATTGTCTAAATATAATGAACATTTTTGTCTTTAAAAGCTCATGAATAGAATTAAATACTGGTACGTATATGCACACTAAGATGACGGGAGCTGGACATATAACTATTGTTATATCGCGGGCAAAAGCGTACTTATTTATAACAATTATTTATTCAAGTTTCTTAACGCTTTTAATGCTAGTATCAGTATTATATTGGAATTCAAAAACTAAATGTCTATTTCTACTTACACACGTTATGGCACATTCGAACTGCAAGAATTTACACACTAATATTTTATATGCGAAAGTGTGGTTTGGATGTATGTTCTCTACTAGGTTTTATGATGAAATCGTTAAGACAGAGATTAGTTTTATTAGAAGAAGATGATAATTTGGAAATTCGTATTGAGCCGAGCTTGGTTCGATATTTAGCTTATTTTTTTATGTTTATAACTTAGATTTGTACAGCTAGTAATAAAACGTAGGTGCTTAATTCCTTAATTATCGGTTCTACAGTCTCTGATTACATAATGTGGCGGTGCTCCAAATCAAGTGGTTCCGGAAATTCAATTTTCCAACAGTGAACGAGACATCGTAGGCTTTCATTACTGTGATTAGGGGTCAGATTGCGGCAACATTCTGACACAATGCTTTTTTGTCCCCTTTTGTTCTGCTGACTTCGTTACCGAACGGAGATAGCGACTAATAAGAGGGTTACTGTTTTGGGTTATCTCATCTTTACTCCTCACGTAGATAATGGAACTTATTGTTTGTTCGCTAATGTTAGGTCCCAAGACCACACTGGTGAGTCCATTTGTTAGTAACAAGATTATCATGGCACCTTTTTAATTAAGCTAGTTTATCGTTAATTGAGAGTGTAAGTTCAAATGGTGGCGTATATGGCCAGTTCTTCTGGCATAATTACATTTCACTACTGATAAGAGAAAACTCTCGTTGGGAGTAAATGATGAAAAATTTCGCTGATAAAAATACAGACGTGATGGATCGCCACTTTTCCCTCACGGATATAAATCCACAGATAATGTAACCTCGGATATTATTGGAGAAGTTCTGCTACAATTTGATGGCGATTGCATCAATAATTTACAAATGTACCAGTAACCGCTGGTTACAGTAATTTCAGTAGCGACACCTATAATTGTATTTTTGTAAAAATACAAAGCGTAGTATTTTTATTGTATGGCTACTGTGTAGCTCGGGATATACGTGTTCTTACAAATCCAAGCTGTTTTAGTTTATATTTACACAGTATTATTCATTTACGGACAAAAATCATTTATCAAACAGCCCTGCTCATTAAACTGAGAAGGGAAATCTTCATCAGCTGAATTACAAATAAGCGTAAAGATGGTATCCTGCAGACATAAAAGAGGATTATTATTACCAAAGTTACGATTATTATGAGAATTTAAGTAATGTTGTTTGGTATTTTAGAAATTATTTACCCGAAATATTTTAGGAATTGTTGTCTTGACTAGTCGCCATAGGATATGTTAGAATATAGGTGTTGCTAGTTTCTAGGTAACTGTCGTCTGTATTTGCAAGTACCCTAAAATACTCGTGTCTTCTGACATATCTTGCATATTTTGAAAACTTGTGTGCCGATATTTTATCGACCGATAAATTTATGTTTAATTTAAGTTGCATAGGAAGCATAAGAAGGACAATCTTATATCGATTTTCTATGTATTACTGTGTTGCCTGATTTAAGTAAATATATAAATACATATACTTTGCCTTGAAGTAAATATAATGTTCATAAAATATGTTCTTAATAAATACCGTTCCATACGAAAAAAATATAAAAATAAATTAACAAAAAATATTTAGGTCACACACAAACAATCTCAACGCGAGTAAAACCGCACGGGTAATGCTAGTCATGAAATATTCAAATGTCTGAACGGTTCGGAGGTCAAATTTAAAATTGAATATGAAAATGTTTTAAGGGTTCTGACCAATTTATAGATGAAAACCGGAGCGGGAGATAGAATATTCGTATCAGAAATGGATAGCTTATTTGACCTACAAATACACAAAATTGAAATCGTAAAAGTGAGTACTCTGTCAAAGTCAAAAACATTATTTCCACAGAATTCATAAAAAAATGGCTTGGAAGCGTCAATAATATTCAAAACATAAGGTCACGCGTACTTATCGCTATGTTTGACGCCTGTTCAAACCCTACCATAACCTACCCTATCTGAAGTCATCTGAACTTAATTAGGCCACACGAGCAAAGTCGCTTTAGTCGCATGTTATAGATTAGACTCTCGATTCACAAGAGCAGCCCTACTGTGTTCCTACAGTCGTAACATTAGACGCTGGTACGAATGTGAAATACCGAGTAAGTGAGATTTATGTTAAACTAGCTTATGCTAAGCCATTCTGAATGTAGACAAAACGTCATTACTAATTTTGTTTCTTGCAGGAATTATCGTCCCCATTTACTTAGATACTGACAGAACTGGCGTTTTTGTAGAGATTGAATAACATTCTGGCAATCAAAAACTGCTCCAGGCATTGGTTAGTAACAGTTTCATGCCATACACCTGGTTCACAGGATAATCGGTTTTCCGGTCGCGTGTAAATTGAAAAACGGGTAGCAGTAGGTATCGTATTGCGAGCGGAATATCAAACGATCTGCTATAATGGATACAGATGTAAAAGCAGATATCTGCACTAACTCTCGAGCGAACGTATTAGCTTTAGACAGGTTCATATGTCTGTAATACGAAGGAGGAAAACTCACGTTTCTTATCTTCATTTTGGTGACTCAAGTGTACCTACATGAACTAGCGCCCCGTCCCGGCTTCACTAGGTAGAATATCTATCAGCTTGTAAATTACTCAATCGTTACTTCCACTCGTTAATCTTCTTTCTGTTTGTAAAACAGCATCTAAATCCCTACGGTAGATTCTCTGACCAGGCAATACAGACAGAAAAACCCAGCGGAATAATTTAGTTTATATGTATGCGACTATTTGACAGGCCTCACAACTCAGTTGGTAGTAAACCAGCTTTCAGCGCTGTAGGCCGTGAGTTCGATTCTCACCCAGGACAAATATGTGTGATTTGTGAAAAAAAAAATGCAATCTGGAAGCAGTAATAACTACTTATTCGTATACTTTTACTAACAAGCTTTTATTTTTATTATGAACGTAATAAGATATTAAAACCTTTTTTACGTGATTAGGTGATTATGAGTTAGCGACCCACCTAAAGTTTAATGGCTGCATGTAACAACATCAATCAACTTGTGTCCTTTTGTACTAAAACATAGAATTATGGAAACCCGTAACAAATATTTGCAATGTCTATGATTGGACTGCTCAAAGACGATATCTCGAAGCCGTTAAGCCTTAAAATCCACACTACCGTAATCATCTAATAACTTTACTTGGTGCTTTGGCAGTTGGCACACCTGTCAAGGCAGTGCAAAGGTGCAAGTGCTATAGGTAATTTACCATGCTGCATGATAAATGGTCGTATTATGCATGAAGCGTGAAGTGTTCATGCATGCTATTATTCGATTCTTATCAAAAGCCTTTATTACATTTCTGTCAGTTCAAGAGTCGAAGTTTTCATTCGTAGTCAGAATTCGAGTTTAGATTTGAATAAGCTAAGTTCTGGGGTCCAATTTCTAGCCATGACAATCGTTTAGGTATTAAGTACAAAATGCTGGTTTCGGAAATGTGATTGTTTTTGTCAAATAATGCATATCTCGCGGTTAAAAATGTGTATGTCCAAGATATATCTGTATTAAAAAGAAGTGGTCATTTGACTTTAATTTGACAGGTTGGAATAACAATAAATAATATTAATAAATATCGGTGGAAATTCACACAGCACCTCTATCCCCAAACTAAGCTAAGCAAAGCTTGACATATGGGAACCAGATTAGTAATAGAATACTTATTCCTTTTTTTGTAAATACATACATATAAATACATATTAACACCCAGACACAACAAATGAAAAATGAAAAAATGCTCGTCACCCAAATGTTTGTCCTGGGTGGGAATCGAACCCACGACCTACAGCGCAGAAGGCAGAGTTACTAGCAGCTGAGCTGTGAAGTCGATCAATAAAAACTGTCACTTCTTGCCTAATCATTTTAGTTTTTGTCTATACGAGCAATAGTTGCTGATACTAGTTATCAGCAAGAACGATCTTGACAACGTTAGTAATTTATTTATATTCACGTAGAACCCAACCTTCCGAAGAGGAACTACTTAAGATCCGGCTAAGCACTCATGTCATCCTTTACGCACCCTTGTGACGCAGGTATTTGCGTTATGGCATATTATGTTATTCAGCGTAAAGCCCCTTAGTTATGATCGCGACGAAATTCTAATATTTTCGCGTCGAGTACATTTTATCCGAGAGTATATTTTTCTGCGTGATTTAGGTGAAATTTGATGCGTGGGGCGAGGCTCAATATAAATAATATGTTCGGAATCGTCGTCTCGTACGTCGGAAACACGTAACTTGGGTTCCCAGTTAAATTGCTTCCGAGAGATAAACAGATAAAATGATGACCGGGTGCAATCTACAGTTAATTTAATCAGGGTAAAATAAATAGAATGTTAATTTATAGGAAACGATGGATTTTATGGAAAAGTTGCGGCAGTGGTTCTTTTAATTTGAAAGTAAATTTATACCCGATAAATTTCAAGCAATTCATGGTCAGATTTTTTTTTACTATAATAATGTAATATATATGTATATATAGTATGTCATAATAATCTTCAGGAGGTTGAAGATAATACGAGTAACTATATGGACATCTTAAGAAAACTGGCATGAATATTTATTTTGAAGGCATACTAAGGCATACGGACATGCATTAATATATTATGCCTCATTGTAGATTACTGCCCATCATCATACAACGATCCTTCAATAGGATTTGTAACAAATTATTTATAAATTGGGCGCTTAAAACTCGTACCTCTGTTAAAAATATTTAACTTGCTATAACTTTTCATTTCTTGTTCGTAACGTACAAAATATAAAGTTACAATTTTGAAACAGTTATCATAGCGTTATTAATAGAAAATAAATTACCTACTTTGAAGAATAATTACGATGAAAAATAACATTTTTGTATGAAATTGAAGTGCTTTTGTTTATAATATTGAACTCATATTTAATGGAACACTTGACGCGTTCTCACGGTTTGGAGCTGGTTCGGGGAAACACTAATAAGGTTTCAATTTAAAGACGTTTGTTCATCAATCACGCCGTATTGACTTTGATTAAGAATGCATTGTAAGCTCTACGACTCTCTTTGATAGGATCAAATAATTATATAAATAAATAAATATTGCTGGACATTTCACACAGCGGCATCTAGCCCCAAAGTAAGCTAAGCATATCTTGTATCATTGAAACCAGACAACTGATATAATACTTTTATACTTTTTTTTCGTAAATACATACATTTAATATATATAAACATCCACACAGAAAAAACATCTATGTCCGTCACACAAATGTTTGTTCTGGGCAGCAGGGTACTACCAGCTGAGCTATAAGGCTAGTTATATGACAACACAACAACACTTATCCCTTATAGACGTTGTATACATCAGATGTGACGCGGTGCGATGCTGTGCGGTTGGAGGCTGCGGCGGGATGCAATCGCGCCTCACCGCATGCGGTGTGTTGTAGAGATGCATACAATATTCCACACCAAATTCGACAGCCACTGCCGACTCGACGAGTTCGTTGTGGAGCTACTAATACCTAAAAGATTATGCTTTTATTTGCCATTGTTACTGTTTCGACGTGTATATCTTAATAAATTGATTTAATGATAATGTATAATATAAAGTGGGAAAGGACAGTAGAAATTTTAGGTTACTTCGGGAAAATATTCATATCCCCTAAGCTAAATGTTAATAGCCCAATAGTCTAATGATGATAGTGACGAATATCAATCAAATCTGTAATGTTAAATATGAAGTAACATCACACATTTGCAGGATTTGTAGATGAGCTGCTCTTTGAGACTTATCAGTATGTGGACATTATCGATTAATGAACCTGTCTGACCTTTTTCCTATTATATATACATTTATAGATAGAATAAAAGATGCAAACACAATCTACCACATTATAGATGGGTTCTCCCATTTATTATGTACATCGTAATCCTGCTGGATACTGTCCAGTGTCTCCGCGTGTTTAGGTCGTTTTTTTGGATAGGGATCAGCGGCAAATGTTTGCAGTCTCTAGCCTACTTTTCTGTCCTCCATATCTAGTTACAAACAAACAAGAGACCCTTATCAAACTATTTCTAATGAATAAATAATGAAATATGAAACTGGAATATTTTGCCATTATAATCTTCAAACGATACGATAGTTGTAAACTAGTTTTAACTTTTCGATTGCAACAAAATGTTTGTTTTCTTTGCCTCAGACGTTTCTTTGTATGCTCAGTATTAGTACTGAAGAATACGACAAGAAAATTCTCCACAAAACGAGAAACACGCCTTCTATGTAGGGCATTCCCATTTCAAGTATTTCCCATCCGTTCGTTCCCAACACAAACTTAAAGTTGAAAAAGAGAATTGTTGGGGCAAGTAGTAACTTTTTATAAGTGCGATCGCTTAGGGAGATTAATTTGTGTAAATACTTATTAAAAGTTACTAAATATACCAACGCAAATGGTGGGTAATTAGGCATTTATTTACTGAATTCATATTTGTATATACTTTATTCACCTTCGATAACAGTTCACTGAGATTTTATGTACTAAACGTATTTTTTTTATTGTATAAAGTAAATTTTATTCAAACCACATTGAGCATAATGTATAATGATATAATCCTATAATAATATATTGGTTCGGTTGTACTGGTCCGACCTCGCATCACGCGTCGATGCACGCATGTTTAATGAAATACCAAGCAGAGGCACCCATTAACAATCCTTATTTTACACGCATCTGACCTAAGCTAAATTGTTTTCATTGTTTTTTTTATTAATTCATACAGGCAGCTTCCTTTTTGAAGAGTATGTATTAGCAAAACTTTGGACTAAGATGTTACTTAGAAACGTAGAATGAGCTGAGATTGAATAGCTATAAATAGTGTTTTCTTCCTCCGAGACAGGTTTATGGAATTCAGTTTCAATTAGAATAAGAATATTTATTTCAAACATACATTATTAGTAGGAAAAAATATATAATGACATTTGTCTTTTTTTGATTTAATCCTTATTAACTTTTCCGAGTGAGACTATAGCCGTATGACATACCTTGACTTCCTATATGAAGTAAATCCAGTAAAATATTGAATTGAAGGAATCAGTCTATGAAGGTGTAGGTAGGTATCTAAATGGCGATCCTCCAGCTAATAGCCGGTGCCGGCCACATGCTAGCCCTTAATTCAACAATTACTTGCGGTCCGTTTAGCAGCCACCGCCGCTTAGGTCCGCCGCTACTAAGAGGGTTGTACTGAACGTCATATATCGCTTCAATTTTGATTCTTAGCCTAATGCATTTAGAACTAATAATATAATAATCAGGATTGGTGGCGTAATTATTGTAAATGACTCAACAATTAACACCATAATTTGATTATAATTAAAATAAATATTGGTGGACATTTCATACAGCGCCATCTAGCCCCAAAACTAAGGATATCCTGTATCATGGGAACCAGACAATTGATAGAATACTTATATTATTATTTTTTTATAAATACATACATATAATACATATTAACACCCAGATACATAACAAATATCTATGTTCGTCACGCAAATGTTTGCCCTGGGTGGGAATCGAACCCACGACCTATAGGGCAGGAGGCAGGTTATTGAGCTGTAAGGCCAGTCTAAAACCTAATAAAACCATAAATGTAAACGGCAGTGGTGCAGCGCATCGCCTGGCCTGAAATGGGAACTAGCTTTCAAGTGAGGCTGTCGGAACACACCAGGCGGTGTTTGGTGGCCGATTCTAAACTTGAGGGTGATAGATTAATGACAGATGATGTTTTTCTTCACCGAGAGCTCTGTACCGAGTCATCGGTTTTGTAGAATCGTTGTGGTGAAAGGATTTCAGTGCGCTTCGAAGAGGCTCCTTTTGTGAAATGACCTACTAAAACACAGCCTCGCTTTTCGACGTCACTGCTCAGTCGTCAATTTCTAAAAAAACATTATGCTGATGATAGAAGTTTGTCGGAATTCTTCAGCCAGAGTTCTACAGTAATACTAACTTTACACATCATGGCATTCTATCAGTGACCACCGCGCCTAATGCACCAGAAGTACGATCAGTGGTTCATAACAATGGTGGTTACTGGACCGTGCTAGTCATCCTCACTTGGAGTGGCGTCGGCTATTCAATGGGACTCCATTTTCATGGTTACTTGAATGTTATCGGGAAAGTTTCATTCATTCTTATTTAAGACTAGCTTTAGCCATCGTGGCTTTGCTCGTGTAGACCAAATAATAGTAACATCAACATTTATTATTGGTTTTGTTACTCGGGAATAATGTACATTTTATTTTAGCAACTAATATTTTAGCTTAACCTTTGACTACTCAAACATACAATTTTATTATTTTATTTATTTATTTATTTAATATTAATACTTACATCTAATAAACAATGATGCCTTTAAAATATTATCTCACTAATATTATAAAATGTGAAAGTATGAATGCAATGTAAGTATGGATAGATGTATATTTTTATCATTAAAACTACTGAAACAATTGGGTATGCTTTCGAATTATTGAACTAAGTTGAGGATGGTGATCATGTCCTGGTACCACACGGGCGTACTATGTATATTCCCTACATACATACCTATCTATTACATACATACCTAGAATTAAATATCCTATTGGAACAACATTGCTAAATCAATACAAAATGGCACCATTTATAGCGAAATTTAAATTAGTTCGTGCTGATTTCCATTGAAAAGTTATATTTATACTAGAGTGTCACTAAATATCAAAAAGGCTTGATCAGCGTTTTGACAGACAAAAACACGGCCAGACCATGTGTACATGTATATATACTATCTGTAAGGGGTCAATAAACGAAAAAAATTATCTACATTTATCACGTTTCGAAATATCCTTGTCATAAATTTACCACCCGACATTTTTACCGTCAAACTTGGCTATCGACCTTCTTATCAATGGTAAAAAATGGAACAATATGATACAAGCATTAATAACCAACCAATTTAAACACAGGGACACACGAGTTGAAAGCAACTCCACTGATTTAAATATGCAGACGCTATCGATTATCTCCAAGAATAACCCCCTCGACGCGGACCGCAGAGTAAATACGTGCTGAGGCCGCGAGCTGGCGGTATGTTCGGACATACTGGTTATTTTTGTGCTTTATTAGCCAAAATCATGCAGTCTTCAAAAGTGGGAGAGCAAAAATAGGAGGCAGAGTCTTCAAAAATAGGATAATAGGACCTATTTCTTAAAAAAATATCTACTGAGCCCGAACTCGATGAATTACTAGTAGCCATTTAAGGTTTCTCTTACTTAATATAGCAAATCCAATATCAGACCAGCTCGATAAAACTATGATTATAACTTCATATTTCATTAAATACGATCTGAATAAAAAAAATCACAGTATCTTCTGTATTTCCTGAAAACTATAATATGGAAGTCTTCAAGATGAGAGTGAATAGGTTACTTCTAGGCAAGCATACTACATCGTAGACCGCATCGTCACTTTACATAAGGTGACATTACGGTCAAATGTTTGCCTGTCGCAAATAACAAATATACCAATCATAACAATATATTGACAAAAATACTAAATGTTTATTTACTTTAACTTAATGTTTAAAAACAACAACAATTTCGAAACTACCTTTTAAGTATTAAATACTTGTAATAGGTGATTTTGCTCTTCCTTGCATCTTTGATTAATTTAATTATTAGTGTCTTAAGCTTTAAACATTTTATTATGATATAAAAAATAAAGAACAATGAATTTACTTTATTGAACTGTTATTATACCTGTTAATACGCTACGAATATCAGCTACGGTGCTACGACCTAAACACGTCGTAACTGAGTTTTTCCGGCGTAGCACTTGCTAATTCGATATTCAGGATCTACGAGTAGTAACAGTTTGCACAGTCAGTCAAAATCACACTCGATTGTTAGCCTCTGTGAGGTTGTACACCAAAATGTATTTCAAACTTCAATCTAGAAACACAAGTGAATTTTGTGAAGTGCGGCAAGAGCATCGCGACCGTAAAAGGTAAATAAATAAATATATTGCGATGATATTGGCTTTATTCAGCTTTAATCTAAAAACAACAAATAAAAGTCTATTAAACTGATTAATTGTACTTCCGGGAACAAACATAATGTCGATTATACCAACCGCCACTATTGAACTAATAAAATAAACTACGCAAAAATATTTCTTCATCGGGGCAAACTGATTTTTGTAACTGTAGCAAGCACTAGTGACAACCTCGATATTTATATTTAATACTAGTTTAATATTGATTATTCCAAGTTTCATACAAATTTCTCTACCCTCACCCCACCCCCCAAAGTTCTTAGCACGAAAAAGTAGCTTGTAACCGTCTCCAGGGTCCATCTATCCCAATATTAAAATACATCATAATCAATTCAGCAGTTTAGGTGAGAGAGCGTAACAAACAAACAAACTCACTTTCTCATTTATATTAGTTAGGATATCTAGATAGTGCCTTACAACCTTAGATCTAATAATCTAAATGAAATTGAATATAAAATATTAATCTAAATTTGATGTCTTTGCTTCTTAGCCATTAAAATAACATTCTTAATTTTATTTACTAATTACTTTGTTTGTCTTTTATAAATACTTGTTTCCAAAATATTAAATTTGGCAGTCTCTCCGCAAACTTGTCCAATTATCAACATTGGCTGTAAGTAACGCTGTACATCAAAAATAAAATAAATTATTTAAGAAAGACACGCTATTTCAATCAATGACAACAGACTTGATTTTTCACCTCTCTTATCCTAAATAAATAGTGAAATATTTTTTTAATCGCATATTATTTAGTAACACAATCGGTAAAGAATATAAGTTGTATATCATTTGCACCCCAAGTGTTACGTTCGCTTTCATATGCGATTGTTACAAAATAATTATGTGTGTGTATAAAGAAAAACATCACATACGTACTCAAAGTATGCTTTGCCAGTCGTAAGCTAAACTGAACGTTAAAAGCCGCAGATTTGGGATGCTGGGATACTGGTAGGTAAGTTCTTTAATGGCATCCTGCCCACACGAGATTGTGAAAGATAAGTTCTATAAAAATAAAGTTTTTTCATATCGGCCAGTTTACATATAAATGCGCAAATTTAAGTTAAACTACGTGAGGTACCTAAGTATTTACAAGTAAGTATTTCTTGCAATTAATTAATTAATAATTAATTGATCTACTAAATAGGTTCTATGCGGATCAGACTTTTCCCGGACGGGAGTCCTAATTAGACAATTGTGTTACGGTGAGGTATATTTAGGTATTAGTATGAGTTTTTATGGGGATTGGAGCATTATAAAAACAATTTTAGAACTAGTGATATTTAATATTGAAACCGTTCATAACTACCCTCCACTGCAAGCAGTCATTGCATATTTCTCGTCTGTAGTTATGTAAAGTAAGATACAGTAACTATGTCGAATATTTTGCTAAATCACGCGCACTTGGATTTGAACTGGGATAGGTACCTACAGGGCAGGCGAGGTCGTGAAGTGTTGTCGTCGCCAGACCGAGGCTGCGAAGTGATTTTTCATATTGAATTAAATCTTGGCTTAGCATCAAACTTTTTTTAAGAGCAGTAGAACTCGCGCCTAGTTCGTCCGGGGAAGTACTGCCACCATGCCCATTTCTGCCGCCAAGCAGTAATGCGTTCGCGTTACTGTGTTCCGGTTTGAAAGGTGTGGTTGCCGGCGAAATTACAGGCACATGAGTTTCACCTACACCTACACGTCCTAGAGTTACGGGCGCATACGATGCGACTTGGGTCTTGTCGTACCTAGTAGGGGAGGCCCCATGTCGCATCGGTTGTTATGGGCCGAGGTTACCACTTAACACCAGGTGGGCCGTCGACTCGTTCCGTAACTGTATTACATTAAAAAAAAAACTTGAAAAATGGAATTTTTTTATTATTTTAAAAGACTGCATGAGTCGAATTTTATCTAGTATAGTAACCAGGGCAGGCAAGGTCGAGAAGGGGCATCGTAGCGTGACCTTTAAGATTGTCCCTTCAAATCTTACCTTCGTAGCAAGCTTAATAAAACATGCAGCAGTCGTTTTCCTATTCTTAATAGTTATATTGCATTTAAATTCAGTTTTATTGAATTATTTATGATAGTAGACATAACTAATGAAAAGAGCTCTTAGTTGAATTGGTACATGAGGGCAGGCAAGGTCGTCGAGTGGCATCGCGGCTAGACCGAGGTTGCGGGCTGAACTCGACCCTGTTCAGAAACATCGACAGTCGATCTCGAGATGACGAAACCATTCAGAGCGTTTGTGATTTAGCTAGAAGCAATCTGATTCTTTAAGTAATAAAAAATAACTTAATAAATAACTTTGGAGCGAGTTGTTATTTAGTCATAGCTTACATATAATAAATTATAGTGTTCTTAGTGATTTTAGTTTTACATGAAATTTTCTGATACTAAGACTTAAACATTGATTTATATTCAGTTAATTAATAGTTATTTATATCATAAGTTAGCTACATGGTTTTGTAGAACTAGGTAACCGGTTCGTTGGGGAAAATATTACACATATGTGTCGTAGCAGTATTTTCACGTTGATGTGTTCCTGTTTGTGGTGAAATTACAGGCACAGTGAGATGGGTAGTGATCTGTTCCTCTGTCTGTTCTGTGAGCGTATCCTAAATAAGAAATTATATACGTAAATGATATAAATATTTACTAGTTAATAAATCAGTCCATAAATATATGCAGTTTTTATATACAAATTTTAGGTATGTTTTTCATGGTATTAAAATTATCAATGAGGAGTAAAAAAATTATTTTAAGTCACATAATTTCCAAAGTGTTCTGGCTTTTAGTTTTTGTAAAATAAGCAGAAAAGCTCATTTAATAGCCCCCCTTTTAATTGACTTCACGATATGACAACACTTCAAAGGACTTTCGCAACCGACGGTTTTTCCAAAGGGTGAATATTAAACGACCACAACCTGAGCAAATAATGTTATCTCTTAATTAATCTTAAACAAAGTGTTGCAACAAAGCCAGCCTAATTCATTTAGCCTGTGATGATGATTAGGTAATCAGACCCGCCCTGTCCGTTATTTGATTGTTTGGTTAAAGTTTTTACTTACTTTTAAGTACTCTACCATGCATAAACTTGCCTACACCATGGAAGCAATAATTTATGCATCTTCCATAATTTAAATATAATCATTATTTCGATTTTTAATTCAGATAGTTTTTGTTTAATAGTACCTATATTTTGAAAAGATTTGGTAAACCTTCTTTTATTAATTTTATGTGATATTTAGCATAGGTCACAAAATTTCCACAAAAAAAATAGTCGCTTTGATGCTATCTAGGTATTCAGGATAAATACGATTATATTTTATACCCAATAATTAATCAGGGCTTAGGTAACTTATACCTTGGGCCTATAATAACTTAAAGGGGCTGTATCATTGGCGCCCGACGTGTGGCTCCGGTAACTCATGTTATCAGGGCAGGCCATTGTTAACGAAAACTATTAATAACATCACCTGTCGTACCTTTATTGAGCTTGGAACCTCATGGTCTCTGCTCCCCAGCGTTCAAAAATATCGATTCACGGCGTATCCAGCATGTCGACCGCCCTCTAGGGCAGGCAGACGGCTGCTCCCTCTCTCTCTACGTACACACAGGACACAACACGTCAGGCGAGATATCAAAACGGTTTCCCGCCACTAGTATTTCAGCACATACTCTCTCACTGTACCCAGATTGAACACTGCAAATTAATACAAATTTGCCAAAACACTGTTTTTGTTTTTAAATGTAATTTGGTTTACTAAAAGGTTGTAAAAGGGCCAGAAACTTTGAATGAAAATGTGAAAACGGTGGTGCGGGGGCAGCGCGCGGCCTCGCTCGCTCGCTCGACCCGACTGACTGAGTTTCCCACATTTTCCCGGCGCAAGCCTTCACCCCTTGTAATCGAGCACGCCTGCGAAGATAAAACAGTCAAATCTAGATGTGCCCAAGTTTTGACTCAATATTATATCTTTTTGGCTTATTTCGCTGGGAGGTACCTATTTATTGCCGTGGAATGGAAACAGGTAAGTAATTACGTCCCTGAAGGAAAAAGGTCCCGTACTAAAAACGTAAGTAGGTATTGTAAAGTACCTAGTTTACTTATTTTAGTTTTTTATAAAAATCAATTCTGCCTAGTTTAATCCTTTCCGCTTAGCTTGTGTATAGATAGATAGATAATACTTTATTGACTACCATACATGGAAATTTCATAAAGATTAATACTTAAGCTAAGGTAATACAATGGGCGGCCTTATCGCTAACAGCGATTTCTTCCAGGCAACCTTTTTGATGTGTGTATGTGTACAACTAACCTGCCATAATAATTTATTATTAGGTACCTAGATAATTGTACCCAATAAGTACCTAATTATGAATTTGATTTATTAAATAACTATTTCTTTTCTATCACTTATACACATGGTAAGGTAATAACATCGAGTAGTAAATATACTTCTTTACCTCCTAAAAGCCCAAACTCACAACTAGGTACCAATAATCTTCAATTTTTGTACCCTGTATATGTCTCCAACACTGCATTTAAAACTAATCTTGATCTGAAATATTTACCTGGGTAAGTAAATACCTAACTGCGATTAGGTAGGTCGCCGTTTGAAAGTTTAAGGCCAAAGACGGCTTGCTTTCAGTTATCCTAACTGAACCTAACTAACTAACCAAATGAAATTAAAGACAAGACTGTTTGTCTAGTAAGACAAGATTAATTTTCAATAGAATTCACGATGATAGTTTAAATCAGAACTGGCTACTTCTCTGAATCTCTTTTTGGGTGTAATTATCATTGATATACGGAGCCTCGGAATGGCTCACGTGTCCTAGTATTCAGTGTTCATTTCATTTATTTGAGATACGAAAGGTTCTTCAGTTGTGATACCATTATTTGCCTTTGCACGTGCTCGTAAAACAGTCTACACTATCTATTTCAGTCATTGTGGGGCTTTTGTTCCTGGATCCCTGAACTGTTCATTCAAATTTCGATGGTTTAAGTGCGTAATTCGTGAAGGCTCGCGTACCATCCATAAGTGGATTATTGCTATCGCCACTACGCGAAGTTTAGACTCAGTTGGAGAGAGAGAAAGAGAGAGCTAAATGGATTTGCCCTAGTTTCAGGATTGGACGATACTCTTACTGCATAATAATTACGTGGTCATCTAGATGATGCAGACAAACCAATTAATGCACATAACAGGTGTGTGAATACATAAACACTTGAGAAATAAAAAATACCTCAAAATTACAAGTTGTTGTATTCTATAATTTTGGGTATAAGATGCGCTTGTGGCCATAACTCCGAAGACAATAAAATAGTACGCTACAATGCTAAGTCCACGCCCAGCGTACATTCGTTTTTTCATGCTCGCCGTTGCTGCACTCAATTTCAACAACTATTATTTGCCTCCATTTACATACTTGCAAGTATACTTCTGTTACATTGTTAGCAGATTACTGATAACATTTAAACCGTGTGTGTGTACACTATTTGGGCCTACTTTATTGGGTCTATTATTTAGTTATACAAGATGGATGTATTTTGCGTTATTTCATTCGTTTTCGTCATTCATTCAATTTTCATTCTTGTTTTGGGGAATTCGTTTAACTAATTTTTAGCACACTTTTATCAATTATTTGTGTGTAACGATACAGAAGGTGCCGCGTATTATTACAGACATACATAAATGGCTCAAACAGAGGACACAGAGCTGAGAGATTTGGTCATAGAAGCCTTAGAAAAAAATGGTTCACTGGCAAAAATTCGTGCGTTGCTAAGGGCCAATATTTTCTTAGCATTTGAAGATGAATGTGAAAATATGAGGCAAAACGTAAGTTTGGATAATTTGCTAAAGCTTCCCGAAGGTGTGCTGGCCCTTTCTATTGTACACGAGTTCTTGGAGGCATGCAGCTTGAAAAATACATTATTTGTTTACAAGTCTGAATCGCGCCAAGGGAAAGATTATAATCACCAGGGGAAAAAAGCCTTAGCAGACAAATTATGCTTAAAGAAGCAGAGTAACACTAAGGAGCCTGTTTTGGTATCACTGATAAAGAGTATATTAAAATCCAACTACAGCAACCGTCACATTGAGCAAAGATTGTTGAGTAAACATGGAGATTGTGGAGACAATAACTATAAAGATGAACAAAACAGTTCCTACATCATCCATGAAGATTCTCAAAGCAGTGCCACAAACACATCCCAGTCTGACAATTCGATGGATGAAAAGAACAAACTTCATTTGAGGCTTCAGCTGAACAACTCGGACACAGATACATCCACTTCCACAGATTCAACAAGAGACAAAAGTAGCTCAGAATATATTCCGAGTGACCATGTTTTGGAAGCGTGTAGCATTCACAATACTCCAAAAAAGTTGGTCCCTTCATCACATGAGAATAATTTACCTACAACAAATACAAATACAAAATTATCTACCCATTTATCAAAATCATCTGGAAATAATACCAGTGACTCAACTTCATACGTTGAACTCAAACCATTTAGCTCTTTTGATGAAAAGGCACTGAATACTATGGGAATACCTTATGACACACCGGAAGTTCCTGTATTACAACATCTGATAAATATACAAAATGAAACTACACCTAAAGATTCAGCTAAGTCAGCTACATTGAGTAGTATATCATCGTTGTCGAAAAATGAAGAAATCAAAAGTGACTTAGATGTGAAATCACCTCATCAGTCATCCAAGTCGGATGGTGAAACAGCAGAATACACTTACGATTTCACCACATCACAAGGCTCGAGAAATAGAGCCAACCCAGAGAAATTTAAATCCGATTCAGATGGAAATAAAAGTCCAGTTGTTAGTCCGCATCAGAATTCCCAGAGTTCTGTGTCTATATCTGATGTTGCAGATTTGATTAGTGAGAAATCCTCAAGTTACGAACATCATTCGCATAATGAAAAATCTTTGGGAAAAGAAAAGTCTATGTTATCAAGCAATAATTCCAGAAAAAAATGTGGTAGTATTTTGAACAATCACAGTGATGATTCTGGAGATTTTACTGAATCACCCATACCTTCCCTATCTAATCTTAGTCTAGATATCCATAGTGATGGATAGTTGTAACAATCCTAAATAGTCACAGTAAAATTTTGGTCTAAAAGCAATACTAGGTACTATTATTCTGTAGTCACAGTGACAGTTCCTTTCAGTACTAACTAGCATGTTAAGATTTAGGTTTCATTGATTCAAGTGAGCATTTATATAGTTAATAAAATTAAATGTCAAAGTGTGGTGACACATATTTTTAGCATTGATGTAATGTAGATTTGTGATTGTCTTTAGCAAAGGTAAAAAAAATTATGTATATTAAAAAAATTGAGTTTCGACTGCATTGAGTCTAGTTTGTAAAATGTTTTGCAACCTCAACATGTTCTCATTAAAAACTAATTTTAAATTTTAGCATATTTACTGCAATTATTCTTTAAAAGTTTTATTATTCAAGTAATATTTTGAATGTATTGTATTCAGATTTCTCATTGTTCATAGAAATAAGTAATCACCCAGATTATAAGTATAAAATTAAAGGGTTAATTTTTAAACTACAATTTAGACCACCAAGTTAATGTGAGCAAGTATTGTGTAAATGCTTAAAATATTACTAGCCATGAGTGACCAGTGAGTAAATTTTTGCCATGCATTCCTATCATTACAATGAGGGTAGCATTTTATGCTTTGGTTTATTTGGTCAAATTTTATAGTGAAAGGAGCTATTGTTTACAAATGCTTTGCACAAATAGCACTATTTGATACTTCTTATAGTCTCCTATTTACTATAGGACCCGCGCAGAAGCTCCAGCTATGGTACTGGCTAAGTTGTATGAATGTGGTTGTGCCTTATTTGTATGAAATTCACTATATTCCAAAGAAGTTCCTTTGACAGTTCAGTCATGTTCTAGTCCTAATAACAAAACTGGTTCCGTCCAAATTGCTCCTCTGTCATGTTTCCGATAAATATTTTTGAACAGTGCTGCTTAGCATGATTGCCAATAAAATGCATTTCTTAAGTATTGTGTGTTTTTTATTTATTTGCCATAGAAATGTGTATGAGATGTTCCTAATTCGGAACCCGTCGCGTACATTGTAACCTTCATGACTGACCCTGGTTCAGTCCAGGGTAAGTCGCGCTCAGCAGGGTAAAAAACAAACACTGACAGGAAAATAGTTGAAGCAGCAGAATCAACTAATGTATGTGCATAGTTACTCTGGTGAGGAGACCAGCACAAGTTTTTTTATTTGATACTTACGGATCGAGCCGACGCCCTTAAAAAGTCATAACTAGGTGGTAACCTCGGCCCATAACAACCGATGCGACTTGGGTCCTCCCCTACTAGGTACGCCAAGACCCAAGTCGCATTGTATGCGCCCGTAACTCTGAGACGGTGGAGTGGAGTAGGTGGAATGTCTCATGTGCCTGTAATTTCACCGGCATATACATAGTTCTACTGCTACTTTGGGTTGCTCCATCCGGGGGTCACATGTAGGGATTCCAAGGGTCATCTACGGACGTTAGCAACGCTGTGTGAAATGTCTACCAATAGTTATTTGATTTCATATGAATTATGTTTGAGGTGTCGGTTGCGTGATGCTGTCTCATACTAGTAAGTATCATATAAATAAGGGAAACTAATTAATGATAATGAAAAAAACGGGTTACATTTATTATCAATTTTTTTATTTCACCATTTCTGTAGTATAAAGCATAGTTTGTAGATATCACGTTTCTTTTATGCACACACGTAAATCCATACTAAAACGGTAGAGTGATGATGATACACGTTTTCTATACAAAATTATTTTTATGGCATAGCGGTTAGTTTATGCATAGAAAAACAATTAACATATTTACACTTAAATATTTTAGTAGGTACACGAGTTTTATATGAAATTGGTATAAAAATTACACTTTCATAGTAATTTTATATATACATTTGCGTCGAAGTTCATACAAATGCGATCTGTATCCTAAATTTGAATAATATAACAATAGTAAAAGCCAGCCACAATGCTTAAAAACAGTAACAGTCCTACTACATGTATGAATTTATAAAAATGGAAAAAATATAGCTCCAGCAGAGGCACTGTTATTACTTTCTCATTCTCAACTATTTTCGAAGAGAAATACTGAAAAACGCAAAATATATTCAGAAAGGTGCTCGTGCTAGTTTATATTTGCTAATTGATACAAATATTGCAGAGCAAGTCCTTTCAGTATACAAAATTACTGAATAATACTAATTATTCATTACATAATATCACTGAATAATATTATTTACGAATTTAAGATTACACTTAGTGTACGTGTAAATAAATATAAATGTAAATAATATGGCAAATATTTGGCTTTATAAATTGTATTTCACGTGGATTCCGCACGTTAGATACACCAAATGTTTGCTGGCACTAGAAACAATAAGAAGCAATCGTGTTGTCAAATAGATACCAGCAAAGATTGAAATGGCGACAAGCCGCAGCTCGAATGAAGCAGTATGTTATAGCTCGTTGCCCATGGAGCTATCGTGTGTGAGGTTAGAGTCCATGCTGGCGTTGTCAGAGTCCTGGCTTTGGTTCCCGCTGTAGTTCGCAGCTTCCTGAAGCCGCATAAGCATGTTCAACTGAAAATATATAATAAATTACTAATCACCGTCATTTTACACTAATATTACAAATTCGAAAGTTTGTTTGGATGTTGGTCATCCATCAGGCCAAAATAAGGCTACTTTTTATCCTGGTACCCTGGCAGATGCTAGTGAAATGATAATTAATTTAACACCTTAATAGATAAGCTAATAGTAATAAAAAAAATTTGGATCTTGAGGTTTTGCTGTATATTTATCTATAACATCTGCAACACAGGAAATCCTAGTGAAATTTATACGCGTCCATGAACTGCAATAAATTAATATGAATACACACCAACGGGTCTTGATTGTTGTTTGAATTCTGATCGGGATTAGTCTCCTCGATCCCTATTTCTTCCACAGTGATAGCTCTCAATGTCTGTAACAAAATAAATATAGTTTAAGAAAAATGAACTTTGAATTCTATTATATCGTCGATGATCTTCTAGAACTAAAAAGGTGTCCAACGCACGAAAAGGATATCGAGGTGTACTTTAATCCTTTCTCGACACTGGTTCGTGAGCCGAGAAGTAGTTCGCAGTAATCAACTCGAACATTGAACGATTAAGGTTGACCCATTATTAATGTCGCTGTAGGAACCAGATAATGGCTGATATCGGTTTCTTTAGCCGGCAGACTCGGTATCAATTTACATAAAAATACACCCCAGATTATTATGGTAATTGAAGGAAATCTTGAGAGGAAATGCGTCCGTCAGAGTAATGGGTAAACAATATCGTAATTTTCTTTCGCAAAAGTCGGTCCCCTTGTTTTTGTAAGCGAATGATAAAAAAGAATATAAGGAGGGACCCTGATTAAGCGTCTGTAGCGTGTATGTGTTGTATGTGTAATGTACATACGGGAAGTACTGCCACCAAGTAATAGTACATTGAAAAGGCGCTTGATTTAGCAATTGCAGCATGACCTTATGATTTGACTGTCGATTCCAAGCTATTTTAAAATCTATGGATATTATTTTTATTTTGTCTATTAGTACAGGCGCATTAGGCAGTTCATTTTCAAGTCTCAAGAAATTAAATGACGAGTGACGAGTGACCCAGGATGCTGTTGAATCTGAGTGTGAATAGCACAGAGGATACCGGCTAACACCAGGTGGGCCATTTGCACGTACCATCACTGAATCACATATATTTTATGATAACTAATCACAAAATAGTCAAAAACCAATTTCTAAGTTACGCTATTCTATTGTATTCGAGTCACTGGTTCTCTCGAACCGGGGTGGTTTAAGGATTTTAAGTGCACCTCAAAGAGGCTCAAGTTAAAATTAAGTTACGCTGAGTTACATATAGATACACGTGTTGTTTCTTTACGGAGTTCCGTAAGGCATTATTATTATTATTATTTTTTTTTTTTTTTTTACGTGATACAGTTACAGAACGAGCTGACGGCCCACCTGGTGTTAAGTGGTAACCTCAGCCCATAACAAGCGATGCGGCTTGGGTCCTCCCCTACTAGGTACGACAAGACCCAAGTCGCAACGTATGCGCCCGTAACTCTGAGACGTGTAGGTGGAATGTCTCGTGTGCCTGTAATTTCACCGGCAACCACACCTTTCAAACCGGAACACAGTAACGCGAAAGCGTTACTGCTTGGCGGCAGAAATGGGCATGGTGGCAGTACTTCCCCGGACGAACTTGGCGAGAGTTCTACTGCTCTTAAATTTTAATTATTACAAAACCCATGATCAACTGACAACTACCCACGCAAACTAAAGTAACTCACATGTGAATTGTTAGGTTCCCTCCACGGGTAGGATGATTTGACGTGTTGTAGCGGGTCCACTGCTGCGTGTCGCCTGCGCCCGTACAGCGCGATGCCTTCGCGCACCGCCTCCGACGCGTACGGGACGATGCTGTAGTTCCACACGTCAGCAAACCATGCCTGTTAAAACAATTATTCAGAGTGAAATAGAAGTCAAAGACGCGTTTTGGCTGCACGCAAAGTCAATTTGTTTAAGAGAATAATCAGTTACGATTTCCTTAGTTATTCCGATTTACAATGAATTCCATTGGAAATTTGTTGGCATTTTACTATTACATACATTTATCGAGGGATTATTGTTGTGTCTTTATTATCTGCGTGATAAGAGGCAAAACCTTTACAGCCAACATAAGATTTGCCAAGACTCGTTCCCAGAACAGTTGTTTTTTATGTTGATAAAACTATTTTTATTAAGCAAAATAGTTGTTCTATGTATCAGATTCAAGATTTCCTTTGTCACGCATGTATTTCACTACAAGGATGCAAATATCTACTAGTTTCTCGAGTAAACAAATGCTTGCAGATAGCGTAAATAAAATAACTAAAATTTATTGTTCTAGTGCAAGAAACGCTTGCTTGCTTGAGTAACTTAGCAAGCTAAATAATTATTGGTCCATAATATGTAACTGGCAAAGAGCCCATTCACACATGAATAGGGGTAGAGCATTGCTTTATAAGTGTGCCATTAGTCCCTGGCAGCATTTCAAAACTCGTATTGATTACATTCAAATACAAATCTGACATATTTCCTTATTAGGAGTACAGAGCTCTCTGGCCTGTCTCCAAGTGTTTACGGATCTCACAGGTTTTTCGAGGAAAGCAATCTTTTGAGACCACAATTAAACTAACAAAACACTTTTTTCATATTTTTATTACACAATATGTTTTTAACTGATGTGGGGAGTGTACCAATTAACTAACTTCTCCTATGTAGGTAGAACCTACATTTAACCACTGTATGTAGCTGAAGGAATGAAAACGTGACGAATTCAGCATCTAGCCTGTATTATTATTATTCAAGATACCATTTCTCACGCGAAAAATAATTACTCAAAACAAGCTTTCAAGTTTTCTTTTGGTCATACATAGATTAGGGACTCGGTTGAACACTGACTTAGGCATGTTTCCAATAAAACGGTTTGATTAGAAAATTGTTTAAACCTTTTATAATTAAGCTCAATGAAATACAAAATTTTACTGTCCATGGCTGCCTTAAAGAGAAGAATAACTCGGTCGGTTATAAAGAGACTCAGGCATGTTTCCATCAAAACGATTTGTCCTTATAGTTTGCAGTGCATCACAAGGGAAGGGAGATTAGATAATGAGTACAGTGAGTGTAGAGTGTGTGACCTGGCTGGCTTGCAGGTCCATGGGGCACGCGAGGAAGAGTCGGGGCCCGACGGTGACGTCGCTGGAGGAGTGCGCCTCGAGGAACGCGTTGAGCGTGCTCCACACCGCCGGCAGCCACTCCAGCACCGCGGCCAGCGCCGGCTCGCGCCGACCCGACACCAGCTCCAGCGAGAACAGCTTGCGACGGAGATACCTACGACACGTATACACTTTTTTTTTTTTTTATATACCTATATGCAATAGGCTCACATTTGACCGCAATCTCACCTGATGTTAAGTGACGATGCGGTCTACGATGTAGCATGTTTGCCTAGAAAATACCTATTCACTCTCCTCTTGAAGACCTCCAGATTATAGTTCTCGGGAAATACAGACGCAGGCAAGGAGTTCCACTCTTGGGCTGTCCGCATTATGAAAGTGGAAGCAAAACGCTTCGTACGGATGTGAGGTAATTTGACCAAGAAAGGGTGACACATATATAGTACCAACCACTACAACCTATCATTGAAGACCGGCGGTTATTTGACAAATCTAGATTGATTTAAAGATGATAGATGAGCTAGTTAAGACTGATAAATGGAAATTTTTAACGATCAATAATAATAATAATACAATGAGCAGCCTTATCGCTAATAGGTAATGTACGTACCGTTAGACTCCTCTTTGATCGTTACATGAGCTTAAATATGATGGTGTGATTAACTTTGATGTGTCCAAATTATAGGATATCTGAAGGTAACGTAGATTTCTTACTGATGAGTTACGGTGAAATTATGTTAACTAAATGTAAGTCAAGCTTTTTCCGTTAGCAAGACTGATGTCTGTAGATAAAAGTATTTTTATACATACCTTGCTAAAAACCCTTTGACAGGCTCCATGTGATTGGCGGTGAGTAGCCACCTGAAGTTGTGGTGCAGTTGAAGGTTTGTAGTGTTGCAAGTAGCTTGAGACATCGTTCCTATAATTAACGCATTTCATATAATTGGCATACTGATTATGAGGGTAAGACAAACTCCATAGCTTACTTTACAAACATTTCGGACTTATGTGAATTCAGAAAACAATAAAATTGTTGTCCGCTATTCTTAAGCGAGGAACAGGGTGACCGACCCTCCCTGGCTAAGTACAGACAGAAGCCCCCTAAAGCAGGGCTTATTTTCTTTTGACGAGAACGATTTTCTTATAGTTTACCTTTTAATAAGTTATTACCAATTTGCAATCGACTGGCCTCATAGCTCAGTTGGTACCTTCTGTCCTGTAGGTTGTGTGTTCAATTCCTACCCAGGACAAACATTTATGTGACATTCGTAACATTGATGTTTGTTCTGTGTCTGGATGTTAATACGTATTATATGTACGTATTTACAAAAGAAAATTATATAAGTATGTATATCAGTCGTCTGGTTCCCATGATACAAGCTATGCTTAGCTTACTTTGGGGCTAGATGATCTGTGTGAAATGTCCACCAATATTTAGTTTATTATTTAATTACACTTGAAAAATATATAAGTTTTAAATTGTATCATTTACAGTGTAGTACTTCTTTTCTAAATTATTAATACTTTTTTCTTTTTTAGGTCACCCAAACTGGGCGTTACACAATACAATAATAAAACATAGTGTTACGACCTTCTGGATGGAAACAAACTTAAAAACTTAAATTGTTGTTATCATCAATGTGTGTATACCGATGATAACGGGCATATTTGTATTGTCAGGCGGCAACAGGCCCGCGAAGGCGTCACCGAGCGCGGAGGCGTGCTGTAGATTATCGAGCACCACGACGGAGGGCAGCGCTGCCTCCTCGCCGGCCGCCGCCGCGCCGCACTGCTCCGCTATGTTGCCGAGGTACGCGCGCAGCTCGTTGCACGATTTGCGGTCCACGCTGCAAGTATACACACTCATAACGCTGACGTTTAATATTGATCTGATCCTATACATGTTAGACTGTGGGCTGCATACTTGAGCCATTTGAAATTTCGGTTCTTAGCGATGTATTTGTTTATGGATTAAAATTAACTGAAATTTTGTTCTGATCAAGATTTGAAAAGTAAATACTATTATACAACCATACATTCTTCTAAGGCTGCTTTATATTACTTAAAAGTTTCATTTTAAAGCCGTAACAAGTACCTAAGGACTGAATGCTGAAAAGTCGTTTTCTACAAATCACTAGACAATAGCGGGCAGACCGGGGTTCAATCCCCAGCAGAGACAAACAATCATGAGAGTGAAGTTTCTTTTCGAATTTTGGTTATTTGTATTGCTTATGTATCTATGTGTCTAATTCTCCATGGTCCCCTCAATAAAAGGAACCGGTGTGCACTATAATTGAAGCAGCGCATTTTAATCTATTGTGGATTCCCTCGAATGCGACACAAGAACGTTCTTGTACAATAAACACTCACTTGAAAGTAGCGACAGCTTCGGCCGGGACGCCTCTTCGCTGCGTCTTCTGAACGTAGAATTCTGCTAATTTCGCCGCTAAGTAAGACTTTCCCGTGCCGCTGGGGCCACAGAGAATGACTCTTCGGTGTTCAGTCAGTAGTGACACATATCTGGAAAGCGTACGTTATTAAATATCTCTTCCGTTTCCTAATGAATGTTTATCTTTTTTAAATGTAGTCTACTAATGGTCACACAGGCCGCGTTCCGATTCACGCGCACTATCGAGCGCTTACGGCGATTACGAACGTCATCGCACATACAATTACGGAACGCAAATTACTGCGCTTACTAGTTATCATCGTCGCTGCTATTATAAAATCTCTAGAACCACAGCATCGGAATCTTTCTTCATTAGAAGATTTCGTAACATAATTTCATTTTGCAAGGACAACAGTAGCAAATAAATAATAGGGAAATATGTCACTGTTGACATTTGGTTTGCAGTGTGGGTACGATGGGTCACTGTAAGTGGTCGCAAACCAAGGAAGTGATGTCAGCACGATGTTCATACTCGCTGATAAAGGGCTAACGTTTGCCCGCTAACAGTAATTCGGAAGGAAAGTGCTGGCAGCATAAAGCGGAACGCGGCTATATAGAGTTATGCAGACTGAGTCTTCTACTGATAGATTTTGCAGCTAAATAATAAAGCACAAAACTGTAAACTAAATCGATGTATTTAGAATTGACAGGTAAAACTTACCTATATACAATATTTTTTGGTATAAGGCTATCAAACGCCAAGCTCCCGACTCCTTGCAGGCATATGTACAGGGTGTTCACGGTGCCGATAATATAACCACACGGCAGGAGCTCCGGAAACCCGATCTCCGGGCCTCGCGTCGCCTCGCCCAGGTGATACGAAGTTATCGAATCCGTGTTCAGTCCTAAGTTCGTCCCCAAGTCTATTCTAGACAGGTAATCCTTGAATGTTTTCCTAACTATGTAATCTAAGTTCTGCCAAGTGGTCTTGCCCGAGATATAAGTGTACGCGATCGTGAATTCGTTGCAGTTTATCGTCGAGTCAGCGCTGTACACGTTTTTATATGAGCTGCTGTGAGCTGATTTGTTGCTTTTGAGGCTATTCGTGTTAGATTTGTTTATTTGAGGGTAGTCTTGGTTTTCAGTTTCTGGACTGTGGGTCTGCGACATGCGAGGTGATTCGAAGCTGGGTTGCTTCTCGAAGTGGTTGTTGTAAGCGCTGGTGGATTGCTTCGCGTAGAATCTGCATTCGGACTCCGTGAGCGTGTCTTGGACCTCTTCGAAGTATCTCTGGAATGTTTCTGGCTGTCCTAGGTACACTGCTATCGCTATTTTCTTTCCGTCTGTGGTGTCACCCTGGCTATCCGCTACACCTGCAATTAAATTGTACTGATGAATGGGTATTTTTTACGATAATAATGATAAATTCATTTATTCAAAAAAAGTATAACAAGATGTTTGATTTTTATTGTTATTTTATGACTAAAATTTTAATTTATTAGTAACTAGCAATCATCTGATCGAAATTGTACCTAGTAAATATTTATGTAGATTGTTTAATTACACTACGAGTAGGCGCTGGTTAAGTGGTCTATTTCTAAAGAAATTTCCCTTTATCGGACTATTGGTTGTAGTATAATTCATTCGGTCAACGATCTATCAGTTCGTGCGCACGTTTTCACAATTACTGTGCAAGGCAATCAATTCTTTAATGTCTTCCGTTTTGAAATATGTAATGACTCCGGATTTGTAGTTTCCGATTGGTGTTTAGAAGGAAAAATGTGTATGATCGATAAATAACAAAGTTATTGCAAATATTGTGCTACCAAGCGTTGTATCACGGTTAAATATTAATACTACTAACCTAAATAGGCCAAAGTTTGCTTTGGGACTACACAACAAAATCAATTTATGTTATCATTTTATGTGTTAAATAGAAGCAGTGTTTCCAAGCACAAATCGGGTACACTAACCTGAGGTTTTATTGATTTTTATATTTGTCATGATAACCCCGATATTTTTAGGAACAAGTTTACACGAGCAAACCAGCTTACTTTTGAAAGGAGGTACGTAAATAAAGAAGGTGGTGCATATATTTTAAACAAATTATAAATGCGTTGAAGACTCGGGCAATAGAAACAGTGGAATATAATTCTAAGTAATAAGTCTATAAATTATTCAAAAACCTTGACTTATGAACCTAAATTTATGATACACAGACCAGTTCTCTTAGATTATAAATGAATTATACGAATTATAAATACATTAAATCAATTTTGTTAGATTTAATTAAAAGACGACGTTTACGTTTTTATAAAAGCTGAAGCTTACAATTTCTGCTATTGTTAATATCGTAGCCAAAACTGATTTAACTCCCGGAGACGAGGCCGATTGCAAACAGATCATCGGCAAAGTCCAAATCAGTTTCTACCTCGATGAATTATTAACTCACCGATATCGGAGTAGCTCTCCCCGATAGCCAGCTCTCGGCTTTTAGGCGGTGGAAGTACGCTGTTAATATCGTAGTCGCCACTGAGTCGATCACCGGAAGTGAGTCCGTTCGCAAAGAGTTCCCCCGCCCCGTTGAGCGCGCTCAGCAGAGTGTCGCTGTTCTGGTTGAGCTCGCACGCCGCCTTGTTCCCGTAGATGGGCTCCACCATTGCTGATTTGGGTGAGCCTTTCTTGGAGAAGTCCATTGTGGGTGTCGACGTCATGCAGTTGAAATCTAGCTCGAGCGGCTGCGAGTGCATGTCTAGTGTCGCCTGCGGGACAATGTGATTCATTCATTTCTGCTTTCACCTGTTGTTTTTCATCTGTAGCCGACTTATTTAGGCATACGTCAGGAAATAATCGATCGGTAGAAAGCATTCATATAATTTGGATGTCTGGAAGAAATCTTTTTTAGCGATAAGACCAATGTACTGTCTTATTTAAGAATGGTTCATAATTACTAATTCAATATGATGTATAATAGAGCATTATCTACCTATATGTCTATATAAAAGCAATGAAGACGCTGGTGAGATAAAAATATTGGTTTTTGCTTCGAATTATTTGCCCTTTTTGCGACGCGAAATATTCCCATTTAAGACTGTTTACCCCGCCTGAGAGAAAAGCTTTAAATTTTTTTTGTACACTTGCCCATTCAACTAAGTTTGAAAACCAGAAATCTAATTAAATATGTTCAATTACCTGATGCATAGTAGCTTGATCTGCCAAGCTGAATCTTCTCGGGTCTTCAACGGCGGAACCACCGGTTCCTAATGAAGTTTGACTGCCCGCTAGAGAACGTGACGTCACTAGCCTTTGTAGCCGCTCGTTGTTTTGCTTGAGATTCAGCATTTCATTCTGAAATATTACTAGGAGTTAGCGTGTCTACAGATAATGTCAGAACATATTGAATTTCGACGGAGGAAGCGGATATTTGAATTCAGAAGTTTGTGGCTGTTTATTTTAATTGTGTACTATAAGTTAATCTATGAGATGTCATTTTTATCTAAGAACCTACCCTCATTTTAATAACAGTGTCTTTAAGACTTTCCAGTTGATGCGCCGAGCTTAAAGCTTCTAATCGTATGTCGGTTAGCACCAAATCCTTTTCGCGAAGTTGCCTCTTCAGCTCGTCAACTAAATGTGCATCCTCTGGTTTTTCTGTAGACAAATTAGAAATTTATTTTAAATTAATATTACATATCGTTAGTATTACACAATATGGAATTAAGACTAGTGAAGTGAAAGCTTATTCTTCTTTTTCTCTAGATAGTTTAAAATCACTCGAGGACGACGAATGAACATGCACTATTAAAATCTGTTTGTAAGTTTAATTGAAAGCCTCGTGTCATAATTCAAAAGCCCGCAAGGCTGCACGTAATGGATAGACAGCAGATTAAAGATCCAAGCGCTTTCTCTGCGAGCAATATCCCGAGCGCGCAAACTTCGAGCATTGTTAGCTTTAGCGGCAAATTTCTTGTTCCATCTCGTTAGCTTGTTTTGCGCGACTTTGTGGTTAAGCGATTATTCAATTTGCTTTTAGTTTGCAACCGCTTTGCTTGCTGCGGGCGCTCATTGAAAATACATTGTGTGATAAATTATAGAAGCATGATTAGTTAAAAAGTGAACCCGCCGATAACATGTTAAACGGTGTCGTAACACAATGGTCCCGTAGATTCAAGGGATCAATTTAACGAGGGAGACTTCACGGGCCGCGGGTAAAGTCGTGATCGGTACAGAAGGGACAGATTATTTAAATTGTAACTGAAAATTGGGAAACGCATAATCGGATTAAGCCCGGCAGAAAAAGTATCTATGTCAAAGGCTGTGGATATCATTTTGGAGTTCCGCAACCTTTGAAAGTACTTAAAGCTACTTCTTGTAGGTTCTTTATCGGACGGAATGATACAGCTCATTCGACTCAATCGACGAATGACTAAACCACAGCACTTGATAAGTAATATAAAACTTAAGTGTGGTCTCGTTAGCCTTCACTAAATATCGGCCTTACTAGCCGGTGTAGTTTATTTCATACTTTATTTATATGCCGTTTAAGGCGTTCTGTGACTGTTCTCGTTGTTTCCTCCTCTGATTGTGTACAGATCTTGCTAGTATGAGACTGAGGAGCTTTGTCAAATTTGACGGTGCCCATAAAGGGTTAAAAACCATACTCAGCTTTGGGCTCGTCTATACCACAAATGAATCCTTGTAACGCTCGTGTAAGTATTTTCTTGCTCGAGATAGGCTTGTTGTATTTTTTCGACAAGCGAGAATTCTCTTCAGACGAACTAAGTATCATCTGAGGACAATTCTCGCTTTTTTTTTCGCACTTAAAGTGAGAATAGTTAACCCTTTATATAAGTACTAATCTCAACTTAACTACCCTCACCTTTGGGTCATAATTTTGTAACAAGATATTTATTTATTTATTTGAGGATGACCTACAGCACATAAAAATATAATAATCAAAATTTAATGAATAACATAAGACAAATAACAGGTCTTCACAACTAGATATTGTTCTTAGAGTCATCGTGTGAATTTTCCTGACTATCATTCGGATCGTGTGCGGATCATCCGAGGAAGACTTGTCCTAAGACGATAGTCCTATTGATAAATAACTATTGTCACCTTTGGTATCGTCAGTCTTGACCGCAGGCTTGTCCTTAACGTCGGGCAGCGCTTCGTGTGAGTGCTCTAGACTGTTCTCGTTGCTCCCTTCCCGGATGGTGTGCGGGTCGTCGTAGTGATGTGAGCCCGACGAGCTGTCCTGAGACGACAGCTGCCCGAGGGACGCGTGCTTCGCAGTCTTGGATATCTTAGCGTTTCTCGAGAAAGCTTTTGTGAAGGACGATCGTAGCTGGGGAGAAATATTTGGAATTAGTTAATCACTAACTCTACCTAGTTATTACAAGTGTATATGATACTACTTAAGGGATTTGCCTTGTTTGTACAGATGATAGTGGTTCGCGTTGCGTATGTTGCGTGCATAATTGAATACGATTAATGTGTGTTCGTTCGCAAGGTGAGACAGATGGACACAACATCATATATTATAGTACTTATTCCATACTATGTCATGACTACAGAAGATTTATACGTTTGAAAATTTGAGTTGGATTTAAATATGTATGCATGTTTAAATATGACGTTCTTAAATGTTAAACGATGACTGTATAATCAAAGTTACAAGGCAAAAGAATACGTCATCACGAGGCATTTTAATACAGGTACAAGTGAATGCTGATACAATCGACTGTTTTCTTACAAATACATTTTTAAATACAACAAATTTATTGAATATGTGACACATTGTTCACATTTATATGGCTGAAAAAAACAAAGAAAAAAGGAAATTTATTTTGTGTTACATTAGAAATAAAATTAGGTACAAATAAAAGAAAATGTTGCTGTGTGTGTGCATACGACAAGTTTTGCTGGTATTCTCTATGCAGAGGACAGCCTACTTTCAGCAGGTAGAGAATTACATTTGAATTAATTGAATCTACCACGGTAGCCCAATTCCGAATCGCAATGTCCAGTAAAGGTTTAATCATATTAGTTTCATACCCATCCCTTCTTCTTGTGTTTCTTGTCGTGGGGCGCCGAGGAACCGCTGCTGAGACTGTTGATGCTGGAGACGCTGTCGGTGGAGAGGTGGCGCGTGATGGCGCCGTTGCCGGTCGCGGCGACCCGCTGCGGCGACGACTGACTGCGTCCCGAGTTCTCTTGCTACACACACCCACACACATCAACATTAATATTTCATTGGAAAAGTATTTATATATATATATATATATTAGACTGGCCTCACAGCTCAGTTGGTAGTAACTCTGCCTTCTGTGCGATAGGTCGTGGGTTCGATTCCCACCCAGGACAAACATTTGTGTGACAAATATAGATGTTTGCTGTGTCTGGGTGTTAATATCTATTATATGTATGTATTTACAAAAAAAAAGAGTATATAAGTATTATATTAGTTGTCTGGTTCCCATCAAGCTCTGCTTAGTTTGGGGCTAGATGGCTCTGTGTGAATTGTCCGCCAATATTATTTATTATTATTATATTTATAATAGAAGACATAACATAAAACCTGGGTATTTATTCTGGTATAAGGATGTGAAAGAGGCATAAATAATTAGTAAAATTAAAGTGTTCATTCTGATTTTTCTTCACAAACTTAAAATATTTATGTTTTATTCGTTTTCGTAATCAACTTGAAATTTTGGAAAAGGGTATAACATACGCATCTTTGTCACTTTGTTATAACTGGATTGAAAAAAATGAAAAAATACGTTACTATGTCCCTGGTAAACTGCATTTAAAGCAGCGCATTCTAACGTGTGATCCCCAGGAAGCTTCATGTACCAAAGTAACATATCTGGTACATCGACTGTCTCATCATGGAGTATAACATGAAATGGGGACAGATCTATTGACGGTCAATTTAATGTAAATGCTACTTCGCCATATTTAATTCTATTTAATGGTCCGTCAGTGTCTCAAATGAAATCATGTGAGCACCGCTGATCATTATAAAGTTCCGGGATAGATGTTAGTAAAAACCGATGCACATGATCTCATTATGAGCGCTCTAATGTTTTGCATAATGATTGATCGACATCCAACATCGACGTTTCCTCACTAGAATACTAATTGAGATAATATTATCTACGCTCGCCGACAAGGTAGATTTCATTTTAATGAAGTGATAGCAATGAAAACACGTTACAATGTAGGAATATATACGCTCCCTTCCAATCTCACTTACTTGATGAATTTAAACCACATGAGCCTTTAATATGCAAATCGAATTTAAATCGGAAGTTACATTATGTTCCCACGGCATTAAGTGAAGCGGAATTTATGTGTGTATTCCGATACTCTGCATATCACCCGTACGCAGCATTTGCGGTTACGTTTGCTCCGCTGCAAACGCGCAAGGTCCTAGCGAAGTACGAATATTAAACCTAGGCCATCAAACGACTTCAAAGACCATTTACCTGTCCGGTGACATTAACGCCATCAGCCCGGATGCCCATAGATTGCATATGAGCCGTGGTGAGTCCGGCTTGTATGGACTGTTTCCTCAACAGCTCGATGGTCTGTCGCAACTCCGTTAGCTCCGAATCCTAACACAAAAAGCAATTAAATATAACATAATGGCAATTAAAAGAAAGTAATTTGCATCCGTCGCAACCGGTCGGCCGCGGCCGGGGCCGAGTGTGTTCACACACATCGCCTTTTCTAATTGACATGATCGCTGTTGCGTGACGCGTTGAGAAAGAGAATCACAACATGAGAATTGCTCCTAATTGAACGAATACTGTGCATACGTATCTTGTTCGATGTGAAAGGTATAAACGAATAATAAGGACATGACAGTTATTTAAGAACGACCTGATTCGTCCTATACTTTCCATTTTAGGTTCTTTTGCTTGGACTCGCATGTAATCATGACTTCCCATAGCTTTTGAAGCAATAAAATCCATCGAGGAATCAATTTAAAGGATGCTTTATGATAGAAATCGAAGATTTTTATTACCTTCCTCTCAGCGGTGGCTGTGAGCGAGTGCAGCCGGGTCGTCATGTTGGACAGGCTCTGTTCGAAGGCTGATACGACGTGCGCCTGTAACAAGACAATACATAATATTAATACCATGTTACTACTAATTATTGGTTGAAATCAAACAAATATCTTGTGCTAGATATCAATTAAGTATATGAAAAATAATAGTTAAATCATTGAATAGAAGGGAGGAATTAACTTTTTTGATTTTGTTCGTCAGTAATTTTTTAAATGGCTTGAGAATGTAATGACACACTACACTAAAGAGTTTGTACGTAATTAATAGAAGTCAACTGCAATTTCTAATTTCACTGTATGCGTGATTATTGAAGACCATAATGTAAAGGGAATTCCTGTAATCCAGTAAACTTTCTCTATGTACATGTACTGTTAATAATCTTCCTTCGGCTGACCAACATAACTGTAATTTCTATTCGGTTTAAGTAATCAGAGATGACCACAGCCCGACACAGATCTCTCTTAACTTTAGATATGGACCGATATAACTAACTAGCATAAATGTATTCGAGTGAACTGCGTATCTTAAATACTAAATTATATGGTCAATGTAACTTTACGCTACTATTATTAACTAATTGTTAGTTAAATTTTGATGTATGTATCGTGAGTCACCGTAATAGATTGCTTTATAAACAGTAAATGTGGCCGTGGGCGTAGCTGGACAAGGGACCCTTTGTTTGCTGCGTAACAGGAACACTCTTAGCAAAATTAAAATAGAGGGTAACGACCCCTCCTTGTTGCTAGGGTTGCCTGGTCGTAAAACCGAAAAGCCGGACACACCGGCTAGTTTAGCCAGACATTTTGGTAAAAACCTCAAATTTTTTAGTCTTAGTATAACAAGACAGTTTTTTTTATTAAAACTTGACTTTGTCATCACATATCAAACGACAAGCATTTTACTTTTTTCATCTTCTTAAATTTTAATGAAACAGCAATAAAATTGAATTACAAGTCTTCTTTATATGAAAAATGTAAAGAAACTGGCCAAATTGAAAAAGCGTAACAAAAGCCAAAATCCAACTAATTTGACCCGGCACGCAACCAAAAAGCCTGACTGTGCCCGGCTTTATCCGGACGCCTGGCAACGCTACGTGTAGCGTACGTTACCAACTGCGTGTTGCATATAAGGCAGGAACAGAAGAAATAAATTCGTGCTATTTAAATGTAATTTATAAGAAACATTTTATAAATAGGGCGATTCACCTGTTCGCGAGCAACTCGCATAACCAATTATGGAGTGTGCTGGGCAGGCATCATTGATAGATCTGCCCCGTTTGTTCAAGGCACCTTTTACGCGTGCCGATGTGAATAGTGGAACGAGTTACCGCCACTGTGGTAATGGTTCCGTGCAAATATTTTGATGTTTCGAAAGTGTTATACCTGTTCGTACATTTCCAGGTTTCAGTACAAAGTTATTCAGCGGCATTCCAATATGGTGGAACAACTTGTTGGCATCGCTATCGCCGGTTTTGGAATGCCGATCCCGTAATCAACTGCAGCGTTTTCGTATAAACTTTGTCTATTGTCAACAATTTTTGGCAGATTTATATGAAACTAAAAGCCGGAACAAAAGCCGGTGTTTTGACGGACTCTCAATGTGTATTGCGGATCTATAAAAATATATGAATTACGGAGTCGCAGGTGGAAAATAATTATAACCAACAGCTGCTGAAGAAGCGCTTTAAAAGCTTAATGACACGATCAAAATATTCTAGTTCCTTTGCAAACGGACGACGAGTTCTTTCCGTTTTTATCAAGCAACGTTTATTACGAATGCGAAATTGTTTTCATTTTTCAGCAGCATGTTTCCCGTTATTGTGAAAATAATTATGATTATAATTACAAACAACACAAAAACATTTTTTCAAAAACTTAACGATGTTTAAGATCTGAAGCATCCAGCTGTTAACGGCGAATTGAAACAAGAATGTAGCTTATCGGCTTTTAAAATTTAAGGTCTTGTTGCTTTGCAGAATATGACAGTTAAAAATAAATATTCCCATGGGTATTTCACTGAACACAACGGACATTTATAGAGAAGCGAAAGAGAAACCACTGGGACACGTTTAAAGATCAATATTGGAGGTCAACACAGTATAGTAAGTGACTGATCAAACAATCAATTTGTTTTATGCACCGCAAATAGACACACCTAGCCCTAGAAGTCAACTCTGGTGGTGATATTTGCTGCATGCATACGCATTACGTACTACCAAACCTGCATTCTGTGAGTGCATATGCCCCTTATTCATTTTTTTTTATTGATATTTATGATAAATATTAACCTTGACTGGCCTCACAGCTCAGTTGGTGAACCCTGCCTTCTGCGCTGTAGGTCGAGTGTTCGATTCCCACCCAGGACAAATATTTGTGTGACGAACATAGAAGTTTGTTCTGTGTCTGGGTGAATTAAAAATGAATTAAAAAAAAAAGAAGTTTAAAAGTATTATATCAGTTATATAGTTCCCATGATACAAGCTATGCTTAACTTACTTTGGGGCTAGATGGCGCTGTGTGAAATGTCCGCAAATATACATTAATATGAACCTTTAAAATAATACTACTGTATCAGTTCATTAGTTGCGTAATTCTGGCGAAAATGGAAACGACGATACGAAAAACCAATATCAGTATCGTGATTAAGTGGGAGTTCAATGATATTCCTCATTCTTATTGAGTTGCTCGAGCCCACTCTAATCCCACTAGCATATTTTACGAATGCAGTGGCGGCGTTTTAAACGGGGCGAGATTATTTGTTCAAGTGCACTCTTCCTTATTCGGTCGACTGGTAACTGGGCTGCCGTCTTACGGCTTTGCCTTACGGATTGCAACTGGTACAACATATGTATGGTCAAAAATTAAATACTGGTTTCCCAATCTAGATATTTGATACATATGTTTGTAGTGCGGTATTTGTTAAAATGTTTGCACCATAAAATATTTGTTTTTGTTGTCAGTGCACCGACAACCAATCTTCCACAATGAATCTTTTCCATCCAAAGGTTGTCTGGAAGAGATCGCTTCTTAGCGATAAGACCGCCCATTGTACGTGTATATTAAGTAGTTTTAACGTTTGTACTGCGTGTTAATGGTGTACAATAAAGAATTTTTATTCATTCATTTATATTATTTGCCTAACAAGCTTTAATGATTAGTGTTCAAATGACCATTATCAAACAAATAAGAGAGGATCAAATTAAACTTTTCACACTACAAACAATACTGCCATGAAACAAGTCCTACTAGAAACGCAGTAAGCGGATATGGCTGCGTTAGGAAAGTGTGCCGTGGTCACGCTAAACCTTAGTTATGACGGTCGATCCCAGTATATATAATTATACTGCAATAAAGTGATCCTACTTCTAACACCAGCTGTCAAGATGACCAAAGGTGCTAATTATTATATGGCTGTATTAGCAACCATTTAATTACGGCAAACAAGTTGCGGCTGTCGTGAAGCAGCAGGCTTTAAAGCTAAACGAGAAAAGCATATCGATCGGCGGTCCGAAAAGGATCGAACGGCTTTCTAACAATTCAGTATTTTCATCCCGGATTTCCGAATACCGACATGTAACAATGGAAGAGTGGGAAAGTTTTACATTTGTCTTGATTATCCGAAGTTGGTTACAATTGTTCAAGTTCAAAGGTGTCCCTTGCGGTAACAATGGTATGCCAGTAGTAGAGGCTATTCGCCTACGCACACCATAACAATAAAATATTGCGTCAACGAAATGAGATCTACAAACAATGCTTTTATCAGGGGAATTGCAACATCAGGCTTGATAAAAAAGATCTCGTTAGGGTACTGAGACGAGGTACTGAAATTGAAATTGATAGGGTTTGAACAGGCATCAAACTTATCGATAAGTACGCGTGACCTTATGTTTTGAATAATATTGACGTTTCCAAGCCATTTCTTTATTAATTCTATGGAAATAAAAAATTTGACTTTGACTTTGCTTCCAGTTTCACTTTAGGTAGTGGTAACCAGTAAAGAATACCGATAAATAAATTTGGGTAGTTTATAGTTAAACTTACGCACCGTGGGAAAGGATATTGGGTAACATTAAATCATACTTTTTGTCGGGGAAGATAAAGTCAACACCTGACCATAGGGATGAAAGGTTACACAGGTTATTTTGGTAGCAGGTAAAAGTTTTTTTATCATATACACAGGCTCGAACCAGTGCGGTGAAAGGATGAAATATGTATCATAAAATTATCTTAGTAATAATGTGCGATCTGTATCATATCATATCAACGGATGTATGTATTTATAAATATTCTTACCAGTGATTTTAAAGACTTCAACTTGTTAGCATGATTACGGTATGGAATAGAAGGAGAAAAAAAATCAGGAGAATTTTACTATGTCTAATTATCTCTTAGATTCCAAGTAGTGTTAAAGGAGAATTTACAAAAAAAAAATTTTCGCAAAATTTACTTTTTCTTTGGACAAGCAGTTTGTAATCGATCCAGTAAAAAAATATTATAATGATTTGGCAGTTTTTATTTGTAGGAAAGTTTCCTACGAATGAGTCCCTAAATTATGATATAACACAAGCAAAGGAATACATAAGCATGTTAAACTTTGAAATACATTAATATTAAACGTCAGGTGAACACGCAACACCACGGTATTCCCCCTGGTAGATGTTTCGATTTGATAAGTCTTTAACAGTGTATAGCTATAGAATAGAACCAATTACACAAACCCGAGGGAATGAAGAACCACTCCTCAAATTAAAATACACATGAAAACCTGTTAGAAGCGATAGTATTTCATTCCACAGGTACAATATAAAAATTTATGATTAAATCTGTGGTCCCGCAGTGTCGTATATCATATTCAAAACAATGGAAACATAGTCACTATATAAAAATGAAACATAACTTGAATGCTTATGGATAAAAAAACTATCATGATAGTTGCATTATGTACGAGGCAGGACGCGTATTGAATTCCTGGAATATAATGTCAGAGTCTGAAATTTTATTTCAAGAACTAGTAGCTGTTGCCCGCGACTTCGTCCGCGTGGAATTCGGTTTTATCACGCACCCCTATTTTACCCCTCGGAAAGTAGCCTAAATTACTCCTTGTTACATCAGCTATCTGTCATTGAAAGTCCCGTCATCGGATCAAAATCATCCCAAATCGGAACAAACAGACGGACAGACAGACAAAAATTGTAAAAAATATTGTTTTGGTATATGTACCGTGTATACATCCACTTAGTAAAAAGCGGTTATTTTAATATTACAAACAGACACTCCAATTTTATTTATTTGTATAGATTTTTTGTAAAGATAAAACTTACCTCTTCCAATATTGGACAGCTCTTGTATCTTGCTTTTCTTATGGCCAAGTCCCACCACGGCACTGGCGGCTTAGCGCGAAGTATTGTTTGACAACCAACTTTTGGATCTTGCGTTTCGTATAATGTACCTAGAGTTCTAGAAGACGGCCGAGAAGAATCTTCGTCTTTATTTTCATCAGCAGGCACGCCGGTAACGCATTCACAACATTTATGAGGCCTCTTAATATTAGGTTGACCTTGTGGTCTAAAGTCTGCAGTAAACGAATGCCGATAGCTAAGCCGTTTTGAGAACCCATGTTCGCTTACTGATCGTTTGAAGCCATTTCTATTGTTCTGTAAAGCCATTTTCGGTATTTGTTGCACTTCATTTAGAATGCTCGGGTCATCAAAACAACCACTGTGTTCGTTGCTTAGAGGCGTATTCGGTTCGGAATGATAACCTATTCTATTGCGGTGCACGAGAGATTCGTAGGATTGGTTTTCTTGAATACTTGAAGGTTTAAGATCTATAAACTTGGGTCGTCGCAAGTTAAGAGTTGCAAACTTTTGTGGCGACCTATGAAATTTGGATTTGTTTGGCAACTCTTTTAGTACATCTTCCGTATCGGTTGATGGTATTGTGGAATTGTCACTGTAGCTAGATATAGGTCTGTCGTTGTCGGTCAGGTACGAGGAGGATTCCGAGCAATTATCACGATCGCTCTGGCTTCTTCTGAAGTCGGCAGACGAACTAGTAACGTCCGTCCGCCCGGAATGCTGCTCCCCGCCATCCTGGTTATCGACGACATGCGAAAACCGTTCGCCGTTACTCAAGTTGACGATTCCCTTTTTTTCACCGGCTCTTACGTCCTGCTCCCCTGGTAACTCCAAGCTTCTCAAACGCCTGCGTGGCTTCGTGTTTATGGAATCGTAATGCCTTTCTTGTATACCGTTGGCGTGTTTCACTGGGGAACCTCTTTGAGATTGTGGTGGGGATATTTTAGCATAGATCGGCTCCGTGAAACTCAGCCGGGAAGGCTTCTCTTCAAATACATTTTTCGTCGGTGTCTTGACGTATTGCACGTCAAAATTTTCTAAAAAACTGTTTTTATGTGTTCTATTCAAAGTAAAGTACTCTGAATGTCTTTGAGGTAGATTGATGACAGGATTAGGGTCTACCAGGTTTCTTATTTTTATTCTGCTTCTTGGGGCTCGAATTGTTGCGAAGCCATCGTGGATGGGTGATCCATGATAAGTGGACGAAGTAGTGACTGCCATCTCTGGCATGATATCGTTTTACACTACTAATACAGATGACATGTTGAAATAGGACAGTGTTCAATCATTTTAAAAACTAAATGAGTATTCTGTAAAATCGGGCACTATGAAGTTTGTTGTTTTGTTACAGCGCATATCAGAATTGATTACACAAAATACAGTAAATGACGATTGTGAGAGCACAGTGAAAAACATCGACTTATACTAATGTAGGAAGTATCGATACCGAGCCAAATAAATTTCATAACATTATCATCATAAATGAAACTGATTTGGACCACTTGACCCGTTCGAAAGATACGATTCGGCTCAACTCTAGTATGCAGCGTTCGTTTCGTAATTAATATACGGTACACTTGACACAATATAAAAATATACTGAACCGCCTATTTTTGAACTCATGTTGATAAATCAAGTCAAGTAAGTATGTTTTGCTACAGGAATAGCTACTTAAGTATTTGCGTCTATTATCAGTTTATCAGTTGACATACGCGATAATTTACTGAACTTCTTTCACAAGAATGCGCAATGTTCTAATTATTATTTATCATAAAACGACACGGAATGCATTCATAGCTAAGCTGAAGAAAAAATCGATTTATTGTTGTGGCAATCTCTTCTAAAATGGTCGTTAAATCCTGTGTGGCAACTTCATTAGAATACATTTCTTAATTTTGCTATAAAATAACTAATGTTTATGAGTATGTTTAGAATAATGCAGAGATTATGAGGAAAATAAAAATATAGGGTTACCAGTATTATAAATAAATTGATACAAAATCATAGAATAGTATGTAGAGCTTATATCTTGCTGCGCTGATGACTGCCGCCTTCCAACACAAACTTATTAGGACTTTTAGTTGAATAGATTTTAAATTGTTGATTTTAAAAAGAAACTTTGAATATGTAATTAATATTAGGCAATAAAGTTTATTATTATTATTATTGTTTAAAGTTCTCATCTATTAAGTTTTCTTTTTAATCATTGAGTTTGTTACGTTACCAGCTACTAGTTACTAGTTACTAACTATACAGCCATATGTCTAGTTATCTACAGCCGTTACTAGCTGGACTAAAAGTCAAGGTAATCTCGTAACAGAGTCATTAAATCTTCATGGGGCATGTTCATGGAACGATTCAAGTACTTTAGCAACTTTTGTAAATTAAATGAATTATCCTTCAATGCGTACAATACGTACACGATTATATACAGGGTGTCTGGTAATGAATGGATAACCTTGAAATGGGTCTTAGTAGAACTATTGGGCATTCAGAAAAAAATATCAAATAAAAAAGAAGTAGTATCAAAGATATGTATTTTTTAAATAATATCGATGTTTTGTATTTTTTTGTTTTTTTTTTAATTTATTTTTTTATACTGCTTGGTTTTTTTTATTTGATATTTTTTTCTGAATGCCCAATAGTTCTACTAAGACCCATTTCAAGGTTATCCATTCATTACCGGACACCCTGTATATTACATTGTTGTCATCCAAATATCTGATTAGAATAATATGGTTATGCTACATGTGAAAGGTCAGTCAGCCATCTTTGAGTATGAGTGTTTCGAAATTCAGTCATCATATAACATAACTGGTTAAACAATATAACGATAAGAGTCTGAACACTAAGCGCCGCACATCGAGATTAATTAATCATATTGAATTTTTATACATCATAAGTCAACCCGTAAAACCGAGAGTTACGAGGGCTGCATTATTCATCCACAACCACAGATTACTGTGTCTGCCTCGTCTGCAACTTACGAACAAAACAATGGTATACCGGTCCTACATAAACGGGTCAATGAATAAATTACTGAAGTGATCAATGACCATACGGCTGCCGATCCAACGGTGAAAGATTTTAGTGTTGTGCAATTTATACTGCTGATAAAAATAACACAAGTCACGAGCTAAACACATTACAAGGTTCCGTCGTATAAAAGAGCGTGGTGGTCTAGTGGTACTGACCCCGAGTTTCAAACCGGAGGTCGCTGGTTCAAATCCCGACGTGCACCTATGAGTTTTTAAATTGAAAGATTTACGTGCGCAATATCTCGTTCTCAAAACGGTGAAGGAAAACATCTTGAGGAAACCGACATGTCCTAGAACTGAAAATTCGAAGACATGTGTCAAGTACACGAAAGGAGCCTCTTTGAGGTGCACTTAAAATCCTTTCACACACTGATTCGAGAGAACCAGTGACTCGAATAGAGATAGTCGTATAAATAGGAAATATTTTAATGTGGCTAGATTCAGTAATTGATATAAGCGGCAATGGCTGAAAACAATACTGAAAATTATTTTCACATAATAAATCAGCTGATTTATAGTTGAATCAAAAGATAACTGAATAATATTTAAGATTTAGCTGATTTGTCATAAGTCAAGTCATTACTACAACAGTCAACAATGAAAAGCAGCAACTGTCTAAAGCTAAAGTGGCTAAAGGAAGTCGGTGATGCACCGTACAACTTCTCGTGTTTGGATGTTTCTCAAACTTTTTAACAGTCAGTAATTTGTTTAAGTACGCTGCCGTCCTTTAACTAAAAGGCCGTTAAGCCCAAAATGATGTTTTAGAGATATGTTCAGAGAACTCTTTTTAATTCCTTGTAAATCTTAACGGCCTAAATTTTTTTTATATCTCCGGAACTAATTATAATTTACAAACGTTTCTTAGACAGAAAGATAGAAAATTTTGAACTGTATCGCTTCCTATTAAAAAGTCAATATTGACCTTTTGAAGGTAAACGGCTTTCTAGTTAAAAGACGGCAGTAAGTATGTTCAAAAACGTTTAGCATTCACGGCTTCGCCCGTGTAAGAAGAAGTAACTCCTCAAAATGTTGCAAGAAATATTTATAGGAATCAATCCCGTAGGTTCTTAGGTACTGAAAAACTAACTTTTTTTTAAACGTTTTAAGATTATTACTGTCGAAATGTTGAGTACCACTGGCATATGCAAGCGAGAGGGGTACAACCGATCAACCTAATGTTTATATGGCTTTCTCTCTCCCTCTAAAGCAGCACGCATCTTTCGCGTATCAACGACCTGTTTGTGTAGCCTTTGCTCGGCGAGGCCGTTGTAACAGTGAGACCCAACATAACATGTATTTTCATTTCACGGTCATTTCGTAACATTTCAATAACCCTATGTTGGTGTTCACTGATTGGAGGTTTTGTAAATAAATATGGTAAATACATACAAGTCTCGCACAATGGATATGATTACGGTCCTACTATCCGACTCGAATTGATTTCATTATATTATGTTGCTATTAAGATACCACTACCATAAAATATATTGGGATGTGAGTATTAATTGTGTTATACTTATTTATTTCATAGTCCAATTATAATCTATCTCGATATTGGATTTTGTCGGTAATTAAAATGGAAGTGAGAATGTTGCCATAACAAGAATCTATAACATGTTCTATTATCTATCTATATTCTATTATGTAAAATTCTCGTGTCACACTGTAACAAAACTCCTTCGAAACGGCTTGACCGATTTTTATGAATTTTTTTGTGTATATTCGGTAGGTCTGAGAATAGGACGTAAACTATTTTTCTTACCCCTAAGTGGTCTACTCCACAATTTTTTTTTTCTTTTTGTTGACTTTTTTATTTTTATTTTTTTATGATTCAGCAGTAAAAAATACATATAACCCTAAATTTTCACACTTCTACCACCAACCAATATTTTTTTAATTGCGATTTTAGTGCTTTAACAATTTTCAAGCCTCGGTGGTCGATTACTGATATTTTTTTTTTCAACGCATGTCGGATACAGCTAGTGAATATATATATTGTAGAACAAATACTTGTATGAAGAGTGCAACTAGCGAAAACAGATAAAAAGGTGCAATAGATAGTAAAGAATCTTCATTATAAAGGCACGTGTGTAAACAGATCACGACCTTAAAGTAACGGTGATTCGCCTCAAGTCGTGCAATACTTCGATCATACGAGAATCGATTGTTTAGAGAAGCAATAACACACTCATTAACAATCGCAACTCCCGTATATTTAGCAGAGAACGATAACGTAGGAATTGTATGACCTCAATATGATGAGAAATATACCAGACCATCTGGGGTTTGATACTCGTAGTTACTACTATTGCAGTAAAGACTCGATATTAGAAAATTTCAATATCAATATTATATTGTATTGTATTTGAAATCGTAAGATCATAAATAAAATACACATATGGTAGTTGCATTGGTAATATCACATTTGAATATGTAAGTTTTTTTATGTTTTATGAACGATGATTGGTAAATCAAGGAAGGAAAGTGAAGACTTTTTTAATTTTATCTTTTATTTTGTATTTCAAATTGTATGTTTATGTTAAGAGAAACAGTAGCCCTGGAAAATTAATTTAAATTAAAGAATGGTATTTTCATTAATTTGCGCAGCAAAACGAAAAACCGACTTCATCGCCGTGAACGAGAAATCGTTATCTCGTACTTGGATGACATATGTTTATCGTTATTTTGATTTAAAAACAATACTGAACCGATTTTTATGAAAATCGTTTTGTCAATGGCGGAGATATGAAGTAACAAACAAAAAAAAAATACAACCGAATTGATAACCTCCTCTATTTTTTGGAGTCGTTTCAAAATATTATGAGATAAAAGCTAAGGAATAAACCTCATAGGCACACACTCGTTTTGGTTGGAGCGAGTGATTACGGGCATGCCTACCAGTAATGCAGTGCACTAGTAATTTGAACCAATTTCATATCATAACTCGCCTCAAGAGACTTGTACATTCTAATTCTAGTGTGGGTGTCTGTTTTTCTTATCTGGTTTCGTTATTACAACAAAAAAATATCATCTCGTTTCTGCTTTGAGAGATAAATTCTGGACGTCATTGATGGGTAATCCTCAGATAACCTCAAATTATAATAACAGCCAAGGAAATACTCAAAAGGTGTAATTTATTGTTCATGGTGAAACCATGGTTTTAGATAACCCTTTATTTTTAGAAAGTCAGCAAAGTTCTTGATTTTTATGTAACCATCAATAATACAATAGATACATAAGACATGTAAATTATACAGAAATAAATCTCCATAACATAATTTATATACAATAAAACGAATTCTGGTTTATGAATGACACAAAAGATGTTATGGTGTTTCAAATTAGCGATGATGTCAAAGTAATGCAGTAAACGTGCATAATTAAATATACTTCTAAGATCACATATTATTTAATTCTAGAGTCATGATTAAATCTGATTTTATTAGTTAAGAAGAATTGAACTTGACTTGTGTATGAGATAGCTTGAAATCATCAACCTGAGCAGTAAGATCCTTTAAACGAAAATATTCATTAAATATGAGTCTAAAAGGAGGTTTGGAATATTGGGTTGGAACTAAAGACTCAAGGGAAACATCTGTCGTACACATGGCTCGGTAGAGAGCCACAAGAGCACACTTGATGGGAAGACATTCGATACGAGGTGAATACCAAAACTGCGTCATATGCGTATTTTTTTCTTAATTAGTTGCATGAAACGGGGTCAAGGAAGTTTATGATGTGAGGAGAATTGTGTACACAAAAATTATCGTGAAACACTAGAAGAGCCCTAATCTGCTTTAAGTAGATTGAGTACACATTACCGTTAAAAAAAATCACACCTGTATCTATTCAGTAGAGCTTCGGAAATGTAACCTCACATTAGACAGCGGTACCAAGTAGTCTATAAAAATAAGTTTTTGACACATTGTTACGTCTATCATGGATATTATTTCATTAAACGGTCATACAATTCCTCACAAGATTCCAAGATATAGAACGCGCTGGTTATTAATACAATATGATACGTTTCGAAACGTACCTATTGGAGTCTGCGAACCGATAAATGGGTCACACTTCAGTCAATTTCGCAGACGATGGCAATGGGAACAAAGAAGACAATAAATAAACCACACACATATGGGTAGGGCGTATTGTCTGCGGTATTGTCACACGGAGCAGCACCGGGTTCTAAGGGCAACGATGTGACCTCTGACCTCTATACACAGCTATTGTCATGCTAATGAAGCCAATCAGCCGTGACGAAATTAAGTCAAAGAACCACAAACGACAAACGTAATGGGAAGAAAATATTCAAAGAATCTTATAACTTGCACATTTTAGAAGTATAGAGGCAAGCCAATGGCAAAAAGTTTAGTCATAACGTCCATTGGCTGTTTGTTGACATCGTAATCAATTCTGGTGTCTTGGTTAGACCACCATGCTTCGTCAAAAAAGCAATGGCGACCGAATATAATGCGTGCATTTCAGACTTTATTTATAGTCCATTGTAACTTGAGTCTGATCCAAAGCTTATCCGCTTTCAAGTGGATGTTGCTTGCTACTTGTGCTTCCTGAATAGATACTGTGCGATCCTGTCTTGTAGAGCTTCCTTCCGCGGTGGCTATTCAAAGGTACTTTATGGGATAACGGATAAACCACTTAGGAAGTTGCACCACGAGATAACAGAACCGGATGATATTTATGCGATATGCTTACACACGTGGGTTTGTGGTATTTATACGGTGGCATATTTTATAAGAAAATGACACCCACGTCGAAAATTTCATGTGTATGAGATACATACATGAGATGGATGTATAACATCAGTACGGTTCGGTCATCCTGTCAAGGTCGCCGTCGACGGTTGGTGACGCAATAATACAACTCGTAATTGCTGAACGGGTTTCGCACTTAACTTACTCGGTTCATTGATAATCTTCACGAGTTCTGAGGTTAAAATCATTTATTCTACTAATATTATAAACGTGAAAGTTTGTATGGATGTTTGTTACTCTTTCGAGCTCAAACGGCTGAATGGATTTGGATGAAATTTGGTACCAAGATAGCTTATATCCTGGATTAACACATAGGCTACTTTATCTCGGAAAAGTGCAGTGTTTCCGTGGAATTACTTATTCACCGCAGGTAACCGCGGGGCGCAGCTAGTACATTTACCTTCGGATTGAAGAAAACATACGACCTATCAAAGGAAATTGAGATGTGTTATTGACGGTTGGTTTCCTACCAGATAGTTATGCTTTATGAGCATAATTATTAATTAGTTTCATAATATAGATACCTAGATCGATAACCTGTCAACGGAAGAAATTAATTAGACATTCAACAATTAACTCGAACAAGCGTTTCCTGCTAAATAATGATTCTTGTTTCAGGCTCACGCTATACTTGATTTCACATGTTGGGTAATCGTATGAGCGACTTGCCTGTGCCTAATATGGCCTGTTTTTATATAGCTTCGATGCTTGATCGTTTCGCAAACAATCGACTTAAATTGTAAGTAAAAAACTATTGTGTTTCTATTTTGACCAGACTGTTCGAACTAACATAGCTGACACCTGGAAGGCTGGTCTTTTTATATGCGTTTTACGAGTTCGTTAACACTATGTTTATAGGGGGAAGATACAATTGTCAGACACAGACAACCAATTTTTATTTGCCCAAGTAAACGCTGAAGGTTTCCGTTAACACTAACACACAATAAATTGAAAGAGAAGAGATGATTTATTCTGGCCAATCACTATGTACGGTACGGTACACGAAAAATTCAACATTGTAGTAGAATATTTGTCCGGTCAAAATCGTACATGATTGTTTAAATTCAAAAATATGTTTCCAAATTATAATATCATATTATGGCCTCAAAACCTATACAGCAATATTTGATACCAATAGTTCAAATATCCACGTTCATTACTGCTTCATATCCATTTGGCCCATGTTGCACGGCTTTGCCACTAGGAGGCATCTCGGTACGGGTGGGTTTTCAACGAAAAATGACAAAATTACTATTTGCCAGTGTTTAAGCTATATAGAATTATTAACCAGAAAAGCCGGGAAAAATTTACAATAAATAATGCGAAAAAGTTTTACAATAGGTTTGTCCAATTTGGACGATACCGTACGACAGTCTAAAAGCCCCATCCAGTTCTAAAACGTCACCTTTTGCTTTTTAATTTACGAAATGTACGAATTAATGAGATTAGATCAAGAAAGTAAGAGTAATCGCCCTACCTAAATGAAGCATCGATGAAGTATAATTTTCAAATGCCGCACATTCTATTTATAGAGCAAAGCAAATGTTATTTACTAGCAATTCAGCTTATTGAACGAATAAATAATGCAGGGGCGCTACCTAAAGATCCCTGGCCAGTCTCCATATGAATTAACCTCAATTGACAGTGTCGACAAGGCGCTCTGCTGATTGAACACAGTGTAATCTAACAACCAGTAAATGCTCCTTTCAAATGTCCTGCTTCATAAATATTCAACTTGGCAAGGCAACGCTTTCAATTGGCAGTAAAGCATAAACTAATATTAATCTATTCTGAAATTTGGTACATTACATACGTCATCTCTATCTAAAAAATAATTTTAGCGGTATTTCGTGTCTTCTTTACACGCTATTTAATCGACTGATTAATTATTGAGCAAACATTATCATAATTTTGGTCGCTACGGGAAGAGACTTTAACGAGGCTGAGAGCCAACGAGTGGTTTGTGATTGATGTGTAAAATAATAACGAGTTTTAATGCCCGTCCGGTTAAGATCTTTCGAGCGTTAAGTGAGGCAGTACTAAGAATTGTTATCTTTGATGTAGATAATATGATAAGTAGAGCAGTTGGGTATGTTTACAGTTTAAATTACAGAGACGGTAGCGTCGGTCGCAAATTGCGTAAATAGGACGAGAACCGGAGTCTTCCTCCTGTAGGGGCAATTGAACATTATGACTGGCCACCAGCCCCTTCACGAGTCTCATTTATATCATGCCATCAATGTCTTAGAATGCTTACAACAAAGATTTTAAAAGCAATAGATAAAGATAGATGGAAGGCCATCGGTTAAGTGTACCTACGCTACCATAAAGATAATGATTTATCGTTATTGTTAGAAGTACAGTATTAACTTTTTTATTATAATCATTTTATTAGCAGTCAGATGTACTACAAAATTACAATTTATATTCAATACGGTAATTACATAAAGAAATAGCGAGAAAACATCAAAGTACACACAGCGACTATTTACGATAAAACATATTTAATTAGCAAAGTCGTGAAAACTAACGCGTAAAATTTCGTTACTTTCATAAAAGACGCGTCCGTTTAAATTAAACTATAGTTAAAACTGCTGACTTTAGTTATAAAACACATCAAAAGAGATTGGTATCAAACGTTTGACCCCAAATAAAACCAGATACTGCTGTAAACAGAGTTAGGTTGCTTTTGATGTTCGTTTTTATCGTCAGCATGAGACATCGTTGAGGCAACTCTTCCCGATTGACAATCGCATTGACATCCTAATGGCGTTTGATGTTTTACAGCTGCCCTAGTAATTACCAGTGTTAATATAGATATCAACCAGTTCTGCGGGCATATTTTAGTCACATCAAGGTATCTATCACGCAATTAAACCTTTTTGAAAGTGATTAAAATTTTAATTTTAATAAATTTTGAGTCATATTATTGACTTAATCTAAAGTTTACATACACAGATTTACGCTGGCAAAAACGCAAGGTAGAGTTTTAGTCAGCAATTGTAAAAAATTTATTGCTATGTCGTATGTAATTAAATAATGATTTGGGACATATATTTTAAATGTGACAAGTGTACGAATTCAATAGTTAAATACAACAATGAAAATACACTAGTCCCAGTACAGAGTCCAAGCAGAACGAATTCTAATAAAGGAAACACACACAGTAGTAAAAAAAAGGGGACGCAGTTACCTGCTCCTAGAGAGAATATCGAACTTTAAAACTTTAGCTTGTGCTCAGAAGTAGTTTGTATTACGTTTAACGTAATTACTTTCATACATTATTATATTTAGTTAAGTATTACATTAATGGAATTCTAAAACTTCATTTATAAAGCTGTCACATATGTATTTCACTGCGCACATCGTTACGAATCTCAAGAAATCACTAATAATTACGATCATTATAACGTAATTTAGCCCTTTATCGTCCCAACATGGAGATCTACACGTAACAACAAAATTACACCCGGATGTCTTGGTAACAAAACAACAAACTATAATCAAACGTGTTTTACTCGTATGGTAATCAAAAAACTCTTGCGCTCCACAATAACCGAGTAACAATATTTGTTATCACTATCACTGATAAGCACTGTTCACTTTAAAACGTAGTTTAATTCACAATAAAGTTTGTTTATCGCGGCCGAAGTATCAACGGGTAAGTCGTCTCAGCGAACGTGCGTCCGTTCTCTACCAAGGCTCAGTACACACTGGCTGTGGTTGGTTGGTTTGACTGATGGTGCGGTTGGTTGGTTTGACTGATGGTGCCGTGTTGGTGACCGACTGCATTAAACATAACTGAGTCACGGAACCCGAGGAACCCGGATCACCGATCAAACTAGCAACAGTCTATTGATTACAGACAGGATGGGGACAGGGGTTTAACTTTAGGGTGTGGGTAAAGAGACGAACTGTAACAAAATGGTGTATTCGTGTTGAAGGTTATGGGAATTTTGATGTAATGCCAACAGATAACTTATAAAATTTAGGATATTTTAATCTGGAAAACGCAAATATGCTCTGTTTTATTTTACTAATTTTATTATTTATGTTTAGCTTTAAGAAAAATTATGTACCTATTCTATCTGGATTTTCATCATTGTATGTAAATTTTGTATGTATGTTTTCTTATATGAGTCTCATGGGGCTTGAAATAAATGAATTATTGTTATTATTTGAATGAAGTTATTGTTATTCAAAAATGAGCCTAAAATCGATGTCTAGGTACTGTAAACCTTAAATCAGTTGCAGTAACCAAAGCTATGATCAGGTATATAGTTTCTGGTACAGTCATCATCATTCAAATTAATCTAAAAAACAGTTTTCTTATTATAATATGACTTAATTCAAGCTAGCGTTGTTAGTTCATTAGCCAGGAGTGTATCTAAATAAAATCATTAAAAAAGGGCCTACATTATCGTTCTTGAGGCACTTGTTGCGCAAGCGTTGGCACTTTGGACGATTTATGGGCGCCGGGCTCGAGTTACGGTTGATAACGTCTCTCTCTGCGCACACGCAGCAGATTATGAAGATGTGTAAACTTTGCCAGCGCAAACATACAACAAAGGGGGTGATACCACTTATATTTCATAATATGTTGGATGTAGGATAATGTAACATGACCAACGTTGCTGAGCATATACTCGTATGTACCTCGAGATAAAAATGACAGTATTCCTAACAGTAAATAAGGACCTCCACGATTTAAGCAAATGTGACATAAAGCCTTTTTATCAGTAGTTATGTAACGTCTGCGTAGCAAGTCTCTGTCAATTTAACACCAGCCATAATAATATGCAAATATTGTATCGGTCGATGCACCGTGAGTAATCAATTGGAAATTGAAAGTTTAGTATCAATCAAGACAAATATTAATGTCAATAAGTATGTCGCGAGTGTAAGCAAGTCATTTTGTTTTATATACGGCTTGTGTTTATTACAGAAATTACAGGCACATGAGACATTCCACCTTCACGTCTCACAGTTAAGGGCGCAAACGATGCGACTTGGGTCTTGTCGTACCTAGTAAGGAGGACGCAAGCCACATCGGTTGTTATGGACAGAGGTTACTACTTAACACCAGGTTGGCCGTCGGCTCGTTCCGCAACTATATAACATTAAAAAAACATAATTTTATTGTGTTGAAATTGATTATTATACCAAGAATTATGTACATAATGGTATGAAGCACGCTTTGCAACATACTTTCATGGTCAAGTGTATATGACAGTGGATTATTTGCAAATACCTTTACCATAAAACTATATTTTTATTTTATTTATATTACGGAGGAGAATGTAAACTGACAGGAAATTATGAACTATCAAGAATATTACGACGTAACAAACAATAAATAATTACGACTTTTTTTTTTATAATTCTACAGTGTTCAGTCGTTAGTTTTTCAACGAATATCGAGAGAGAACTCTACTATGAAGTTTTCTGATTTAACACAATTTATACCTATCTAACCTATGAAAGTAAATAGTTAAACAATTCGCTGGGCTTCTGTCATTATTGATGTATAATAGAATAGTTAACATTTTGTTTTAGCTAGTTAAATGATAGCGTTGTCTGAAGAAGGCCGTCTTCTCAGTAGTGAAATAAATAAGATGTACTCTTCAAATGACCATGCAAGTTTCGAAGAGAATTAAAATTAAAAGTATGACCATATATATATGTAAACAAGATCGCTGTGAAATTGGAATGTATCCCACCGATAAGCAGAGTCCGATGAGGCATGCACAGAAGAATGCAATCCGTTATATTGAAAAAATTAGGCCACGAATACTATAAAATTTTACTTTTATACTATCAATAAAAATAATAAACGGTTTATTAATTCATAAGCAAACTGAGTTTTATCTAAGCCGAGGTGTGGCATGATTAATAATTAAACATACAATAAAAATACAAGAATCAGAATACTTAATTGAATACGTATTTAATAAGCGTACAACAAGTTGGCGTGCCTGTTTCTTGCAGAGACGGAAATAGTACAATACACTAAATGTTGATAATGACATTTAGACCAGTTCTGTATGTATAATATCGTTCTAAAGATTGACCAGTCGCAAAGTTCAATCACAAAATGCAACATGTAATTTTTATTTTCTGGTTTAATAATGTACCAAATGTTTATTCACAAATTTCTAAAAAACGGAACTCTTTTGAAGTGGAGTGCAACTTTATGCATAAAATAGTAGTATAGAACTTATAAAACACTGTAAAAGATGTTTGGTTTAAATATGATAGTGTTGTGGAGTTTTTGAGATTGGAAGCTTATAAACGTAAAAGTTTCTAACTACGGAACCCTTCACTATGCGTGGTCCGACACGCACATAATGATATAATTTCAACAATATTTTCAAATTTTTCTGAACTTCGTCAACCTAACTTTTAGTTTAGAAACGATATCAAAACCCGCCTGAGAACCGCACCGTAAGGACTCTACGAGGATAGGGAAGATTAACTTTAGGGCTAACATCGGCTACAAATTAACAACACGTTCAATGATAAGGAGCAAGGGCGACATACATCAAATAATACTGCCATTGAGATCCATTGAGACCAATTGTTACTCATCGTCTGTGCGGTAAGTAATCATCGATCGAGATGAAATGATGAGACTTCATTGCTTGCTCCAACGATATCGCACTTGGGATATTGACAAACGACGCTGTATACTGCCAATATGCTTTCTTCTCCCACGATATCATATCAAATTATGAATGATGTTCTTAGTTCTCCTGGTAGTGAAATCTTAGCGCAGACTTCTTCCTGGGAATCAATCCACACTTATTACATAGTTTGGCTTGGGAGAGTATGACAGACGATGTTATATAGGCTTGAAATGAATGACATGATTTATCAATTCCATTGCGTCCGTGTAAGACTACTTAGATATTGTAGTACCTACAGCTACTATTACAATTTTTCACATAAAAAAATGACACAATTTCCGTCCAAGTTCCCCATATAAATAAGCTATATATCCCACATAAAATTAAGCATGCTAGAGCTAAATTCCAGAATCCATTGTAAATTGTAATATTCATATTTTTTCTGGTCTAATCATTTATCTATTTATCATTCATATGTTTATTTAAATTATTCACGAATGCAAATTTTGGAAGAACATAATTGTATTTTTGAATGGAGTAACTTTTAGGCCATCGTAAGTTCATAACATGAGTCGTATTAACATGAATAATATAGTTTCCCGAAACACCCATGCTTTGATGTACATTTATCATGATTCTCATTGTCATGGATCATAAGAAGCGATGTAGCGGTCTGGGTGGTCTGCAAATGCTGATATCAGGGCTGAGCACTAACTCTCACAAACTTGCTGCAGAAGAAAAGACGAGAAATTCTAAGAAATTTGATTAAAACACTAAATTCATCCGCAAACAGAATGTGACTCAAAGTGTGAGTATATTAGTCCTGCGGCCGAGTAGATTACAACGTCAAGAGCCTCACAATGGCGTCGCAAGAACAACGATGGACGCTCCGTCTCTCGTGTTGAATAATTTATAGCGGCGATGCTTTACCGACCGACTGAATTAGCCGAACAAAACCATCTAAATAACTGAGTTTCATTGAACAGTTTTCTTTGTCCTTAGGAATTGAGAAGCTACCCGATACTTATCCTGAGGCTAAGGATATACATTAAATGGGTTTTATTTTTTAGCACCAGTTAATCGCGAGTAGGCTTTATTTTATTTTTATTTTACCTTTTATTTTGCAAATAATAGGTAGTAGGTTAAATAAATCCAGGGGGTTTCAGCAGTCCATAGAAATGGACTGGACTCTGGATGACCAAATAGAAGATATAGTATTTAAATCTGTGTTTTAAAACTGTGAGCAAATCAATGTCGTAATTGCAGTAATGTCTAATGTACTATCAAGCGCATCATCTTCATTTGAATTCAACACAAAAGTTTACGTTTGTCGCTCGCATGTGATTTACAAGAATTAATGAATATTTATTTAGTAGGTTAAAAATATATTTAAATAAATTGATGTCTTGTTGATTACAATGCCGCAGTATGTTTGTGTTGTACACAGAATACATAATGCGTAATTAAATTGTAGATACCTAATAAATTAGTATAACAATACTTGATAAGATATTTATGATAAATCGTGTATAAGAAATCAATTCACCATTGTCTGATGTAGCTATGCTTCATGACACACAAAATATGTTGTAATAAATACCTCATGCATTCCACCAGTACTGTGCAATTGAAACATACATTTAAGTACTTGAAATGTTACAAGGATCATACTCGGGAATAGAAAGGAATTTCACCTTTAGGGGTTTCTTTTCTCTTCTTCCCGACGGATGATAGGGTTTGGACAGGGGTCATTACCAATAAGTACGCGTGATCTTATATTTTGAATATCACTGAGGTTTTCAAACCATTAACTTATAAATACTATGGAAACGAAATTTTTGATTTCAACAATAAATACAACAGATTGAGGGAAAAATTTAATTAGCATTTTTGTTAGACCTCAATATAAGTGTGCCTAACATTAAAAAGTATCATAAAAACACAATAAAACTTGTGATCGAAGCAGTAGTTTGATAACGGTTGCCCCGACAGGTCAATACTATACACACGAATAACATTTTACGACTTTGTATCACAAATTGTAGCAATCGTAGTCTGTTTTGGTAGTTAAATATGTATAACATGTTATATTATCTCTTAAAATGTTTTGGCTTAGTCGTATTTAACAGTGATAGAGATAAAAATTCTATAAACAGACAGGTAGTGGTGGAAGATCATGAGAAATTAGTGATTAAAAAAATTGTAATTGTATTCCTACTTAGTATAATAAAGGTAGTGTGTTGAATCCTGCTTTCTTGCTTCAATAGAACAAAGAAGGAACGAGATTGCATAAATATAGTTATTATGGGGTAAAAATGACTAAATCATGCTACTTTTAACCTCAAACATGCACAGTTCCTATGAAATAAAGCGAGTAATTAAAGCTGTAATGTTAAATTATGATAAACTATTTCAAGAGTACTTCTTAATACATTAGAGATTGTCTAACCTACGGCGATTTACTAAAAATGATGACGAGGCATACTGCTCTCTTAAAGCTTCTGCTGAGCTATTAGAAAGTTATTTCCTTTTCACTGAAATTGCCGACAAGGCTACACGTAACACAATATCAATACAGATATAAAAATTCGAACTTCCCACATAGAGCTAATCGATGCTTCCTACACGCTCCTTATTTTTCTAAGCACTGTAATTAGTTCAGTGAACTTACTTGACGAGGTCGTTAAGTCTTATCGTAAACAATGCCATTTGTATGAATCACTGCTTGACGATCTTTATCGAGGAGTTGGACATCGGTTGTAAGTCAAAGTCAAAGTCAAAAACTTTATTTCCATAGAATTCATAAAGAAATGGCTTGGAAACGTCAATATTCAAAACATAAGGTCACGCGTACTTATCGATAAGTTTGATGCCTGTTCAAACCCTATCCGACCCTCCATGGGGAAGAACAGCCAAGAAACCAAGAATGGAGGGATTAGATACATAGATATATAGATTGTAGATACATGTAGTCTACTAAGACAGTTGGCATTTGGCACACATTCCGTTCGCCAGATAAGGGAGGAAGCGGGCGACCGCACGTCTCACGGACGGACCTGTGATATTATTCAGTGACCCTTCGTCGTGACAGTTCATGCCTTCCACGATCTCTGGCTTATCAGAGGACTGATATGGAACACGTCACCAAATAAGTCATATGTGGCACGACCGTAAGGGCAGTCGAGATTGTCTTTCGGATAGTTTTCGAATGGCGGATTCACATTATATTTTTAGACTGAGCATGTTTTATGTGTATCGATTGTCAGAGATTGTCGTCCTTTTTCAGATATCGACCCTTGACCGCCGACTTATCGTAAGCGATAATTTTACTCAAATAGAAAAAATATTTACCGACATGTCCTAACACTGGAAATTCGAAGACATGTGTCAAGTGCACGAAAGGAGCCTCTTTGAGGCGCACTTAAAATCCTTTCACCGTTTCGAGTGAACCAGTGACTCAAATAGATAGATAGATAGAGAGATAAATAGCATTTTTTGCCAAAAGTGATATTTTAAGCTATAACGACAAGGTGTTGTCGAGATTTCCCGGCAAAATGTCGTTATTAAGAATATATAGCGAATGCAAAGTTTATGGTTAGCACGCCATTTTTCACATTATATTTAAAAATATCACTTGCAATTAAAAAAAATGCGATTTGGGTAAAATTGTCGCTTAGGATAAGTCGGCGGTCAAGGGTCGATATCTCATTGGCATTCAATGCGCAGTAATGTTTATCGACTGACTTTGAAGAAAACTAGGTCGTTAGATTTTTCTCACGGGCATTAAATTACGAGTATGTAGGTTTTTCTTGATTTAGGATATGAGCAGAAAATAGTTGTCACATAAATGATACATAACTTAGTAAATAGACAAAACTCCAAAAGGAATTCAATTGAAATTAAAATTAGTTGAAACGTCGAGAGGCCTTCTGTAAACCGCAGAATGTAAGAGAATTTAGGATAATCACGAAATTGTTTAAGTATAGAGTTACACCACAGCGAGCCTCGCAGACAGTATGTCAGCTTACTTATACTACTTATACTTACTTATACTTTGATCATGTTCAGTAAGAACTTGTATACTCATTGAAAAACTTTGCCGAGTCGGATAATAACATTTGTAAACGATCGGAATGAGATGATCGTCATGAGTATTCCGTTTTTTGTCCTGGTTTATAGAAAAACAAAGGTACTCAGCGTCTGAATCAGGTTTTTACATGAGACATTCCGTCTTCAAGTCTCAAAGTGACGACTACAAATGCGAATTTATTCCTTCAATACAATACGGGAGGATTCACGTTCTAATATTATTGTTCTTAGGGAGATCAAAATCAAGTGGGCCATTATTTTTACTTATTTAGCAACTTTCAAAAGTTTTTTGCGTTATACAGTTAAGGAACGAGCAGATGGCCCACCTGGTGTTAAGTGATAAACTCTGCTCATAACAAGCAATATGACTTGAGTCCTCTCCTCCTGAGCTACGACAAGACCCAAGTTGCATCGTATATTTTCGCTCTGTGACATGAAAGTGGAATGTCTCATGTGCCCATAATTTTAGCACACCTTTCAAACCGGAACACGGTAACGCGAACATACTGCCTGGCGGCAGAATGGGCAGTACTTCCCCGGACGAACGTGGCATATGTTACAGCTACTAAGATTTCCTTCTAGAATTTACTGGGTGCTACTTTACGACTTCGATCGTCACCCGATAACGCGTGGGCTAGTGACCATTTAGTCTATGAAGCGTGTATATCACGTTGCATGCGCTTACGCATCAATACACTGGCTACTTGGTTTTTCGACATGATTACGTTCCGTTTTGGTAACGAACGAGAATGATTTTGAGTTTTAATCAGCCTGGCAGCAAGTTAGCTTTTCAATTGGTACTCTTTGTGTGTGCATCAATATTTTTAACACAATTAGACAGCTAATAACTTGTCGTCTGGCTAAGTAAATTATTTTTTATTTACCACGATTACTCTACTTTTTTTTGACCCTTAGATCACAGTGACATGATGATTTACTTCATCACTTTTAGGATGTGATTTGCTGTATAAAGATGTTAGATTCAGCCATAGTTACTTTGACGATGGACCAGTGATTTTCAGATCTTCTGATTTGTAGTCAGTATATGTATATTTCGACTAATATAAAATGTTATGTTGGCCAAATAGCGTTGAATTATCACCGTACTTTAAAGCAATTTAAATGCATATAAATTCGGGTAGTTATAATCCTAATTTAAAATTTATTTGTTCTTTATTCTCTATCTTTTTTGTACACAAAAAATATTATATTTTAATAATTTTATATAAAAGAAATGTACAAAGGCGAGCCTAACCCTAAAAAGAGTTTTCTTCCAGAAAACCTTTGAAGGCAGAAAACGTGAAAAAGGTACCCACCTTTTTCACGTTTTCTGCCTTCATGAAGTGTTTGTTCCATAATTTATATTCTTTTAAGAATGAAATTCTATAAGATGTTGTAAAAAGACGATTATATATAAAACGGTACTTACATTAGTAGTGAGTTGAGTAGTCAAAGTGTGCACTTTTTCTTTGGCGTCTGCTAATTCTCTCCTCAGTTTTCGCACCTGCAAATAAAGTCATATAAAACGGTGCTCGGTGCAGACACATTTCATAGCCAGCGGCAAATAAACCTGAACTTAATTTATTCTATAGTTGACTATTTATTGTAAACAGTTTCTCCTTTTCAATGCTACGATAGCCTCATGAATAAAACCGCAAGGAACGATCATACTGTATTTACCAAGCAAGGTTTAATATTATCATAATAAATAGCAAATATTAGTGGACATTTCACACAGCGCCATCTAGCCAAAAACTAAGCAAAGCTTGTATTTACAAAAAGTATATAAGTATTCTATCATTCCTCTGATTCCCAAAGTACAAGCTTTGCTTAGTTTTTGGCTAGATGGCGCTGTGTGAAATGTCTATTATTTGCTTGAACTTGAACATTGTGGATGTTCTGAGTGTGAATCGAACCCACGACCTACAGTGTAGAAAGCCGAGTCACTATTGAGGTCCTCGTATGAGGCACATCCATTACGTATAACTATAGGGAATTTGATGATGATGATGAAAAAGTTATATCTTGATATAAAATAAAATGGTTAATGAGTCATTTTATTGATTAATTCCCACAAAGAACAAACATTTGTGTGATGAATATAGATGTTAGTTCTGTGTCTGGGCGTTGATATATATTATACATGTATTTACAAAAAGAAGTATCTGTTGTCTGGTTTCAATGACACAAGCTATGCTTAGCTTACTTTGGGGCTAGATGGCGCTGTGTGAAATGTCCACCAATATTTATTTATTTATTATTGTTGTTAATGACTCGATAAAACACAAACCTTTTCAGTATCAAAGTACTAAGAGCATCTTTTCGTTGCCTAGGAAATGAAAAATATGCGTGCACCTAAAATTAGTTTGGTTGGTCGTCTACAGAATATGCATATACCATACCTCATGCGCCTGCCTCTCTTCGGAGCCCGCGCCGGCCGCCAGCGACGACGCAGTTGACACCAGCGATGCAGTCGAACCGTGCACTGTTCATAACACAGATTCATTAATAAGCTGTACCTGGCATGTGTTGCAATGCCGCGTTACGTATAAATAAATAAAGAGTATAATAAATAAATAATATTCTGTTTACTGAAGTACTTTTTTTATAAAATAAGTGCAAAAAGTTTCATTAATAACGAATAAAACATTTATATATAGATTTTAGGGCCAGGAACCGTCCCCAGAACACTATCAAAGCTTCATCACAATCTGATCAATGGTTTTGGAACGCATTGGGAACAAACATACAAACATTGATTTTTATTCATATATTTAATAAATACTCCGCGGTATATGGTAATGGTACTAATAGCGTAGCTATATTGGTAATAGTAGCAATGGGCACAACTGCTGATTTAGCCTTGGTTCAGGCAAACATTCGTGTGATGAATACAAGATGAGTTTCTATGCACTGTGTAAAATAAAGAATCTAGTGCAGTGAATTGAATGTTTCAGTCCGAACACATGATGGAGGTGTACTACTTAAGAATCGATTTTCATATACAGGGTGTCCGGTAATGAATGGATGACCTTGAAATGGGTCTTAGTAGAACTATTGGGCATTCGGAAAAAAATATCAAATAAAAAAAACCAAGTAGTATGAGTATGTTGATACTACTTGTTTTTTTTTTAGTCGCAGTAGTCGGTTATTCATTTTGGTCGTACCATTCATTTGGATTTTATAGCTTCTGTATTTATTCTTCCTTAATTTCCATGTCGTCAGTGAAATGTAATGTAGCCGAGTGCAAGGAATGAACACATGTTTGTGGTTACAACATTCCGCGTGGACATCTGGCTTACAAACGATATGAGAAATTTTATAGCGGAATGTGTGAAAAAATATGTAATTTTTCGTATATTGAAGAGTATATTTACTTTATAAATAGTGGTATACCTATTATGCGTGGATTGTTTACTGGCAAAAAATATTGTAGTGGAAATATTGGTCATATGGACAGATCACAAATACAAATTACGTTGTAACAAACCAGGATTCCCCTCAGAGGAAAGTATCTATTAAAATTGGAAGTTCAAAGCCATTTTTAAAATAATACCATATAAGATTATTTGGTTAGCAAGTTTTTCGTCGTTCAATATAACCAATTCGATTTTGTATAGCAGAAAAAAAATCGTTGCTGTACTAAATATATTACCTAGTAACATTATCAATATTATTAAGCTATTGCATAGCTTCTATCGCGGGCCTTGAGCGTGGAGACCGAATCCAGAAATTCCGTAACGAAAAAAACCTAACACCCCCCACTCCGACCGGCACAGCGGTGATACTTTTTAGTTTTTCCATCTATCGATAAATACCAGAACTTTTAATGACTTTTTGAAATATCACGCGCAATAGCTTTACCGCGGCAGTCTCCGAGTGCCACACGTCTTTTTTATGTTGAATAAGTTACGGAACGAGCAAGATGACTCACCTGATGTTAAGTGGTAACCTCGGCCCATAACAATCGATGCGACTTGGGTCCTCCCCTACTTGGTATGACAAGACTCAAGTCGCATCGTATGCGCCCGTAACTCTGAGACGTGAAGGTGGAATGTCTCATGTGCCTATAATTTCACCGGCAACCACACCTTTCAAACCGGAACACAGTAACGTGAATGCGTTATTGCTTGGCGGCAGAAATGGGCATGGTGGCAGTACTTCCCCGGACGAACTTGGCGTGAGTTCTACTGCTCTAAAAACAATACATTATAAAAAATACATAATAAAAACAATACATTCACTCCGCGTGTCTATAGAAGGCGGTTCTTGCGGTATCTAAAAATAGTTACCATCTTTCAGTCCCCGTGTCTATAGAAGATGGATGTCTGTTCTATAGTGTCTAGAGATATTTACCGTCGTCGTTCTTCTTGGGGTAGTGGTGGGAATGTCTGGGGGTGTGCATCGCATTGCCGGGCTGGTGCGTGGGGCTCAGCGCTGATCTCGGAGACGGGGACGGAGGCTCAGATACGCCGTAGTTTAGACCTGTGTTACACATCAATGTCTTTACTTTATGAATAGGTAAGTTACCCAACGAATAATCTACACCATAAAGATCTCTACATTATAAAGGTTTGGACGTGAGGAGGTAATCTTTGAAACTACTTTTAATGAACATTTTTTTGGTAAATACTTATCTTTATAATACATATTATGATCAGCTCCCACACACAGAACAAACATCTATGTTTGTCACACAAATGTTTGTCCAGGATTGGAATCGAACCAACGACTTACAGCACAGAAAGCACTGTTACTACCAACTGAGCTGTGGCGCCAGTCAGAAACAATGAACTTTCTTTTACACAAAGCAATTTGGTCTTGAACTATGGTACTTGAAGGGGTAGCAGCGCCTGAATCTTCAGTGTACAGGTGACTTCTTAAATCAACTTTTTTAATCACTTTATTACTTTTGAAACTGATTAATTAAGCATTACGGTAGTTAAAACTGGTTAATTAAGCAGTACGGTAGTTAAAACTGGTTCAAAATGTAGTGATGTGGTTACCTTGACCGCCCGGTCCATACTGCACGGGTAAACAATAATACGGCTCGTAATCGCTCTCCGAAGATCGTTGCAACATCGAGGGGTAAAGTTTCTCCGATTTTGTAGATCTGTAATCAATGGCATATTTAACATCTTGACTTCATTTGAAGCAAGACATCTTTCACAACAGTTCCTTGCCTTTACCTTAGCATATCGATTTGTACATGAATTATTATGATACTGCAGTTTATTTCATATTATAACCTTGCATTTATATTTATATATATAGGCGTCTTGTAAAATCAATACGTTTAGAGTCCAAACTTTGAATTTGTTTTGTTGGAACTAAATATTTATAAGTTGTGAAAGAGGCCTTGAATTTAGCACATTACATGACTGTACGTTTAGCACATGTACGACAAAAGCCTGTTGACTCCAATACTTATTTTGATACCACTTTACCTCCATTTCTATAAGAATGGCCTCAGGATATGTTTCAAACGAGCACAGCTCAAATCAACTGTTACTTTAATGTTATTATGTTATTAATTTATTAATAGTTTAATGTTATTAATAGTAGTAAAGTTATATGAGAGCTTGAATCATATTTTTGGAAAAAAAAATGGGTAGTGCTGAAAATATATGCAAATTAATTTGTTGCTCTTGCAAATAATACATTGTGGTTTCGATTGTCATAAACTTAGCAGTAATGGCGCTTTATAAATCAAAGTAAGCCGTGCCAAGTTATCTTCATGCATATCAAAAAATGTGTTCGTATGAAGCGTGCCACGTGGAAGCCAAAACATGAACTTAACATACTTTCATCATCGTGGCGTACCTTGGGAAAGTCCTATCTCTGAGGTAGCTAAAAATTCAACACCGAGTACTTTACATCACGTACATAAAGATTACATAACGAATACATAAATAGTCTTACATATACGTAATAACGGTAATGTATGTGAATATGAAATGTATTGAAACAAAGAAGCGTGATAAAGAAAGTGCGACCTGGATTGCTAAGTCCACACCGATACGCCGAATTGGAAGACACGACTGGTTCTACTTGTACTTAATGATAATTAGCGCATTAAGTTATTAATTAATCATTATTGGCATGCACTTGCGCCTTAAACGGCTATAAGGTACGACAATTCAAATGTACGAATATAGTACGTCTTCTTTTATGACTGGACTCTTTTGCTGATGACCGCAGATGGCCTCGACAGCGTTTACATGGGCTTTTGGTAAGAGCAGACGGCTCTCAACCGGGATCTCGTAGGTCACCTTCGACATAAACTATCGTAAGACGTTATATTGTAAATCCTGGCTATAGTTGAAAACCAATAAAAAACCAGGCCAGGTCGACAGCAGTCAAATACTAATGTTAGCTCTTTATAAAAATCTGCATAACAAAGAATTTATGTAGGCAAGCTACGATTACAATTTAAGACAGCTCTTATGAGGACAGACCGTCTGACTTTTAACCACTATTACCGGACATACCTCATCACCCTTCCACCCTTAGATTGATAGAATTGTAGAGTCCACTTGGTATCCCCGGAGCTACTACTACTAGTTTTTTCTCTCTGCGATAGAGTAACTTTTATTTTAGTGCAAGAATATGCACTAGGATTCCCTGTGTTGTGGATAAAAAATCTCACCTGTTTTTTTTTTTTTTTTATATGATGCAGTTACGGAACTAGCCGACGGCCCACCTGGTGTTAAGTGGTAACCTCGGCCCATAACAACCGATGCGACTTGGGTCCTCCCCTACTAGGTACGACAAGACCCAAGTCGCATCGTATGCGCCCGTAACTGTGAGACGTGTAGGTGGAATGTCTCTTGTGCCTGTAATTTCACCGGCAACCACACCTTTCAAACCGGAACACGGTAACGCGAATGCGTCACTGCTTAGCGGCAGAAATGGGCATGGTGGCAGTACTTCCCCGGACGAACTTGGCGAGAGTTCTACTGCTCTTAAAAAAGTCAAGTGACGATGCGGTCTAGTTGTAGTAAGTATGTAACGTCGACACAGTAATGGGAGGGCCTACCTAATGCTGTTGCTCCTGTTTAACCTGGAGGCTTGTGCGTCGCGGTGCATGATCAGCTTGTTGTGTGTGAGTGAGCTGCGATGGTGTGAGTTAGGTGAGGATGTGTGGTTGTGCGTCTGCGCCGAATGCAGCGACGTGAGTGATTCCATGGATTCCCCCTCGGATAGCCGCCCGCTCGCCGAGTATGTGTTGCTGAAATGGGGGAAACGTGATGGGTGTTGGCCAGTTTTATTTTAATTCCTCTGTAAGGAACTTTTCCATTTCGATGATCATTGTTTTAAGCTTTAATTATTTTTATTTTATTATATTTAATACTTTATTGCACATACAAAAACAATGTACAAAAGGCGGACTAAATGCAAATGCATTTTCTACCGCATATAAATAATACAATACAAATAATAATACAAAAAAATTGATTTTAGCTTACAATATCTCTCGTCGATAATATGGATGTTTATTAAATTTTTTTTTTTAAGTGTCAATTATTATTTCAAGACCAAAATTATTATTGATTTTTTTATATTTTCCGATACAAGAACTTTTACTATTTTACTAGACAAAAAAGTACTGTGATAAAACTGAACAAAAAGTATGACATCCAGCAAATATTCCTATTTGTTCTGTCATGTATCATTGTATTATGTCAGGCTAAACACACATTATTATTAAGCAGACGATTTTCACATTAAATGCTTTGTAGCGTTTTTAAGCAACTGGCCAACGGAAATAGGAAATCAAAAGCATGATACACAAAACGCACAAGTTACTTATTACAAAGTAACACAGAGAGCACAAGATATGACTCGCAAGGACCACACAGAATGATTAGAGGCAATGAGAATGCTATGAAAAACAACCATTTTTGAGAATCTCATGTTATACCGAAACATTCAGATAACATACCTATGTCTCAACCACGGCGCATACGGTATTCCATAGTCTGACTTCACCTCAGAGTATGTCTGAGTGTCAGAAAGACTTCCGTCGCTAATCTTCATCCCTCCTCTTGGAGTGACCCTGGAGGACAAAAAGCTTTATGGACAAAGCCAGGTGTATCTTACTGTAAGTTGGATGTATAACTGATTCAAATATAAAGTTCTTGAAGAAGTTCTCACACTTTAAAACGTAAGTAAATTTTGTAATCAATTTTGAAATCTAACTCCACCGAGAGAAGGTTCCCAAAAGATATATTAACGTCTTTATAAATATTTTGAGTAAATATCATTGATATCAAGATAAACACTGATATGACTATTTGCTCACTTGTCAAAATGTGACAAAACAACCTCTACCTGAATGTATGGCTCATACTACAGCTCAGTAATAACAAATTTTTATAAAATGAAAAGATTATGTCTGTCTGTTGACTGCGCTTCATAGAACGTATGCCCACAATGAGTTCTATTCCGTAATTCAATATAGTGTCCACTTGCAACAGAGATGTACTTACGTTTTATCAATGAACACTGGCCATATTTAAACAAAGTGATAATGTATACTATAGTGAAATAGGTTTTTTAATTATAGATGTTCCAATTCTAAAGTTCTATATCTTGATAAGAAATAATGGCATATAACTTTTGGATCAGCCTGGCTGTCACAGATATTCTTTTGAAAAATACAGGATACAGGCATTTTTGGAGGACAAAACAAAGAGACAAAGGAGAGAACTTAATACTTCAAAAAATTAGTAATTTCTACTTATTCATTATATTATATAATTTGTACTATTCATAACGAAATTAATTAACCCTATGGAAGCGAGTTTTAAACAATTACCTTTTTACATCATACATTTCATCATGAATCAAAAAGGGTTTACTTGTCAAAATATTACAACTATTATTATGCTCCAAAAAAGTGGCAATGTCTGTCTATACAGAACGTTTGAATACAACTCTGGCTGGCCAGTCTCAATTAAAAATCCTCATTGTGGATAGCCTAGGAGCAAATGAATCATGCCTTTCTTGCAGTGGGATTAATTAATGGTTCCGTGGCAGTTTCATTACAAGCCCAGTCGTTTCCAAGGCCTGAGTCTATTATGATCATTCTTTAATTGTTTAAACTGTTCCAGTTTTGTATTAGTATTTTTTCTGTTAACATTAGTTTATTTCTTTTCATGGATAATTTGTAGTATTGGTAGTTGATACCACTTTTATTTCTACAAGGAATATTTATTCTCACAATGCAAGAAGTAACTTTGACTGGCCTCACAGCTCTGTTGGTAACTTTGCCTTCTGCGCAGTAGGTCATGGGTTCAATTTCCATCCAGGGCAAAGATCTGTGTGATGAACATCTATTCTGTGTCTGAGTATAAATGTTAGCTATTATCACATCAAATGGAGTCCCTTATGAGCCACAAATTAAATTAGCGTAGGTAATATGGAAAAACAATCCTTTTTAAGTTCTAGCATAGTAGACATAGTGGGGAAACTAATATACTTAATATATTTCTGATTGAGTGAATAACTGTCATTTTCAATTTTATTTTATACTTCTTCAAACACCTTTTCTGTTTGGGAATTGAACATGTTTCTGACTCTTCCATCTCAATAGGAGACATTACCGCTAAGCCATTGAAGATGTCAGACAATCAGTACCTAGTCCATTGCTTGCCTATGCATTATTTTTCAAGACTTTTCATTGCGCCTATCAGTATGAGTACAGATATATCCAGTATAGTCCTAGTCAATACAGTGGAAGAAAATGAATGAACATTTATCTCAGCTGAATCATACAAGGTTGTCAAAAATACCTGTGATGATGAAATAATGCAGCAAACTCATGTGTCCCCGGCTTAGGCAGGGATTGTGAGCCGAGGAGTCTCTCTCGTACTGATGCAGACAGCTGTGCTGCAGCTGTGCCACCAAGCGAGTATGACTTAGGGCCAATGCCATTTTCTGTAAACATGACAAACAATACAGAATTCAAATAGAGAAGTTAAAGTGGCAGTAGAATCAGTATATGAGATAATCCATTTTCAAGTCTCAAAGTGACAGACAGAACAAAACAAAAAAATATAAATAAATATAAAAAAAAAAATGTGATAAAAAATATCGACCACTGGCATGTTTCTAATTTAGCTTTTTTGATAAGTCATTTCCCAGAGGAGGTATGAAGATCCAAGATGACAAGGTATCAAGAAAGCCCGAATTCAAGGAGTCTTATGATTTTTTTTTATTAGATACATTCAATATATTAAATGTAAATAACAAGTGTATACTTACTGTGAATTTGTAGATTTTGGAGATCTTGTGTACAAGTTTGCGTACCACCGGATACTTTGACTTTAGTTCGAGGCACGGCTGAAACTTGCGCCGTTCGACCGCCGCCGCCTGTAATGTAAGATAAACAATTGATTGAAAAACATAATTATATTTTTCAATAACATTTTACGAAATAGTTTAAAATCATAGTGAAAAGAAAAACAACTCCAAATTCAAAAATTCACACGCTGAATCTATCTAGTCTTTCCTTGTGTTTACATTTTTTTTTATTTTCCAACCAATCAGCTAGCTTCAGTATTGCCAACTCAATGGATGGAATTGCCATTTGGAAATAGCCAAATAATGGCCAAATGGCCTTGACAGCGTTTACGCGGGCTTCAGGCAAGAACGAACTTCTCTCTACCGGTAATATTGCTGCTATCTGCAGAAAGTTCCAAGATGATGTCAATAAATCTCTTACAAATATGTATATGTATTGGAGTGGATCTTAGCGAAAAAAATTTTTGTCTGTGCCAAAAAACTAAATGGATTAAATTACCTTCTTACAGATTATTTTGCAAAATTCAACAATCATTCAATATGCCCGTATATTTCGAAAAAAAATCATGATTCCAATTTTGTAATGCCATCTACATTCCAGTAGAACATACGCATCATTGGGCAATTACTATTAACGCTTAGTTGGCACTAGATGGCGCGTATATATTTTGGTACACTATAAAGCCGCTAGATGTCATTATCCGACGAACACTTAAAATTAGACACTATTCAGCACTTACTGTGACTTTGGCCATGCTGAGGTGGTCCATTAGACTGAGGAGAAGGCTGCTGCACTCCATTCTGCCGCTTCACATAACCGAAGTTCTGGGGCACTTTTGCTTTGCTGGACGAACAACTGCTTCCGTTTCCGCCACTCGATACACTGGAAGGACGTGATCCTCCGCCACTTGGAGACTGCAGCTAAAATTATGAAAAAATAATAATGACTACCTAGGTATTTACGTGTTCCTGCCTAGACAAGTAGGTAAAACTTACCTGTGATCCTCCACTTCTTGAAGAGTGCTGACTAGAAGAGTTCTGCGCATACTGTAAAGTAAAATAAAAACAGATTTAAACACTATTAAACTCTTGAGAAAGTAGGTATCTGACCAATTTCTTTTTATGAAATTGAGGGAAGAGAAATTCTGCTGTATTCTATAACAATAGCAATCGATTTGATCCATGTCGATCCATAGGTATATTTTTAAATTTGCAACACTGCACAGTCCAGTATTGTGCCACTGACAATATTTTATAAAGAACTATTGTAATCTGTATTCTGGCTAACAAATACATTCATTCGTTCATTGTTTCTGTGACATAGGTTCTGTGTAACCTGCGGATGAGGCGCGATGCCAAGTTGCTGCGCCGCGGATAACTTCTCCCGCTTGTGATGCTGCGGAGAGTGGTGGCCGGTCCGCCGCTCGCCTTTCTCACTCCGCCGGCTGTGGGACGGGCTGGGAGGCGCTTGCGCTGGCTGGCTCTGAAAATGAACATAACCATTAGGATTTTAATTTAAATTCACTCAATAATAATCTGCATGGGATGGAACTTCAGCGCCAAAAATTATTAACTAGAATGATAACCTCTTTGTGCTTCAATGCGAGTTTTTTTTTTTATAAATATTTCTTGGAAATCAACGTGCTCCATCTCAACGTTGCTGTTCCGCGTTCGTTACGTGGTTCAGTCTAAGTGTTCTTTTCTCCGTCCGTCTCCAACTTTAGCTTGTGTAGTTGTCTCTATATTCTTATCCTAGGAGTATAATACAAACCGGTGCACCCACTCCGGGAGAGTCCGTGTACTTCTTCCACGTGGTGTCCTGCCGCGGAGGAGCCGGCTGGCGCTCGGTCTGCTGTCCGCAGTCAGCTTTACTTCTGGTCCGGCCCACCACTCGGTACACGACTCCGCTGCCGCCTTCCATGCCTCTGCTGCGGCTACCGTTTCGCCTGGAAATTAAGGGTTTCATTCATAGTATCTAATGATTTAATAAAGTGTATTAGACAAAGTATTAGGTACCCACTTTAGCAAGTATTTGTATATTATATTTGTTTTAATTTCTAACTGAATTGATTACGAGATAGGTTTAGTTACTTAATTAACGCGGTCAGGACAAAATATTGGTTGGTACCACGAATGCCCACTGTGTTTTTCTCAATAAAATAAAACATACATTCGGTTTCAACCAGTTGGCCAAATATTCAAATCTATATGTATTGATATTTTACGCAAAGGAAAGACAAGTTTTTCAGCATTTGTTGTTTTACAGATTATTTTTGATAATAATGAGATTGATTTCATAAACTCTAAAATCAATGGCTTTTTTTCTATGTACCTAATTCTCAAGACCTTCACTCTGAACTGATTCGCTGCTTAAACGCTCTTTGCAAGTGGCAGGCTCGTGAACCACGGACACTATGATTTTTGGCAACAGTAACGTGCAACGGTTGCGGCTAGTGAGTACTTTACGACTTTAGGTACAAGACGGCCAATTTCCTACTTGAGCTAGCCAGCTGGGTATTTGCGCTACCTTGTTGCAATAAACCAATGACTGCGATGACGTCACTGGCGAGTACGTAGGTTATAGATAGGTATAGAGATAAATACAATAGGTCATGAGAAAAAGCAATTTCTATTCTAATATTTAGAGGGTTCATTCTCCCTTCCCTTAAACATGAGTCGACATACTTGCGGTAAATGAACTTAAGCTGCTAAGCTGTACGAGTTAAAAGGTACGGTTTGAAGTTATAAAGATCACATAAACGGTTCTTAAGTTTGTAGGGTTTCTTGCTTAACTGGCTACTTCACTTACGTAAAACGTTATTATATAATAATCAGTTCACTTGTTTTCAAAATTATTTTGGAATCGGTGGTATCATAGCTGTAACAACATTACAATTTGTAATAATATATAGTTTTTCGAGTAGATTCCAAGCATGTTATATATGCCCAATAAGTAAAACTAATTTGTTCCTTAGTACAGTGTAAGTGCGATAAACTCCATCGATCTAAAGTCACTGACTGAGGACGCTACTTTAATGGAGGCTTTCGCAGTGGAAGCTTCATGTGAACTAAAAGGACATTGCAATTTCAGTTGATTGGTTCTGAAACACTGATTGATCACTATTATGTAGTATCTATGTTAATAAAGTGTATTTTTTTCATTTGAACGACATCTTTGTTATGTATATTATTGCTTCGTCCTAGGGTTTGGTTTAAGAATAATCCATTTTTCTAGATTTTCGTTCAGTTTGTTACATTATTTGGAATTTCTGTACTTAACAAAAACCTGAAGTTAACTTTACTCTAGTAAGGGTAAGAATACTTTAGAGTACGTAAAGAAAAACTTGAACTCAAACTATTTATTGCATTTTAATATAAAAGAAGAATAGAATATAATAATAGCTTATCTATATTTTCAACTGTCATATTTTATTTTATCAACGCCTTCTGGTAAACGGAAAACAGTTGAATATAATTCCCTTTTACAAGTAAGCTGAGTTACATAATCTCTCCTTGCTAGCTCTTTCTATATTTGATATATTATGTGGCAGTCAAAATCTTATGAATAATGATATTGTGTGCACATTATAATAATATTGATCAGTGAAGTACAAATTATAAACATTGCGGCAACTTACCTAAGTAGCAAGAGTTCCCTGTTTTATTTTTCTTCCACGCCACCGCCCCTCGTGCCTGACTAATTAGATATCCTTCACTTCATTAGAGTTTTGCTTTATTTCTGAAGCATAAAGCTCGGCTATTAAGCTGCCTACAAAGAAGTCTGTCTACCCTTTGACCTTATGATTTGCAGGCCTCTGACCTAATAATACTCATATGTTGATAACTATATATATTATACCTTATCTAAGTTCGTATTATAATCAAAAAAATTGATAAGAATAAGGCACATTTTCATATTAAACAAATAAAGTTTTTAATTTTGCACTTATTCTTAAATAAAAAAAATGCTTATAGTTTCCAGAATTGTTAAGGTCAGCTCCATAGAATGCGTAACAATAAAGATTTTATCGTACCTTGATAAATCTATATACAGTGAAAGATCGTAGGAAAAAAAACTACCCACGTTATGTTAGCCTACGAGTAAAGGCTTCCAGATTCTGTCAACACGATACCCTCTGTCGAGCCTAGATCAAAGCAGATTAAACACAGGGTGCTCCAAAGCTCGGCTGAGATGAACAAAGACCTTCAATTGGCGGTAGTTGATGAAAGGGGACATAGGATGATACACAAGCGCAACATGTATCGACCTAATTTTTTTTTTGTTTGTTTACTGTGTTGTTTTGTTGCGATTAAATAACCGTACATATGTAACTTTTAACTTATCTTAAGCAACGTATGTGACCAATTTGATGGCGAAAAGTTCAATGTGACTTTTCTTCTTGGAATGCTGTATTCTCTCTCGCTTACTTATAATTCAATGTTTTTTTGTAGGAAACAAGTGCGTAAGAGAAATAAAATACTCATAAAATAATAAGTATTGGGTGTGAAAACTGTCTAGGTCTTGAGAGATATTGCAATAAAAATCGTAGCACCTAACCCGTTTCTGTCAAAAAGTATTGTAGTTTTAAATGCCTGATTAGCGTGCCGTATAATTCCAGTAATCCGAAGCTGTACAGTTTGGAACATACAGTTTCAGTATAGCTTGGCAAACATGACATGCAACATGTTTTGAACTGAGATTCATAGATGAAATTATTCACGAGTGCTCAAAGCAAGAGAAGTCAAAGCTCAAAGCGAAGGTTTCGTTCACAGTTAAAAGAACAAAGGCTGACCTAAGTAGCTGGGTGGTTGATGCTTTAAATGTGCAACATGATTCAACCTCCTTACAATATGATGCAGTAAACTGTTCGGCTTGACTTGACAAAGGACATGACGTCATATACTATAGTTTAGCCAGGCCATAAACTGAAGACAAAATTATTTGTACTTGTCCAAACCCAGAATAAAATCGGTACCTGCCAAGCACCATTTACCTTAGGAGTCCACCTTGATCCATCTTAGACGTTTTCATTGGACATACACACAGACAATCATGCCCAAAATTCCGATTGGTATAACTCGATCCCAAGAACTTCACTCGATTCGCTCGCTCAAACTTACTTGCTTACTTTGTAATAAGGATTTTCGATTCAACATTTACGTAATTTATTATGCTAGGTACACTGAGGGCAAAAAATATTTATGAGAACACCTGATTCAATCCGAAGGTCGCTGATTCGAATTGCAAGCAGCCGTGCTCCAATGACTTTTAAGCTTAGAATATTTAAACACACAATACTACGTTCTCAAAATGTGAAAACCACAACGAGTGGTAATATTTCCATGAACCAAATATTCAAGGAAATGTGAATTCTCTCAATTCTGACTGAGCCCCCACGATCGTAAAGACCCATTCACTCTTATCGCGAATAGGCTAATGTTCCTGCAGTATAAACCTGTGCAGTATGAAGTGTGCTTACGTTAAATAGTGGATGGCAGGGCCACAAGATGCAACACGTTTTGACCTAGTTTAAAATGCAGTAGTCTGATAGGCTTGAGCTCCCTAGGGTTGCGACATCACGATAGCTTCAGCAGATCAGGAGTACGATATATATTCATTCATAAAAATTTCAGTAAAAGCTTCAGAATCTAAAGTTTAGATGGTGGAAATCCGATAATAGATGGACAGTACTCTAATGGTAATGGTGAATGGTAAATGCAACGTGGTACAAATTAGTTTATGATTGAGTTATCTCTAATGCTTGAGTGCTCTTAGCAATGACGTCATGAGCTTCAGCCGCTAAACTTTGTAAAAAAGACTCATAAAATGACTTACTGAAACAGCGAAAAACACGTAGGTTAGGAAATGGCTATAGCTCACTCTACGACGAAAAAAAATTTTATTTTTTACCGTTAATTTTTGTTCTAAATATGCTTTTATGTATAAATATACAAGAAGACTTTCTAGTCCTAGTAGGTAAATTAATTAGAATCAAGGTTCGCAAATGTTTCTATAAAAATTCCCCAATTGCCTGTAGCAACTTATAGACACACTTAAGAAATCATTAATCACTTGATATTGCAGTCATTGAAGATCAATGGAGTCTTTATAATGAAAAATTGAGCTCATTTATTTTAGGGCGCTTGAAAGAGGTCGCTATTTTTGTCCCTTGATAAGTAGATATTATATATTTCAAACTTCAATCTAACTAAACAGATCGTTGAGTAGATGATGCGCTACAACTTGTTACTATTTTTGGTACTCAATGCAGTGATATTTTATAAGATTTTATTGTTGTTTATGTGAACAAGTTATAGAACGAGCATGATAGCATAGCCCATCTGATGTTAAGCGGTAACCTCTGCCCATAACATAAACAAAACATCTTGGGCAACCAATCCTCCTCAATTTTATAAAAAAATAAAATTTTTGTTTACTTGTATACATGCTTTTAAAAAGTTTAATGGTATGAAACATCTCCTTCAAAAAAGACTCCCAAATGACGGTGACTCATTTCTATTTATTCTGTTCAAGTGAGCCAACTGTAGGGAGCTACTCACTTCAATGGTAATAAAAAAACAAAGAACATTTTTCGCAAACTGGGAACCTCGGAATTCTGAACAAAGCGGAGGTAGAACAGCGGAAAAATCCTTAACCGTCATAAAGATTACGATAAGGTGGAAATGTACGTAAACTTTTTTTTAAACTTTCCCGGTCTGGCCCACTTACGTTAAGTATCACAATTACATGGAGTGAGGAATGGGGTCCTTAGGAGCGGATGGAAGCAACCAGCGCGATGGTGGTTTGCGTTTTTTTTTCTTGCCAGTTATAAAGATAAAGATTTCAGTGAAGGAACAATATTCTAGTGGAGATTTTATCATGGTATCAAAAATGATTTTATGATTTATTTTATTTTATATTTACGTTTAGGTACAGTAACAGATAACAAGCCAAGAGAACAATAATTTTCTAAGTATACATATCATAAATTTGTTTATTTTTTATTTTTATGTTGTACTTTGCAATACTAGACAGGGTAATTTAGTACACTAACTCCTACTTTAACAAAATATAGCCTCAGCCTGATGCAAATAACCTTTGCATCCAACTGCTTGCCGCCCCACAAGCACACGCGTGGCGGGGCGGCCGCATGGGACTCACCAGAAGCAATGCAACTATTGAAAAAATATACCAACTCTCCTCCAGCTGGCAGGTTAAGTAAACCGTAACAGATTACAAGCGTAAAAGCCTTTGAGTGCCGCAAAGTCCGCAGTGCCCTATTTAACAAATAAGATGCAGTCTTTGCGATGTTTTGAAAAAGCGATGTTTGTGGTAGCGGTGGAAAATGGTTTTGAACTACAGCCAAAGGTAAAAATGTAGTGTAAAGAACAAGGGCTACAATAAATTGTGATTGTTTATGTCTACTAATACATAAAACTAAATCCTGAACACTATATGCTATATTTATTTTATTTCATTATTTATTTGGGGGTCCACATTGCTCGCGTCCGTTGGTGATTACCGTTTGAATCCCTAAACGTGTGTCCTGGGTGGTGCAAAGGGAGCATCCCAAAGTAGCAGTACAACTTGTGCTAACTTCGCCCGGAGAAGTACCGCCCCCACACCTGGTAATCTGCCGCCAAGCAGTGATGCACTCATATTGCTGTTCCGATGAAAGGGAGTGGTACTGTGGTGGGTCTATGGGCGACGGTTACCACTTAACATCAGATGGGCCGTCAGTTAGTTCAGTCACTTGAATCAAATAAAAAAAAACATAAATAACCTAACAATTAACAGCTTACAGCAGGACCTTAACATTTTATGATTTGTGAATAAAAAAGAGACTACAAAAGTGTATCCACTATAAGAACTTGAAAGTAATGTACTAAGTAACTAATTATAAAATATAAGATCTAACGTGTTCCTCTTTTCTAGTTATAAGAGTACCTATTGCGAATAAATTATTATACAGTAGTACCACCGGCAAGGGTTGTGAAATTAGTAAAGTTTTGAAGTGGAGTTCTGGCGACAGTTACGTTATGACGAATATTTTGGCATAACGCCATTTACCTCTTGTACCATAACTCTCTAATGGCCTCTTGCCGAGCCAAGTTATGGAGTAAATAGACTTTTTCTTTTCATATTTTTATAACGACCACGATTCACTTTAAATTGATTGATTTAGTTATTTTTTAAATGTCACCAATTAAAGCCATCTGCTTAAGTCAGCTGCCAAATTGAGAAGCATTTTAGGCCAGTGCGATAAAGAAATTAGAATTAAATTTTTCAAACAACCAAAAAATATCTCGTGTCTGAATTAAAGATATATTATTATAAAACAAAAGCAAAATCTTGATTTATGGACGGCCTATAACAAACAATACACATCTCTAATTACAGGGAAAGAGAGTAGCGTCAAATTCAAAATACTAATGAGAAACCCTGCTTTATTGTAAGGCTGCCGTAAGGTGGAGTCGTAAGATATGAAAGTAAGGTGTTGCATTGCGCCCTTCGTTGTCATTTGCAACATTGGCGTCTCAATGAAAACAGAACGCCTACAGCCACATATTAATGATGACGGATTCCATGAAAGGAGCAGGCAGGTTCCTCATTATCTATGAACAGTATGCCTCTCTCGCTAGCTCATCATTATTTCTGAATAATAAAGAATCCCTTTGTTTCCTTTCAACGTGATCTCAAACAATACCAACAGATTTGCGGGGGCTAAGAGTTTCGAATTTATGCGAGGGTCGGGCAAAATTGTATTAGTATTTTTGGTTACCCATTATAATAGAAATAATTACAAATCCGAGGAATATTATCAGCGCCAAAATAAAATACAAAGTATATAAAACGCCCGAGTATAATAATACAGACAGAATTTCAGTAAATGCTAACAGCTATTCACGCCAATGCGAGCTTCCGGCCGGCATTCAGCATTCAGTTATCGGCTATGCTGACTGGTTACGATATTTTGACGGGCGAGATAGCTGGTTATATTGAAACTTGAATTCAATGGATCTAATCTGAGCAGTTTGGATGAGAATATTTGTGAGCATGTTGGTACGATAGTGATCAGTCATTTCCTATGAACGTGCTGTTTAGACTTTGAAATACTGTTTAGTCTGGATTGCCACTATTTTGCGTCGTATGAAAGCGTTCAGTTTCAGCGTCATCTGTCAGATATTCAAGTGATAACCCTCGTGAACTGCGAACTAGTGTTACTAATTCAAGGGCTTATTAATCAATTATTTAAATTAAGTAAGCAACATTTTGTGTAGCATGAAAGCCTAATGACTGCCTATGCTAATAAATAAATTTACATTACAAAGGTCATGAATCTAGGCATTTAATACACAACCAAGACTTGTTATTTAGCTACGATCAGTAAATAACCAAACTATAGTTTTTCCTCCTAGCCCAATGGATATTTTGAACGCTTTAGCTTTAGAAACTTTAACTAGACTAAACTTTAGAATCGCATAAAACGGAAAAAAGGATGAATCTTTGCCGTCTGAGCCAAATCATTTGATTCAAACTTTTCTCCAAGCTTTCGAAAGTAGAACTCAAACGGATAAGTTCCCGTGAAAGTAACTTCATTAATTCTATTAGATAGCAAGCGAAAATTCATGTCGGATCCCCCATAGACACTTTACCCTCGTCAAACTTAAGAAGCTTCTCATTGTTCTTAGATGCCTATTTTACCCATCTTACCCTGACTGTGGTTAGGAAAAATCGACTCAGAAATTTTTTCCAGCTGTCATATACATACTGCAGATGTAAGAATTTCGTGTTATAGGTGACAGAAAGTAAGGTACCGCAATATCTGAAACATGTTTTTGCATGTCAGCATTGTACATGTAAACTTTAGTAATCGAGCATTTTCATTTCATTACTACTTTCATGGTTGCGTATGACTGCATATCACCCAATGATAAGTGAACTGGCTTTCAAATGAGGCTATTGGAACACGCTGTTAGTGATTGGCGGTCGAGTTTCATCTTGAGGATGGTTGCTAGCTAGTCGGATATTCGGCCCACCACCATGTTCCAATTTCCTCACAATGTTTTTTGTAGGATTCAAACCCGTGAACTACAGATTATAAGCCGACGTACTAAGCCAAGCCTACATAGCTTCATTTAAAAGTTCCAAATGAAATAAAACAAAGAGTGCAATAAGCTTTTACCAGGAGAAAGGTACGCCCGACTTTACTCATTAATATTTTTGCATAGTACAAACAGAATGCTACAATATCCGAACAGGGAATTTAAAAAGTTTTCTGCTTGTTCCATATTGTGCGTTTACTTTTTGTTCAAATATTCTAGCCTCGCTACGCTGCTGGTGCTGCTATGGAAACTATTGTAGGCGTGCTGGGGCGTGATTGGGAGATAAACATTTTATATAAAATAATTTCCTTTTTAAAATAGAGAAATTTTTTAATAACAGAGAACAAAGAAGGTTCATTTTCAATAGAGATAATCTAGGTATATCTCATATATATGTATATTATGGAAAGATTTTGTGACAGACATATATCGAATGAGAAGAATGGATTTTTTTGAAACAGTATTACGCGTCTAAACGCAAAAAAGCAATGTCTTATTTTATTCGAGGATTCACATTGCTACGGGAGCTAAGGTACTTCCAGAAAACTAAAAAGTTTACATACTTATGGATACAAACTTCAGCTTATTCATACGACAATGTCTGTTATCAGAGCTGAACAATAACGGCCACAGTATAGAAAGTATTTACTACCCTATGTAGTAACCTAACAGTAAAAAAGTTGTGGAAACTAGCAGTACTTTTTTATTTGTGAAGGTTTTTTTTTCTACGAACTTTTAAGCCTGTTGTCGCTACAGAAAGCTCTGAGTTTATCAAGGCTTGTCAGAACTTAAAGTATTGAAACTAACATTTACTTTTAAATATAGAAGCTTAAATGTTGTCAAATTTGATTTGACCTAATGAGGAAGTCACCCAATTTCTATAATTTGATTAAAAACATATTGCAGCCATATCACACGATGTTTACTTTGGCACTGCAAAACGAATCTCTGAGAAATTAAAAGCTATTAATATCGTATGCATAAAGCGCTTATGTATCTAGTCTGTCGATCCCGTCTTATCTCAACTGGTAATAGACTGTATGCTAATAAGATCAATAAAGGCAATTTGAATGCATTGATCTAGTTCTGAGATTGCAATGTAGAATCATAGTTTAGACTAGACCTACCGTAATCTTATCAAGACGACATGGTAAGCTATATGCGGGCACCTACTTTTTTTTCACGAGAAAATTACAAGATACTGTTATTTGATGTAATAAAATTATAGAACGAGCAAGTAAGCCCCACCTGGTGTCAAGTGGTAACCTCTGCTCACAACAAGCAATACAAATTGGGTCCTCTTATACTTTGGTAAGATAAGACCCAAGTTGCATCGTATGCGCTATTATTTTATTATAACTCTGAGACTTGAAGGTGGAATGTTTCATGTGCCTGTACTTTCACCGGCAATCACGTCTTTCAAGCCGGAACACAGTAAGTGAATTCATTACTGCTTGGCGGCAGAAATGGGTATGATGGCATTAGTATATCCCCGGACGAATTTTGCATAAGTTCTGCTACTAAAATCATCCTTCAAGTCAGACATTTACTACTTTTTTAAAAGTAACTGGATAGCACATGTCGGTTTTTGGGTTAAACATACCTGCGGAGTCAATTCCATAAAAAAGCGGTTCACCGCACAATTCCAATCTACAATTAATTCTTTAGAATTGTAGATATAATAGAAAGGTTAGAATGATAGCTCATACGATCAAACAGAACTGGAGAATCGAATCAAATATTTGACATGTGCGGCGGCTATATTACGATTGATATAATTTTTTATCGAAACAATTAAAGAAAATTACCTTGACCTTGAAAAATTTTTTTAAACTAGGGAAAATATTAGGATATTTAAATTCATTTCATATATAGAATTTTGTTCAAAGGTGAATAGACGCCTTGTTATTTGTAATGTACCTATCACGCGATGAATCATGAGCACTTGTAGCCCTTCGCACCCCAATCGATTGAATACTTATATTTATATTTACCGAAACAAAGGGAGTAATATCCTACCTCGGTAAAAATATATGAAGTCTATGTTGCATGTTAGATATAAACATACGTCACGATTTGGTCGGTTGCTTCCTATTTACAGCGGGGCAAAGTTAAATGTAGCGGATTGAATTTTATGCCGATCGGGGTACAGGACATTTGTAAATGTAAGTGTTCCGTATTCTATGGTATGGGTGGGTGTTGGACCGCTACGAAACGAAACCCATTTACTTGCAAGGGCCATTTTTGAGTAATGACATCGTTTCTTTGGTTCATCTAATTTGTTCTGGGGTATGAAAATGAAACAGATGCTAGAGCGAAGCTTCAGTCCTCAGAGCACTAAAATTAGAGATATATTTGTTGCTGTATTTTTATGTTACAGAAAAGCGAGACTACTGGAACGACTGTGTATTTCGGTTAGATTTTAAGCATTTGAAAAAAAACATCACAATAAAAGTACTAAAAATGTGCTACTTTGAAATAAAACCAGTTCAGACAATTATATTGAACCATGCGAGAAGACCCCCTTTTTGGGATCAGAAGTAGAATAACTGAATTAATCCCCGGTTTGAAGAGTTAAGATTATTCAGAAGCGTCAACTAAATAATCACCAAAACTTTTATTATATTAATAGTAAAAATAATTAACACTAATAAAAATATACCAAATTAATAATACTTATTGGTTATTTTTTAAAGATATTGCGACCAACCGAGTTAATCCTGTCACGGGTTTTCCTCCCCAGTCGAACATACCACCGAGGTCGAAGAAATAACCTTACATAGATCAATCGACCTGGTTACTAACCTTAAACTTATTGCGAATAACTCAAAAATAATTTAGATACTTTGCTTGAAAACAAACAAACCTTTTCAATTTTTAATTCTGTTTACTGAGCAGAAATTAAAATCAACTGACACTACCATCATAATTTGGTTGTGGATGTTATCCTAACTTACTACTACTAATACTTACTATTTTGTACCATCTGGGAAATTCTGGGAAATTCCAATTTTGTACATATTCGTAACGGGAATTGAACCCGCGAACCTTGCTACTCAGACGATTGTTCGAACAGTACCTACGCAAAAGCGGATTTTCAGCCATCAACACCAAGAAATTATCAATTATGTTATATGTAAAAAACCAGATACCTGCAAGATCTAATTGATGTTAAGATATCAGAGATGTGCAAATATACCAGTATTATTGTGTGATGTGGGTAGAACAAACGAAGAACTTAGCCATTCAGTCATTTAGAACTTTCATCACGTCGTTATAATATTTTAATGCAGACAGTATTACAGTATTGGTACCAAGACTGGTGGCCACATGTCTCAGCAAAGCGTTAACTTCGCCAACAGCCACATGTTTGCAAGGTCATTGCCTTTTAGACAATGGGATAGAATTATTTCATTTGTGAAACTCTCTTACCAATTTAGTCAATCCTTTATCCATCCCCAACCACAAACGACAACTATGAAAGTTTGTATTATCTAAAGCACCGTACGTAAGCTACGCGAAGCAAGACACAACAAGGCAACACCGATCCTTACGTTAATTCGCGATATCAGATACAGCGTGTACAAAACTACAGCAACTCAAGTATTGTCCCGCAAAAGGCACAACGCGAATGGTCCACTACGTCTAACTGCACTTATTATCGTCACTGGTTTCCTTTGTTAAGGTCCACGGCGTCAGCTGTGATCGGCGTGTTCGGTTCGCGTCCGCCGACACGGAACGATCGATGCCGGCAACAGATTTACATTTTCCGTCGAGGGAATCGGGAAAGTTTGTCACGTGTCGGAGCGGGCGGACGGGGCGCCCGCACGCCGGAGTAGCGCGCCACCGAGTGCCGCCGCCCTCGCCGACGCCGACGGGGCCCGCCACCAAACCAATGGCGTACATTGTGCCAATCACTCACGATCCGCGCTAACTCCTAACATAATTAAACATATGTAGCCGCAGGATCAGTTCCTGGATCGATATTTCAGTTTCAAATAAATGAGTCATTAAATAATATAGAAAATAAAAGCCAGAAAGAAGTTTTATGTCAAGACAGTTAAGGTCTCTAATGGTGGCGTATTGTTAGGGGCGGTTAGGGTCGAGGCGATGGCGAGCGGGAGGCACGGGGCGCGGGCGAGACGTAGAAATATCGATTTTGGCCCCCGCTCTCACAGTGCGCCGGTGTGTGTGTGCGCTACGAGGAACGGGAGACTGTCGGGAAACAGCGTCCGAATATGCCCGGTGTAAGACAAACGTTTAATTCACATTGTTGTCATACGTCCGCTGCACGACGGCCGAAACGTTTACATTATTGGCCACCAACAGTCGTGAGTATCCGTAAGTAGTAATATAGAAAATTTCTTTGGTTTCTAGGTATTCCTAAGGTTTTTAAAGTTGAGAGTAGCGTCTACGACAACTCGTAACCGAGCTACGTATAACGCAAAATGTATTAAAATGCGCGCAAAAACTTCGCAAATGCGAAGACACCTATAAATTATACCCTTACCCCTAAACCGAAGTACTCCTTGGGGTGAGCTAGTCACTCCCCGCGTCTACGTGATTGTGACTTTAATTATGTTGGCTTTCACGCCCGAAAACACAGGATCACCAACTAATCCTCTTACTGAAATCTTTATTCGTGTTCGAATATCGAACTTCGCATCTACTCTATCAGTTCTTTGCAAGGTTATCCAAAAATGTTCTGCACATGAAGGAAAATAGTGTCTACACGGTCCGACCACTTGTGGATTTAATACCTTAAAGCCTGAGCTACCGCTAGCAACCCTACCGGCAAATCAATTTCTTGACATTCCATTACGTAACCTTCTACATGGGTTATGTAATTCATAGTAAGAGAAAAATGCTTGTGTACTGATATAATTTTCCTTGCAAACAATACCTTACGAATGTAATAATTTTTACATGAAAACTTTATGAACACAGACGAAATTGGATAATAAGAGCATTTTTATTCACTTGAATGCCAGATTCCCCCGCAAAAAAGGCCTACCATTACCGCACAACGCAATTCCAATATGGCAATGAATCTCGTGTCCTGAGGGAACGTTTTTAATTTGAGATTTATTGAGGCTTCACATTCACAAATGATACTGCAAGGAACCATACAACGTGTACGGAATAAAGATAGCACAAATGTTCACTCACCTTTCATCTAGCTGCTGAAGTTGTGACGGTTGGTAGTTCATTCGACGACCATAAAGCGATGCGCCGCCTTCAGACATATACCCGTCCATTATATCGTTATTTCTCGCACATTCCATTTCACCAATGTTAATTCTCCTCAAGCAATCTCCATCAGACATGTAACCCGAAGCAATTTCCAAATCGCAATAATCCGGATTCGAAAACCCAGGTCCGTAGTTCCCTCGCATACCCACATTTTCTCGTCCGAAATTGGCTTTCACTGTATTAGCGTGATGCGGATATCCTGGAATGTTTTTCTGGGTCATACCAGATGTTCTCATGGGCAATGTTAAATGACTATTGTATCCGCGGAGCAGTGGCCTCATTGGCAATACGTTCATCATCGGATTTTCATCCTCACCTAAGGAATTGTCTCGGCAATGTGATGGTGTACTCGATCTACTATCGTTATCTAACCTTCTGTTTATTTCAGTCAGAGTTTTATTCGGATCAAATGCTGGTTTGGTGTTATCTTGAATTCGATTTTGAGCAGCTTCTTTCTCCGATATTTCTGCTTCATTTATAACATCGTTTATATATGTCGTGTTCATATTTAGCCTCTTGTTTTGCTGTATGCTTCCAGCAGTTTTAGATGCTTCAGATCCAGATTCACTAGATGGACGGTATATTACGCTACTATCACTGGAATTTGAATGCTGCCCGGTAGTGCTATGGGTAGAATTTGAATGTGAGCTTTCAGACATTTGTGAAGTTTGATTTCCCAGACTGACCGCTGGCATCGGGGAGACCACCAACATTTGCTTTTGGGGAACTTCTTTACTTAAATTAGATTGTTCTCTACTAAATGGTAACGCACTTACGTTATTAGTAGAATTTAAACTAGAATTGCTTTGTATTGGACTTAATTGACTATTTGTACTTTTATGTATAATATGCCTGTCATCTTTTGATATTTTGAAGGTTCCTTTCACAGCAGCAGTCGGTTTTGGAATTCCGGTATGATTTGGTGTCCCAAAATTCTGGCCTGGTACTTGCTGGTTCGATTGATTCTTCGGAGAATCTGGGGCATTTTCTTGCTTTCTAGAATCGGGAACATTTTCATTGCGCTGGTCATTTAGTTTCGTCTGACTCCCCGAAAGCTTAATCATTTTTGTTTTTGAATTTCTAGAGGGATCATCGATCTGATTTAGTTTTGTGTTGCTGATCGATTTAGGTGCTGCTAATTTGGATTCTTTGTCTCTAGCGGGCAATTTGGGACTGTTCCTAGATTTATCACTACTAGATGCTCTACTGCTAGCTTTGTTTAAATTCGTAGTAGATTCTTTAGGTGATTTAGAACTAATTAACTTAGATTTAACATTTTTACCAGACTTATCTTTTGATAATGTATCGTTGTGCTGCCTTATCGTTTTAGGCCCTACTAAATTAGTCTTGATATGTGTATTAGGCGTATTGGAAGATTCATTCAAACTCAGACTAGAGTCGGATCTTTCACTTTTTGCGGATGAAAAACCACTGGAAGAACTGGTGCGTTTTGATACTGCTGTGCTTTTACTCTGTTGTTTATCATTGCTTATTTTGTCTTTGTTGAATAATTTTAGCTTATCAAGCATGGAGTGCTTCGTGGGGGTTCCATTTTGGCTGGATGGTGTTTGATTGTGTTGCGGAGGTGTCGATAATGTGGAGGGTATTTTACTGCCAGGAGCCAGTAACGATGAGTTTGGTCGTGATCTGCAGATATCATAACAGGCTTATCATTTAGTATCCTTATAAAAGTAAACTCTAAGGTATATGTTAAAATAACTTACCCAGAAGAAGAATTCGGCGCTCGTGGTATGAAACTGACGACTCCTTGACCCAAAGGGCTAGTTGACCGACTGGAGCTGGCTGAAAGACCGCTTCTTCCTCCTAAATAAACAAAAAGCAACATTTAATTATGGGAAGGCACGTATGTGACTACATTTTACGTACATAGTGAGAATCTGTAATTGGTATTAAGATTTGAATTATTAGTCCTCAATTGTATTTTTTTAAGTGCTGTTGATTCTAGGATAATAAAAAAATTATGGATGGTCAACTTCGTCAACAAACATTTCCGAGTAAAAAATATGACAGGTAAAAAGTTATCAAAATACCGTATTGTGTCTGTTCTCATGAAATAATCTCATACCTCAAGCTGAGTAAATATATCAGTCGAGACAACATTCACCAGATAAGACGAACTTTTATCGAAACGACATGGGTGGGTCGCGTTGCGCGCGCGACTGCTCGCGGCACTAGGCTAGTGCATTCAAATATATTCAACAATCGTATTTTGATCTCTACTCCCCTAATAACTCAAACATCGCGAGAATAATAATTTAAAGCAACAGTCCATTTTAAATTGGTCAGGGGTATCGATCGATGGCGAACAAATTATAATTCATTGCGTCATTTCATTTGTCTGGAATGTATGCGTGTGCGTAATGTAGGTAACCCTAAGTGTTAATGAATCGATAGTTGTCTGCGAACATGGACTCCCATTGTGGTTTGTTTCGATTGTTAAGCAATAATGTTATGATACCTGGCATTCGTAGGTGAAGGAAAACATTCCATGGAATATGAAATTGGATTTAGATGCAAAATATAATTATGGACTTTTACAGCGCCCCGCGAGTAAGCACAATTGGAATTTATTCAGTCTATAAGACTGAAATCGTCCGGAAAATTCAGCTGGGAAATCAATGAATATATTTGACCTACTCGTAAGGTCATAACTTGTTCGGAATAATAAAGAGAACAGGCCGATTAAAATCGTTAAACATATTAAAGCTCCATGAAAATGGATTATCTTTGTCAGATTTTAACAATTATTGGGGAATTGAAAGTACACAGAGAAGTAATTGTATATTTTCTTTTTAGACACTTTCAATCAACTTGTTATAAAAGTGAACAATATAAACTCAAAAACTACCACAAATGACTGAAAAGGAATTGAGGTTAAAAACCATGAAAGACAAGATCAATTTATTAACACTGTCATTCATATTTAATTTAACAAAGTATTCAGTAATAGAAACTTAGGACTGAGAAAATCAAATAAACGCTAATAGTTGAAAAATATATTTATTTAGAGATAACTTTGTTTTTTTTACAAAAACGTAACTTTTATGTGGGAAAACGTGCGACGATGACCTCACGTTATACGTTCCCTAGATGGTGTTACCCACAAAGTGAAAGGTAACCTATTAAGTTCTGCTTTCGCCGTCAGAGGTAAGGGATAATAATTATATATGTTATTAAGATGTACGCGTAGGTATATGTTCTATTTGTCTCTATATGTAGAGGACGAAATCAAGTAAAATGCCCACTTATACTGCAGGTATGGACTGAGTCTGATGGCAAAGGATATTCATAATCAGTTCAAAGACGTGCAAATAACGACGTCAGTCACCATCGGCCACATCCGCCATTCGCAAGCCGCGCTCATCCATCACTTAAACACTGGAGTACCCGCTAACTACCCACCTACCTAAAATACGTATACACATCCACTTACAGTACTTACAGCATGTAAAGTGTGATTGTCTAGCTAGATCATTCCCGATTAATTAATTACATGACGAAATTAATGATTAAATACATGGATTTGCGGGCGGTACTTAATACCTAAGTATTTTAAAATGTTATAAAGACTGCTAGAACTGATCTACAAATATTGGTAGATTTCAACATACTTTCAAATTACTCCTTCAAGGTCTTTATTGGCAATTTTAATTCACATTGAAAATATACCATCAAATTTGTTATTCCAAATGTATTAATTACTTAGATATATTTTTAGAATACTAAATAGTTACTTTTGCGCATTTTAGTTATTACAATATATAAGAAATATAACTTCATCGTCGCCCGCACTCCGTCAGTGTTCCAGATGCCTGTCAGTGTTTACAGTATCTTAAAACAGTATACGCAGACTAACTGATGAATAAACTTGAGGAAAAATTCTAATTCAAGAGAAATCTTTATAATGTACAGTAAACAATACATATCAAACTTATAAATAAATCATTAACTTACTTAAAACTGTGAAGAGGTCACTTGCGATAACCTATCAAGGAAATATTGTCGCACTATTTTTGTTCTGCATTCTTTACAGATAGAGTTATTAAATAGGAAATACAAATATCTAAATGTAGAGTATGTGTTTTTGTAGGCACATATATACATAGACATACATACACATATCTTTGCTTTATTAAAACATAATATCATAATCTTGTTCTTCGCATAAAATAAAGTCACGAAATGACGATCAATTGTCAATAATATGTTTTGAAAGTATCAAACACTTAACTCATGCAAATATGTGTGAAACGATAGCTGCTTTAACACAAAACGGCAAATTGTAGGTACCTTTTACACTGTCCCGACTCTGGAACACGAAAAACCGCACTCAAATACACATTTACTTAGCAATGGTACAACCTACAATATTATAAAGTTTACATACAATTCTAATTATAAAGTTTACACACAAATGCTCATTTTGAAATAGTTTAGTTACTTATAACATATATCATTTTTTATTCTTTAAAATCTAAGATTTTTTAAAAATAAGACTTTATCCCTACTTTGTCTCAACCACAAGTACGGGTTTCATCAAAAGATAGTAGTAAACTAGTTAATAACAAACTTTGAACAAACACGGCCAATCTTAAGTAATGTCTAGTATTTCACTTTCAGTTCCGCAGTCAATTAAACCACATAACACATTTCACTGATTTTATAGGTTTCAAATGTAAGCAAGAATTGAAATAGACTCAACACTCAGAATGGAGGTATTGGGGACCAATTCAAAAACCACGTTCAAAAAAAATATTTCACGAATTATTTCCAGGATGAATATAATGGAGCGCACTCAGTGAGCGATGCCCGTCGACTGAAGATGCATCTGCATTCATTTCTTCAGAGTGATGTTTGAATATCAAACTGATAGCATACGAGCGAAATAAGCTACAGGATTATCGCGTGTGAATAATAACAGTGATTTCAGCCATCCGGTTATCTTATGAAACATGTTTTTTTTTTCTTTGATAAGGTTGTCTGATCCAGGTTGTCCAGATATCCCACCTGGTGTTATCTGATAACTTCTGCCCATAATAAGCAATGCGACTTGGGTCCGCACTTAAGTACGACAAGACCCAAGTCACATCGTAACTCTGAGATGCGAAGGTGGAAGGTCTCATGTGCTTGTAATTTCACCGGCAACCACACTTTTCAAACCGGAATACAGTAACGCGAATGTGTCACTGCTTGGCGGCAGAAATGGGCATGATGGCAGTACTTCCCCGGACGAACATGGCGTGAGTTCTACTGCTCTTAAAAGAAGCTAGAAAACACATAATTGTAACAATCACTTACTGATAAAGTAAGTCAATAAAAACAATTTGCTGTACTCTTGGATCCGTCTAACGGCTCTTGAACTGGAGTGAAATTGATGAAAGTGCTAAAAATAGACAATATCCTTTTCTTCGAGTAAACTTCACATGTACAATACAAACATACGATAATTAAAATAATTAACGTGAATGCGTAAATAATCAATTTTTTTATCTTACTGATAATCCAATATAGAGGTATATGTGAAATACGTATGGCAAACAAAGCTATGAAAGTAATGGCACCAAAGTAAAGACAGACGAAGAGTCCCATTGACTCAGGCGCGATCTATAGGTTCTTGAACTGCAATGAAGTTAAATTGGTAATTGGATTAAATTAATTACATTTTCTGTCCCAGACAATATGCTCGGACATTGTAAATGACAGCAACAGAACTTGTTTTTCTAAATTGTCACAAACACGTTTCAATTTAATTTAGTTTTGCTCACTCTTTTGCGAATGAACTTTGTAAGTCTCGATATTCGTTTATTTATAGTTATTACGTCAATATATTAATATTTATTGATGTTATTCAGAGTTTCTGTCATTTTTCTTTGTTTTACGTAAGTGTTATAAACGGATTGCCGATCCAAAGCCGAAGTAAAAAACATGATATATTATCCAATGACCTAGACAAGATCTTGGTGGGCAGAGGTTACGCTGAATATAAGGATTTTGGAGTTTATTCCTTAAGAATCAGTTGATTTAAAATTTTAAAGATATAACGCTTTTTGTTAACAAACGACTCATAAATTATTCAGTGATAATCACACTTGAAGAGTACTACAGTCGCGCGTCGGAACTGACACGCAGAATTTTAATTATGCAAAAAAGCCGAGTAAATAGCGTGATATTCAGCGGTAAGCTCTGCTCATAACAAAAATGATAGGCTTGGGCACACCCTTATTCAGGTATGGGAAGACCCAAATTGCGTCGTATTGCGCCATAACTCTTGAGAAGTGAAGGTTAAATGGTATATAATTTCACCGGCGCCCACCCTTTTGAAAACGGAACGCAATACGACGCGTTACTTGGCTAGTTTGCCACCAAGTATAACTTTTGGGCATGGTCAGTACTTCCTGAGACAAACTTTGCCAAGTTTACTGATACTAAGTATAAAGGCTAAATTATTCTAGTTTTGAAAAAAATATTAAAAAAATAGTGGAGATTACACACAGCGCCACCAACCCCCAAAGTAAGGTAATAAATAGCGTGTATCATGAGAACCAGACAACTGATATAATACTCAGACAATACATGACATAACAACACCTAGACACATAACAAAAACCTATGTTCGTTACACAAATGTTTGTTCTGGGTGGGAATCGAACCCACGACCTACATTGCAAAAGGTAGGGTTACCGAGCTATGAGACCAGTAAAAAGAAAGGCCATACCATGTCCAGGAGTTGCTGGGAGTGGTCGCTTGTCTGGTGGAGCGCGCCGCACCGCAGCCGCTGACGCCGGCAACGGGATCGACGTTTGCAGCACCGATAATTGTCTGTGGACAAATACATATATGGTTTAGAATAGGTGATATAATTTAGAAGGTGTACAAAAAATATCAGCAATTGCTGCAATAGTCAAAAAGCAAGTCGGAAGATCTAGATCTAGATCCGACAATTAAGGTAACGCATCCGCCAATAGCTCGTAACAACTGGCGTAATTCTTGGTTTAAAACCAAATCAGTCACCTGACATGGTGGCATAAATGTGGCTTAACCCCAGGAACAGATAAATGTAGATAATGACGGTATTAAGGATGGTTTACAGATGATGTTTCAGTCTGGGGCTGATTATCCCAGTATTTATTCCGCGCTCCGTGGGTGGTACCCGAATACTTAAACCATTGAAAAACTGTAGGAGTATTTATATTTGCCAAAAGGTCGCACTCTTGAAATTGTTACCCCGACCGACGCAAATAGAACAGGTCTGATTTAACAAACAGCCTCATTGTTATCATGGTTTATTTTCATAACTGAAAAAGATACCGCACTGAAATACCTTTTGAAATATCGTCGAGGTCATTAGTTAAATTGCAAACATACCCCGGAAAAACTTTAGGAATTCAAATTAAGAACCGTATCGTCTTTTTCGGTGACGTAGACTCAATTAGACGCATAAAAGCGGTTTGATGGAATTTATATCCGGACTTAAGTCTTCTGCACCAGCTGTTAGAAAAGTCTTATCAGAAAACAATTCCTTTTAAAAGCACGGCCTGTGTAACTTCAGTTGTAGTCACAGGTGTTATTCGTATATAAAAGCTGGACTGAACTATTTAAGTCTTAATTACAAATGAAGCCAATTATTTTTAAGCGATTATTTTAAGCTTTGTCTTTCCTGTGGCAGTTAATTATTGTTTAAAATTTAGTCGAATAGACCACAGACATTATACAGTAGGTATTCCGTCGATAAATAAATATTTTTAAGGCCTTACTGTTTTGTTTTTCACATTAGTTAGTGTATTACAAAAACCGTTTTAGAAATTATATAAAACAGAATTAGTTATAATTTAATTAAAATGTGTACAGAACCCTTTTACTAGTTCCAATTCCATGTATATTTATTTCCTCTCCGTGACTGGGGGGGCGTTTAATTTTCTGTAATGGAAGCCATGTCCGAACCGATGACATCTGACATTGTGCAGGATAACCAACACTTCATTTCAACACGTTCCAGATGATGTGGTAAAGTAATAGTTCAGTAATTTAGCGTTTATTTATCCTACTCTCTATGACAATGATTACAAGCAAAATAAGATGGGTATATAAGAACAAGAGAAAATCTAGAAATTTAATTAGATAAGACTTTCATTGATTCAATTAACAGGTAATTGACAGGACTCACAGCTCAGTTGGTAGTAACTCTGCCTTCTGAACTGCGCGTCGTGGCATCGATTCCCACCCAGGACAAACATTTGTGTGATGAATATAGGTGTTAATATATAGGTATTATAATTACAATAAAAAGTATATAATTTCTTGTATCACTTATCTGGTTTCTCTGGCTACATGGCACTGTGTGAAATGTCCACCAATTGTGGCTGTCTATTTGTAAACTATTAAGATGGTTCATAATGTCAGGCTGTTTTGCAAATTGAATGGTGGGAATCGCTAGTCCTCAGTTAACAGTATCACCATGAAATATAAATTGTGTGCTATTATTTGATTAGCAGCGCCATCTAGTTAAAATTTTGGGTACTAAAAAGGTATTTCTATTCCGTGCTCCGACTTTACCGTGGTTAATATCGAATTTAGAGAGAATTTACATATACACTTTTTTTTTCTGTAAAACTTACACTCAGAATTAACACTCAGATTTCCCAGTGTCACAAATCGTAAAGCATACCAAATTTCAGCTCTATAGGATTAGGAAGTAGGTATCTACTCTAGGAATCACATACTTAGTTAGGTAAGTAACATCGTCATAATCAGTCTCTCAAAGAAATCGTTTCGAAATACATAATGCCAGCCAGCGTCATCTACCTATCATACCTATAAATTTTTAGGATGATTTGACAACGATGTGGGTTTATGTCGGACAAACATACAAACCCATAATGCCAGTTTCTCCAAGACGATTTAGAGAACTTCTTTCTTTCAGTCCTTCTTTCCGTAAAAAGCTTTGCTAACTCTGTAGATAATTCTTAGACTACCGCGTTGATTAGTCTATAAGCGCCTTCAATGTTAAAGTATTTTTAATTGCTTCAGCTACTAGCCGCTAGATGGCGTAACATAAACACGTTATAAAATAGAGCACGTTCATCCCACAGGTCTTGTATTTTGGAAGAAATTGGACGTTTATATTATAGTTTAGTAGTCAAAGTAGCAACGGGTAAGGACTAAAATACTATAATAAAGGATTCTATCAGTACATTTTGATTCTATGAGTATTTTTTTTTCTGGTTCATTCAAAAAACTTAAGTTTCCATCGAAAAACAAATTTAAAAAAATACGTTACAAGTAAATATAAAATTATATATAAAAGTAGCAAAATTTTAATTACGTAGCAGCATATTTCAAACTCAAATCTACGTCCGGACTTGAATTAAAAGTTTTACTTAAACTATACTTACTAGAAGTTTCAGAACAGGAAATGTGAAGTCCGCCAGTAAACTTTAGTTTAAAGCAACGACAAGATAGATTCGTTTCGAAGTGATAGATCTTAATCCAGTCGTCTGCAGGAGTCAGCTTAGGAAGCTAGACGGAAATTTTCTCTTTAAAAAAGCAATATTACTACCTATAAGTGTAAATTGTTCCTTTTATATAATCCTTTTGAACTAGGCTTATGAGCCGGTGTCACCTGTAAGCTGAAGAATTCGATGAAGGCGTGACTTTGTTGAGAAGAGATGGCCCACCGACTGTTAAGTGGTACCTCTGCTTTTAACAAAGCAATACGACTAGGGTCCTCCGCCACCAAGATACAGCAAAACCCAAGTCTCGTATGCACCTGTAACTCAAAGACGTGAATGTGGAAAATCTCAAGTGCCTGTAATTCCGCAACCACACCTTTCAAAGTGTAACACATCACGCGAATGCAATACTGCTTGGCGGCAGGAATAGGTATGGTGGCAGACTTCCCTGGACGATTTGGCACAAGTTCAACTACCTGTAAGTGTCCTGAAAATTAAATCAGCTTCAAAGAGAACCAATCCTTATGGAGATGATCTCCAGTTCACGTGTTATTCCTACCGACATACGTCTCTGGTGGGCAACTCATAGTGACAGTATTGATGCACTAAGGACCGATATTAAACTTCATGAATGTAATAGTAACATCATGAGCTGGTGCGCACAAATCAAAATATATCGTGTGAATAATCTACTCGAACGCATTATATCAAAGCTCCGATAACAAGGGCGATATCTAAACAATGAACATCTGGCCGGCGCACGCGCACACGCATTGCGACATTGACGCAGCGACTGTCACGTAATCTGTGGCACGGGGAAGCAACATGACACGCGTTGCGTATAATGAACTGTATCGGTTTACGCATGCGTGAATTTGGTAGCTTTCTGCACGAGAAATGTTTCAACTATACTATGTACAAATAAATAAAATTGGAGTGTCTGTTTGTAAAATAAAAAAACCTCTTTTAGCTAAGTGTACACATACCAAAACAACTTTTTTTTTTAATTTTTGTCTGTCTGTTTGTTCCGGCTAATCTCTGAAATGGCTGGACCGATTTTGACGGGACTTTCACTGGCAGATAGCTGATGTAACAAGGTGTAACTTAGGCTACTTTTCCGAGGGGTAAAATAGGGCGTGTTCGGGGTAAATTTAAACTATGTACTCGTATCATTGATGTTTGAGTATTTTCTGCTCATTAAACGTTTTTTTGTATAGTCGTAAATACATAGTACGCCCTTTACACTACTAAGGGGGTTTATTCTAAAATGTTTTATAATAAATTTATAGTTTAGAAATAAACAAGTAGTTGCTATTTTGTAAAATTATATGGCCTCTCGTCTATGCCGGAAGAAACCGTAAATATTAATGAGCCTGATGGCAGGACCTGCCATCTGTTGTTTTAAGACTAGCCTTCAATAAAATGCTTGGGTATTATCTACTTGGACCATTGTTAATTTATCGACTGGCCTCACATCTCAGTTGGTAGTAACTCTGCCTTCTGAGCTGTAGGTTGTGGGTTCGATTAGCACCCAGGACAAACATTTTTGTGACGAGCATTGATGTTTTGTGTCTGGGTGTTAATATGTATTTATAAAGAAGTATATATGTATGTTCTATCAGTCATCTGGTTCCCACAGTACAAGCTACGCTTAGTTTAGGGCTAGGCAGCGAGTAAGAAATGACCACCAATAATTTATCGATATAGTAAAATAATAATATAAGGAACATGCAATGAGGCTGTCCTTGACATACAATCAAAGTTCTTTTAAATCTATGAAAGTCCCAAGAATTATGTTTGGTCTCAGTGCTTTTATCGCTGACGATACGTTTATTATTGAGGTAAGTATGTACGACTGTGGAGGGGTAGGGGTAGGCAGTTATGTGGTTCGTGACACGAAATTCCGGTGCGGCATGTTCCGTTCGGAAATGGGGCCTGTCGAGTTAGCGGCAACTGACGTCACACCTATTTAGGAACGAACCAAATTCAATTTAAGTCTGTTTTGAATACGCAGACTTTTGTGAGGCACGCTACGCGTTTTCCGTCGGTTAAATATCTCTTTAATTTTCATGTCATACACCTTATTCTGTTTTTTTTTCATCACTTGATTGGTATCGATCATAATATATCGTTGTGCCGAGAGGAGTGGTTATCGAATGGTTTTCATAAAGTTTATTAACAAAATGTAAAGGTTTATAATTACATATGCAAGTATATAATATGTTAAGTAATAATAAGTAAGATTCTCTCTTCCTACATTCAAAATCTTGCCGGCTTCTAATACGTTTTACACCTACACGACATCTATAGAGATCAAAGATTAACAGATCTACGATACTGATGGAAACGCGGCATGTGAACTAGCAGCAGTTAACTTTCTCAAGCGGTGAGGAAATTTTTCTACCTATTACTACGAAAGTATTACATTTTTGGTAACAATAGAACTTATGCCAAGTTCTTCCGAGGAAGTACTGCCAAAATACCCATTTCTGCCGCCAAGCAGTGATCGCGTTACTGTGTTCCGGTTTGAAAGGTGTGGTTGCCGGTGAAATTACAGGCACAAGAGACATTCCACCTACACGTCTCAGAGTTACGGGCGCATACAATGCGACTTGGGTCTTGCAAGATGAGTGTACCGTTAAACAATATTTTGTTACAAACTTTGCAAAAGGAACTTCTTTGGTAAGTTTTTTCAAGTAGTCACATAATGAATAGGAAATTGGTGCAGTTTCGTTTAGATTACTATATCCAGTCTTCTTCTTCTTCGAGTCACCGGTTCTGTCGAACCAGTGTGGTGAAAGGATTGTAAGTGCGCCTCAAAGAGGCTCCTTTCGTGCACTTGACACATGTCTTCGAATTTTTAGTTCTAGGACATGTCGGTTTCCTCACGATGTTTTCCTTCACCGTTTTGAGAACGTGGTATTGCGCACATAAATCTTTCAATCGAAAAACTCATAGGTGCACGTCGGAATTTGAACCGGCGACCTCCGGATTGAAACTCGGGGGTCAGTACCGCTAGACCACCACGCTCTCATATCCAGTAAGGTCTAGCGATAATAATTAAGTACATGGAAATCTGATACAATACGTATTTGAATACATATAATAACAGGAAAAGACTGCCTAAACTCCTAGCTCGGTATACAGGGTTATTCCTACACGCCCCAGGGTCTGACCCTGGCGGTAGAGTCTGATCTTCACACCCCAACTCACCTTCTTACTTCCGGCGACGTGGGCAGACTCCGAGACTTCCTGCTCTTGCTGTTCTGCCGGTGTTGTCCAGAGTTTGTGTTCCCCATCGTTTCAACTTCTCACATCACACACACTGGTTTACGCGTTCACGCATTTTACATCGCACGACTTCTTTCGACGTTCCAGACCAGAATCCATTTTAACACTGGTAATATTTCTATTGTAAACATTAATTGTAGTAACCAGTTAGGTACCTTAATATTACCTATCTACTCTTTTTATAAGCAGTAAGGTACACAATAATTATAAACAAGAAATTTGCGATGCATTGACGATGTGTATTATAAATAAATGCGCAGTAGCAAATAGATGCGCTTCCAAATTCAGAAATTATAGTATCCTGCCTTCTGCGAGTTTGCGATGCAACAGTACCTTCGCTATTCTCAAACCACGGACATACCTGCCAGCGAATACCAGTCTCCCCAGCTCCGAGCATAGCTCGAATAACAAATGTCAGAACCACTAAGCCAAAGGGGGACATTTACAAGCAACCGATGACCAATACAAAATTAACGTCATTGTAATATGTCTTTGGTTTTAAAGAGATCGTTCTCTTACTCCATATTAATTAAACTTTTCCGTTATGATGGATAAGTAAGTATTTGAAAAAATACGACAATGCGTAGATTAACATTCTCTTTCTCTTACTCAAATTATAACACAATACAAAGTTTAATATGAAACTGCAATTCTATCTTAGATAAAAGACCACTCCCCGAACATTGGCCGAGTACAATACCAGAGGCCTTGACGTGTAAACCATTTAATTAAGTTCATATTTTTGAAACTTGTAATTTATTCATTATAACTAACTACTAGGTACTACTTATGACTTGTAAATAGTTCGATTTGGTAAATAATAACATTGCAAAGACAAATTGTGAAAAAAAAAATGCCTTCATAGTCAACACATCACAGACTAACAAAAACCGTTGTTATTTTTCTCATCCTGGCAACTAGATGGCGTTCAAACTGCCATTGGCAATTTGTTGTTGCGGGCCCCACTGTCAGAGGCAAATATAGAATATTCAATTTAAAACCTTTTTAATCAAATCTTTTTATCGTTACTAAATGCTTTCCTTGTCTGTGGTTCATGTATCAATTTATTAAATGTTTGCAATAGTCTAAGCAGCTAAGAAAAACGAAACGGACAAGGGTAGCGGCGAATTCTGCGTCCAGCTTTTAGTTTCTGAATCTATTTTTAGTCCATAGTCTATTAGTCTTATATATTAGTCCTATTATGTATGTTTTTTCCTTTCCAATGTTCCAAATTATAAAACCTAATACCTAACCTCTCTAACCTAAACTTAATAATAACCTAATGGAAGAGAGTATAATCTAGCTGTGCGGTTAAGACATAGTACTTCAAAACCATATATGGACGTCGAGTAAATGTAAATACCCCGTAACAAAGGTCAGCATAAACTGCCACGCGCCATAACTTACGGACCACCTCGACTGGCGACCACAAATATTTTATTCATTACTGAAAACGTGTATTTGTGAATACGGATTAGTTACTGCAGATAAATAAAGATAATTTAAATAATTAATGAAGGTAATTTCGGCTTCTGATGCATTAACGTAAAACGGAATGGAGTATAGTAACTTATATACAAAATCATCAGTGCAATATTTGGCCGGCAATAGTAGTGCAGCAACATTGCATTAATGTCAGACCAGCCATACAAGGCTGTATGTTAAATAATAAATCAGCAAAACTGAACGATTATTCACAATGATAACGGAGCACTATTTCATAGATATACATTTTCTGGACAAATGCAGCAAAATATACTGCGGACTATGTATTAAAATAATTTTCTAACATTGTCTTGTTATTAGTGAAAATATATATAGCCCGTTTACGAGAGGCATCCACAAACACTGCTAACTTACATTTAGTAAATAAAATCTTTTGCCTCAATATAACTCCTTTGGGTCTAAACACGATAATCATAACATCTTATGGCTTCAAGTGTCAACCCTACCCAAATATAAATCAAAATATACGAAGTCCCATGTTATGTATAATTGTTGTTGGATTTAATGTTTTTCCGGACCAGCCAACCTCCATGTATTTATTTCGAATTTTATTGCCAGCCCAGTTTTGCAACGGATACAATGAATGAGTTACGAATATGTATGCAACTATTGCAATTTAAAATTATCGACAGATATCATTAAACACGGGGTACATACACTCTCTTATATACTGCACTCAACAATCGTTTATCAGGTTAAAAGCTAAGGAGGGGACAGGATAGACAGGACGATTGTCTCTTTCGAAGAACAATGACAATGGAGAAAAAGCTCTAATTGCTTGGATCTGAGGTCGTCAACCTTCGATTAATTTCGAGCTCATGATATGAGGTAATAGAATCCAATTTAGTGGTGTTACAAACGACAAAAAGTACCGATCACTTTACGCCAAACATGTAAGTATGAAAGCATTTGCTAGCATCATAGATAGGATAAACCTCTTACGACTATGTGCCTTGGCTCCAGTGAGTGGAGTAGACTGCGCCTGCTATGATAATTTAGTTAGTGCACTCAAAGCAGCATTATTCTGTCCTAGAATGTCACAACAGACTGATAATTTACTGAGTGTAACAAGGACATAGCCCGGAAATTAGTGTGGATAGGATATCTGTCTGCTTATAAATAGACTTTAAGACCGTACCTCACACGCAAATTTATTCGTTTACATAAGCACTCTACAGTAAATACTTTGTGGATTTATTATCTATCGTTGTCCTTCACAGGTTATCCAAACTGTAGGACATTGGAAAAATATTTACATTATTCTCCTGGGGGACAATAGTACAACGTTACACGGTTTTTTGGTTTTTTTGTTTTTTCCTATTTGTTGTAGTTTTTAATTCATATTTATTTTCGTTTGTAACTATGTCTTGTGCTGGATAAATATTTTTTCTTTCTTACCATCTTTACATGCAAACTAATTTTTTCAATGAACAAAATCAACCGGTCGATAGAAATCGCTTGATATTATGGGACGATCACTCATGATCGCGGTGCGATGTACATATTTGATTCTAATGACAACCGACTTTCTACATTAACCTAAGTTAGGGTTACATGAAAAATAAATGAATTCATCAAAATAATCGTGGCTATGTAAATTATATAGCCATCATAAACCCATTGCCACTTATCTATCATGTGCCGCTCCACAGCGTGAGCTTTTGAACCGTTGTGACAAAGGGCTTTTGTTCCCAAAATAGTAAACTTATAAATTGGATTTTGAAAGAGTATTGTGACTACAGTGTATCATTGTTTTAGCTTTCAATGAAACATTAACTATTGTACAATTACCTTAACTGATTGGGTAAACCAAATATTTGAATTTCAAAACGTTCAAGTTAGTGATTGGTATAACTTCTTTGTTATTCAACGAAACCATTCAAGATACTAAAACAAAATTGTTTGCTGAACAAAATATTCATACAACAGGTAGGTTAGTATGCAATATCATATTCTGTCTGAAATATAGCATTAGATAAATAATATACGGTGAAAAAATAAACTGTTAATATTATTCAAAATTGACGAGAATAGCTCTATCCGAAGCTGAGCTTGAGCAATATTCAGAGACCATATATCAGTATACTGTACGCGATAAAATCTCTACTGTTTACAATGTTGAACTTTGCAAGCTTTATGAAGTCACGTAATATAGGCAACTGTGAGCTTGAGTCGCATAATAAAACAGTTTACTGACACCCGTAAGGGCAAAGCATCTCCAGTGAGCATTATGCGAAGGTACACAAACCTATACAGAGCTTTAATAATTCATGAGCACTTTACCCGGTACAGGCCTATAACGCCCACTACACATAATGACAATGGACAGAAACGATGCGTAGAAAATTGCTTGTGAGCTTTGGAACGTTAAAGCTCAGATTGAAGAATGACTCACAATATACTCGACTTGTTTTAGGAAAGCTTGTATGGCGGTGAATAAGTATTTGTATTCTATTCTACTCGAGTCACTGGTTCCCTCGAACCAGTGTGGTGAAAGGATTTTAAGTGCACCTCAAAGAGGCTCCTTTCGTGCACTTGACACATGTCTTTTTTTTAGTTCTTGTGTTTTTAGTTTTTGTAGTTAGTTTAATTTTTAGTTCTAGGGCTTGTCGGTTTCCTCACGTTTTCCTTCACCGTTTTGAGAACGTGGAATTGCGCACATAAATCTTTCAATCGAAAAACTCATAGTTGCGCGTCGGGATTTGAACCGGCGACCTCCGGATTGAAACTCGGGGTCAGTACCACTAGACCACGACGCTCTCAAAAGTATTTGTATTTAGATGTTGCTATACTAAAAGCCCATTTTGTTCAATCGCAAATTTGCATTATGTGCAATGTGCAGTCAGGCACGACTCCTAACTTCGTGATTCAAGTCTAAAGAAGAATCGAGATGAAGTTGAAATTATTCAAAAGATGTTAAATTACGACGAAAAGAGCTAGTAAGCTTATTAAATGTTATAGTAACAAAATCAAGATAAAATAAACGCTACATGGTTTCGTGATCTGTGTTCTTGTGGATAAATCTAGATCCACGCGATGCATCATTGGAATGTATTTAAGGTAAAACGCCTTTTGTGATTTTAACTTCGTTACCGAGAATCATGATGCGTCATGTTGTGGCTGTTTGTTTGAACAGTTGGTGATTCCATATTCATTTCTATGTATGAATCTCCCAACAGGATTAAACCTCGTCTTTACTATAAATGCTTTATCTAATAAAGCATTTATACTTAGCTTAGTCTTAGCTAAAACATTAAAAAAACCAAATCTATTTAAAATTTATCTGAATAAGGCACTGATTATTTCAATACAAAAAGAACAAATAAAAGCTTCCAAACTCACTTCCAATCCTGTGTCGAATGAATGAGTTTATGTGTTGATTCAGTCGTTTTTGCATTTTAAACGTATACTCGATTTGAAAGGTTTTCAAAACAAGATTAAATTACTAATAAATAAATATTGGGGACATTTCACACAGCGACAACTAGCCCCAAAGTAAGCTAAGCATAGCTTGTGTTATGGAAACCGTACAACTGATATAATACTTATATACTTTTTTGTAAATACATATATAATACATAGTAACACCACAGAACAAACATCTATGTTCGTCACACAAATGCAGGCAGGGTTACTACCAACTGAGCTATGAGGCCAGTCATTACAGGATTTTGTATACTTATTTAATATATTAAATGACAATTAGAACTATGTTTTAACTAGTACTGCAAAGCACAAATACTGTAATTTATAGTATAGTACAGCTGTTAATAAATTCCTTGCGAGCTTTGTCTGAACAAACATAAATTGCTTTTCGCAGAAACAAGCCTGAGTTGCAATGCAAATAGTCGGTACTGTCGACCGAAGCTCACTTTGCTAATGTAGTCGCAGCTAATCAAGGTTTTATCGAAAAACATTCATTAATGCCATATTATTTTGTGAGGTATGTAAAACAATACCAAGATAATTAGTTTTATTTTTTCAAGGGTCATTGCGTTACTTCTAAAAACAGTTAATATTTTTCTCTTTATTGTAAAGTAACTCGAAACGTCTTGTCAATTATATTTTTGACCTTCCTATGTATCTCGTACCACGATCATGTGCTACACCTATAAAAATATTTAAGTAAAATAAAAGTTAAATATCCAAAAAATAAATAAAATACCCAAATATTTGATCGATGTAATACAAATGATTTGATTTAACAGTATCATTTCAGTCGCCAACTAATTAATAGGTTCAGTTTATACTAAATCCTTATTATGACTGTACCTACAATCTTGTATATGCTAATTCGTACGAACCTATGGGGAATAAGCGAGATTTATACTAAACTAAATATTATCCGCCTAATTAGGCAAGCGATGTTTGATACTGATAAATTATGTATTTATGCACTAACGGATTTATTCGGTGCGTTCTGTTTCAGAAAGGGACATGGGGTCATTGATAATAATTAATATCTGACTTACGTACCTAGTAAGCAAGGGATTACTACAGTCTAAGAAGTAATAAATTAGAGTATATAAAATTTGAAGGTCCCGTTATCAAAAGTCTTTTTTTATTAAATTTAGTTCAATACTTGTACATAATAATATGCTGTATTTATTCCTAGTGGTAAAAACCACAAAATAATTATTTTATCAAGAGTTAGCAATAATTAAAAAGAAGAATTATTTTATCGAGAACTTAGAATATTTTGGGCCAGTAAAAATAACGTCGAGATTGTTCGGGAAATTACAGCATCATGGCTTTTTTTACCGCCATACAATAATATATTTAGTAGCAGTAGAACTCACGCTAAGTTCTGGGGAAGTACTGCCACCATGCCCATTTCAGCCGCCAACCAGTAACGCATTTGCGTTACTGTGTTCCGGTTTGAAAAGTGTGGAAAAGTTACGGGCGCATACGTTGCGACTTGAGTCTTGTCGTACCTAGTAGGGGAGAACATAAGTCGCATCGGTTGTTATGGGCCGAGGTTACCACTTAATACCAAGTGGTCCGTCGGCTCGTACCGTAATTGTATCACATAAACAAATATATATATATATAAAAACGTAAACAACCGGATGGCTAGAAAATATTCCATCGACGTGATTCGACAAAATCTAAGGATTGCGTATAAAAGCAGATTAATTAAGCCCATACAATACTGGGTTATAAACAGGGTGTTTGTTTGTGCGGGACCCGGAGTGGCGGGCAAAATACGGGGGCGAAACAGAAAAATAAGTCACAAGAGGTAGCGAGGATAAAATCCAAACCAACGGTAATGTTTCAGTGACTTACATATCGCAGTGTGTTGAATTTGTATTTTTGCTGTCAATAATGAAAATGCTTTTGTGTGCAATGTCTCTGGTATAATCATGTTTGTTATACGAGTTTTCAAACTGATTGTCATGTGATTTCGCATTTGCCACCAAAAAAATACAAAAAAAATACAAAAAATAATAATTACAAAGCAAAGAAAAAAATTATAGTATTATAGTAAATTATAGTAGAATGCGTATTTTGAAAAACAGAAATAATCCAAACAAACTAAATTGGATCTTATCTTAGTGAATAAGTCGACTGTAGCAATTAACATTGTCGGATGTACATTTTTGCTATTTTCATTTTATTGCATAAAAGGCCTTAGAATAAAACTGTAAATGCCCCCGTAAATTATTAAACTCTAAAATCAACTATCTCTGTTTTTCTAAGTGGAAAAAGTAGTATGTGTTCAGTTAATTTTATTCATATTTGAATGGTTGTACCCTAAAGTATCGATTTTTCACATAAGACTATGTTAATTGCTACAGTCGAGTGATTAAATATATTTTTCCTCTCTATACTTGTATCACTGCCGCTACGCAGCCAAAATCACATTAAATATCAGCAGAGCGTTAATAGCATAAAGCCTTTTGTGTGAAATTCCAATACCTAAAATGTATACTTCTTACTTTCAGTTTTTTTTCCCATGTGTGAATTTTATATTTTCAGTGGAACTACTGTAGCTTTTTTATCGTAATGTTTCATTACTATTTCGGGCTTTTCTGGGTATGAGATTATTTTATATATAGAAATAAGTTTTGATCTCTAATGTGCCAAAACTATTGCAAAATATTAAGCCTTTTACTCAAAGCTTGAAACGTAAAAGTACATTAGTTAACACACGTTATTCGGTTGTTGAGTCTCAACGCTATCTTTGAAATAATGTTTCAGGCAAACTATGCAGTACTTCGTTAAATACCTTTTATATAAACTTTGGGTCTAATCGGGACATTCATGTCACTTATAGTTTGTTAGAAAGTAATTGCTGAGCAATTCGTAAATATTTAACATATATTGTAACTATTTTCATTTATGAAAATTAAAATATCAAGGATATGTATTTTTTAAATAATATCGATGTTTTGTTTTTTGTTTTTTTTGTCTTATTTGTTTTGTTTTGTTTTTCTTTTGTTACTACTTGGTTTTTTTATTTGATATTTTTTTCCGAATGCCCAATAGTTCTACTAAGACCCATTTCAAGGTTATCCATTCATTACCGGACACCCTGTATACCGTTTAATGCAAACAGAAATCTTGTAAAATGGTCCGGAAACATGACCATCAAGCATAAGCGAGCATAAGCTTCAAGTTTAACAATATTCCTTCGCATTTTCATACAATTTATCAAAAGGTGCAGCGTCATATATTTTCATTACAAGCGGGTACCTGTGGGCCCAACTTGCCAGCGACATTAAGTCAGATTTATCTCCGCTTCCCCACCCTTTCTCAGTGTCGCTCAGAGCACTCAGAATCAGAGAACTGAAGAGTACCTAATATAAAGCAGAGCAAGCAGATACAAAATATGTAGCAGAAAGGAATTAAATGCATCACGCTTTTCTTCACGTCGTCGGAATTTCGATATTTACGTAGGTACTGTAACGGACCTCCACCTTCCATCCGTCATAAAACACTCAGATAGAAAAATTTCCGAAAATATATTCTAAATCTTAATATCTATAATGGCCAATAGTGTGATCGAATTAGTGGTAGGACTGTACGTTGTGTTTCATAGTAACCCGTTAAGTAGAAGGTTCTTTAAGAGGTATGCTGGTAGTAGACGTAAGACATGGTATTGGGTAGCGTAGTGAAGAAAGTCCCTAATGATAAATATTAGATCTGGAGAATTATAAATGTACCATTACAAAAGTAGATTGTTATAATTAATTAAAAGTTTGAACTAATGGAATAGTACACACTCTAATTTAATAATGAAAAGTGAATAACAAGAATTTATTTAATACTGCTGTAAAAATAGCAGTTTATTAATTTTATACCACGAACATAGTTTGTGGGCCAACGGCATCTTCACAAACTATGGCTCGACGCCCCTCCCCGCGCCATGCTATGAATTTCGACTCCTGACAACTCTAGGATTTGTCGTCTAGGAAATCCTCTATTCGTGGCATAATAAAGTATTATCCCATCGAACCTGCGGAACTTAACCCTCCTTAATCAAAAGAAGAGGAAAGGTCCTATTATTCTCCGAAGAGATTTAGTTAACTCGTATAGCATACGAGCAAGAGTTAATGATGAAAAGAGTATAAAACTCTCCTATATCCACGATGATTTACTGTACTGTAACAGTAATTTAAATTAAATTATAAATAAGAGCTTGGCTCACTTATGCTAATGAATGTATTTCACATTCAGTAAGTTCCTAAACTCGTACTGAGATTGTAACTGAGGTATAGTGCCATATTGCAGAACAAGCAGAGCACATTATCAATATTTTTAAGATTATAATAAATGACAGTACTTAGCAATGTGTCTCAACCCTAACAATAATTCAAAACTGATCAATTGAGGTGGTTACAGATCTCACAAACCAATATGCTGACCATTTAGGTATCGCAGCTAGGTAGAGTCGTACCCCTTTTTGACCAGACCGCATAGCCTAACTAGCAATTCCGTGAGATATCTGGGTTTCTCAAACCAATATATCAGTACCGGTAAAATAAAGTAAGAGTAGATGGTAGTTCGGCAACAGTGATAATAATGGATGATTACCAGTCTCACTTTGGAAAGCTATTACGAAAACTAGACACAGCTTAGTAATATCATAACATTGTTATTTGATAGCAATACTTATTCATAAACCTTTGTGCTCAACAAGCCGGCAAAAAGCAAATTAAAATAAATAGCATAGTAAGTGTTAATGTATCAACATCTGTGAACCAATTTTCATCATTCAAATATAAATCAATTCATTAAATTAATACAAAGTGGATATTACATCTTCACTCTATCTTATACTAAAATATAAACTATGATAGGTTAAATGATCTGTTGTGCACATCAGATTGGTAACGTGGACCAAGTTGTTTCAATATAATAATTATAAAACATTTCCAACTAACATCTGTGAATGTATCGTCAGAAGGCATTAATCTATACAATGGAGCTCCTTTACAGATAATAGCGGATCTAGCCATTATTTGTATCGTCTATTAAATATATACTTTATTTACGTCTGATCTTTGAGATACTCTAAAGTATTAGATAAGTGTAAAATTATTTATAAAATATTTGTTTATAACTTAAAACATAAAACCAACACAACTATTCTTGGAATCATTGATTTAAGTCAGTAGAATCAGCATCAATAAATAAAAGAAACATCTGTATACAACTCTGAAATGATCAGTTATGTACCTAAATACCTAAACTAGCTACAAATATGTGTGAGAGCAATACAAGGAGTTGCGTCCTTACTCCATATTTAATTCTAATTGTGCATGAAGGTACAGACAGCACAAGAGATTGCAAATGTGTACCTTTCTAACTATTCTGACTAATGTATGCGAGATTGGCTTTCTCGACTTTGTATTCCTAGTGCCAGCCCTAAGGTCTATCTCCTGCAGGCCGTAGCCAAAGACAGCAGAATTAAGACGTGTACCGCGAGATGTGTGAGGGACCACATCAAATGGATCCCGAAAATAGATTTATTATGGGTGCTGAAGGCATGACCCACTTCGACAAGTCCCCATTATCCAAGTTCAGGAAACAACCAATGTGGGAGCTTTGCTGAGCCCAACAAAGGGAAAACTCAACACCCAGTTCGCTCAAATTGCCTGGGCCTAACTAACAAGGGAATCCCTGACTCCTGGCTTTCGTTGACACCGTGAGGATCAGGCCAGCAGACCATAAACCATGTTATGGGTTTTGGTATTCATCGAACAGATATTGATAATATTCACAACAAAATAATATAATGGTTAAGCCATAATAATTCTCTTTTATTTCCTTTTTTAGGAAAGAGGATCTTCAACATTTTGATAAAATCCACACTAATTACGCACTTAACATATTACGTTCTATGACGTCATCACAGCAACTACGCATTACAAAATCCCGCATTCACGAAATATCACGGAAACTGTTTTATGGGTGGAAATAATTACACTATTAAATGTGTATCACAAACTATGCACATTGATGCAAATTTCTATTATAATTACTTGCAAAATCAATAATATTTTAATAAAATCTGTTCGATTCACACATCTAAGCTCGCTATTCCAATCCGAATCCCCTGTCAAAACCTTTTTCTTTTTCCTGTAGCCTTCTGTCATCTTTCTATGTGGAGTAAAAAGTATTTAATGCAAAGTAATGAAAAAGGTTTTAATAAAATACATTGATTTCAAATAAAATACTTGAATTGATTATTGATTAGAAATTTTGGTGGTACAACAGAGTTGGGATCGTTACAGTACTGATATATATATTTCTCACTGGAATAATTAGAAATCACTTTGACATTCAAAAAATATTTTTTGAGTCTGTAAATGTTTTGTATTGAGAAAAATGAATGAACTTTACTTAAATTACTTTTTTACAATGTATTAAATTGGCAATGTCAAGGGGCCAGCCTGATATTTACACTACTTCGATAAATTACTTACGATTGACGCTGTTATATCATTATGCCTGTTTCTTATCAGTAACCGTATCTTGGCAAGCAAGTGCTAGTTGTTTAAATAATTAATATTAATGTAAATAATACATTATCAGATATATCTGGGTAATAAAGTAACAGCTTCTACAATTCTAAGTAGCTCTATCACGATACGATTGTGTGATGTGGTTTATTATTCTTGCGATGTCCAACGTGGCTTGAGCTTTACTATACTTCATTGTTTTATTTTAATAATAAGCTCATAATCTATAAAGCTGTTCTTTAATTCAATCTCTAAACCATGATCGATTTTCTAAGACACTAATATTGATTAAATTATTTACTTTTATTAGTCTGGGCTTAACTTAAAGCCATAGTTACAACATTTTTTTTATTTCACACAATGAAATAAGTCACACATGAAAGCTTCCTTCAGTGAACCGGCGTGATCGTAGGTCTATGTAATTTGTAACAGAATGGATCACATAATATAAAAACCGAACAAAAACAACGCGTGCGCTGGTAACTGTTACATTTAGCTATAAAAAGTTTCTAAATGTACTGCCAACAACGGTTGATATCGATTATTTTGTGTGAACTATTGTCAGCTCGACAGACGGGCGCAGAATCTTAGGGGAGGCCACCCCTCAAACACAGTTAAACACTTCACGTTTCTGTGGCGAACATTAAAACATAATGTACCGACATGCGTTTTTTGAACGATAAAAAAGCTCTAAAAACTGTCATGCGTATACTTAGGTAGGTACACGATTACTGGACTTGAGAACTGATATAATTGTAAGAAATTTTAGGTATCAAATTTAGCAGCGAAGTCTCAAAAGAAAAACAAATCTCACAGCTCAGTTGGTAGTAACCCTGCCTTCTACGCTGTAGGTCATGGGCTCGATTCCCACCTAGAACAAATATTTGTATGACGAATATAGGTGGGTATACCTGGGTGTCAATATATATTATATGTATGTATTTACAAAAAAGTATATAAGTATTAAATCAGTAGTTTGGTTCCCATGGTATGCTTAGCTTACTTTGGGGCTAGTTGGCGCTTTGTGAAAAGTCCGCCAATATTTATTATTATTTAAAACTACCCTCTCAGTTAGTACCACAATGGACTAGAAATCAATACTCGCAGAACAAGCAAAAAAAATTGTCCGAATGGGAATCAAACCGTGACCCTTCCGTCCTAGCGTAATCAGTCGGATGCGGGACATGGTAACGCAACGTTCAACAAATCTATTTGTCAATAAACGTTATCCATAACTACCGATCGTTCATTTGTAGGTAACAAGCGTTAATGGAAAGTAAATCCTACAAATATATAAACGTAAAAGTTTGAATGGATGTTTGTTACTCCTTTACGCTCAAACGGCTGAATGGATTTGAATGAAATTTGGTATCAAGATAGCTTATATCCTGGATTAACACATAGCCTACTTTGAACACGGAAAAGTGCAGTGTTCCTGGGATTACTTATTCACCGCGGGTAACACCTCGGGGCGCAGCTAGTATTGCCATATGTGACAAAACATTTATACTTTAATCACATTTGAACTATAACCGTCGTTTTAAACAAATACTTTACATGTCAGTGTCCAAGTTAGTGTGGCATGTCACACAGATTACGGAGTGC